>CAUYUJ010015630.1:113182-115682 GCA_963575745.1 Prorocentrum cordatum
CCCTCCGCCCCGACCACTTTATTTCGGCGTCGTCGTCGACCCCCCCCCCTCTCCCTCTCCTCAGCAGCCCAGCGCGCTGCCCCCTCCGCCCCGACCACTTTATTTCGGCGTCGTCGTCGCCCCCCCCCGGTCCTTTTCGCCAGCAGCCCAGCGCACCGCCCTCTCCGCCCCGACCACTTTATTTCGGCGTCGTCGTCGCCCTATTTCGGCGTTGTGTCGACGTGTGTCGCTTTCCCCAGCAGCCCAGCGCACCGCCCTCTCCGCCCCGACCGCTTTATTTCGGCGTCGTCGTCGCCCAATTTCGGGCGTTGTGTCGACATGTGTCGCTATGTGTCGCTCCCCAGCACCCCAGCGCACCGCCCCCTCCGCCCCGACGACTTTATTTCGGCGTCGTCGTCGCCCCCCCCTCTCCCTCTCCTCAGCAGCCCAGCGCGCTGCCCCCTCCGCCCCGACCACTTTATTTACGGCGTCGTCGTCGCCCCCCCCTGTCCTTTTCCCCAGCAGCCCAGCACACCCGCCCTCTCCGCCCCGACCGCTTATTTCGGCGTCGTTTCGTCCCCCCCCCCCCCCGTCGCCCCTCGTCCGAGCAGCCCCAGCGCGCTCCGCCCTTCGCCCGGACCACTATTTCGGGCGTCTCGTCGCCCCCTCCCCACCCCCTTTTCCCCGCAGCCACCAACCCAGCGCGGCGCCCCCTCCGCCCCGACCACTTTATTCTGTTGCACAGGGTGTCTAGAGCTCCGACCATTTTATTTCGCGTCGCTCCCCCCCCCCCCGCGTCCTCAGCGCCAGAGTGGGGCCCCCGCGCCGTGGCTCTCTGCCCCAAGCCCCCCCGCGTCCCCAGCGCCCCAGCGGGGGCCCCGCCCACTGCCCCCTCCGCCACGAACGCTTTATCCCGCGTCGCCCCCCCCGCCCCCCCGCGTCCCCAGCGCCAGTGTGAGGCCCACGCGCCGTGGCTTTCTGCCCCGAGCCCACCGCGTCCCCAGCGCCCCAGCGGGGGCCCCGCCCACTGCCCCCTCCGCCACGAACGGTTTCTCCCGCGTCGCAGCTCCCCCCCCTCCCCCGCGTCTCCAGCGCCAGTGTGGGACCCCCGCGCCGTGGCTCTCTGCCCCAAGCCCCACCGCGTCCCCAGCGCCCCAGCGGGGCCCCCGCCCACTGCCCCCTCCGACACGAACGCTGTATTACGCGTCGCACCCCCCCCTCCGCGTCCCCAGCGCCAGAGTGGGACCCCCGCGCCGTGGTTCTCTGCCCCGAGCCCCCCCGCGTCCCCAGCGCCCCAGCGGGGGCCCCGCCCACTGCCCCTTCCGCCACTAACGCTTCATCCCGCGTCGCGCCGCACACCACCTCCCCCACCTCCCTCCCCGCGTCCCCAGCGCCCCAGTGGGGACTCCGCCCCGTGCCCCCTCCGCCCCGACAATTTTATTCCGCGTCGCGACGCACGCCACCTCCCCCCCTTCCCCCCCTTTCCCCAGCGCCCCAGTTGGACCCCCGCCCCGTGGCCCTCTGCCCCAAGCCCCGCCCAGTGCCCCCTCCGCCCCGACAGTTTATTCCGCGTCGCGGCACACACCACCACCCCTCCTCTCCGCGCCCCCAGCGCCCCAGTGGGACCTCCGCCCCGTGCTCCCTCCGCTCCGAGCACTTTATTCCGCGTCGCGACGCACGCCGCCTCCCCCACCCTCCCCACCTGGGACTTGGGCCCCGTTGCTGGGCCCAGAGGGCGATGCCTTGCCCCCTCTTCCTCCCTCCTCCTCCACCTCCTCCTCCTCCTCCTCCTCCCCCTCCTCCTCCTCCTCCTCCTCCTCCTCCTCCTCCTCCTCCTCCTCCTCCTCCTCCTCCCCCTTCCTTTTTGTGCAAGGGCTATGGCACACGTGCCACTTGTTACATCGGGGACGCAACTATCGAGTAATTTACAAAAAGGTTTATGGCTTCGGAGATGCGGCCCTAGCGTAATTTACGAGGGTTTAGGGCTTCGGGGATGCGAGCATTTGCATAATTTGCCAGCGTTCGGGGACGCGAATCTTGTGTAATTCACGAAGGTTTATGGTTTCGGGGACGCGAATATGTGTAATTTGCGAGGGGTTACTGCCTCGGGGGTGCAAACAAACATGTATTTTTATATGTCGCACGCCCAGAGACCCCCCCAGGAGACGCTAACCATGCTGATTTTCGGTTCCCCCCCTTCGCGCGGTCTACAACAAGGAACAGTAATCAAACTAGAAGCAAAACTGTAACAGTGGAAATTGGAAGCTGGAACTGGCGCAGGGAACAGCAAACCCCCAGCCTATGGCCTGGTGGCCCCACAAGGGGGCTGGCGGATTGAATATGCTTTCGATTATTCGGAATACTTCGCCATGTTTTGAATACTTTGCATATAATTTTGAATATTTTGCTCGGCGGTGGCCATCTGAGAAGAACGGTGGTAGTTGGCGCCGCGATGTGGTCCACGTGTTGCCGGGGCTGTCCTGCCGCGTGCTCCAGTCCTAGAATGGTGGCGACCAGCCCC
>CAUYUJ010015630.1:120682-143182 GCA_963575745.1 Prorocentrum cordatum
ATATGATAACTTTGTTGATGATGGTGAGAGGTGGTGATAGTGATGGCGGTGGTGGTGGTGGTGATGGCAGGGTGGTGGGATGGTGGTGGACATGTGAAATTATGGTTTTGTGCATGCTGATGCACCACAGCGCGATGCCACCTTCACTTAGTGGCGCGTGCTCTAACGACTGCGCATTCGAGGAAAACAACTCAACCCTGCTGCAATCCGACATGTGTTCGGAGCACTAGCAGATCTTTGTGCCGCGAAGCAGGCGGCCGACGGCATCGTCATCGTCATCGTCATCGTCGTCGTCGTCGTCGTCGTCGTCGTCGTCGTCGTCGTCGTCGTCGTCGTCGTCGTGCTCGCCATTGCTATCACCGCAATCGCTACCGCCCCCGTCGCCACCAGCAGTCCCAGCATCATCATCATCCCCGTCCTCGTCGTCGTCGTCGTCGTCGCCGTCGTCGTCGTCAGGGCCTGGCGCAACCCTATTGCCACTGGGACTCGTCCCCTAGCGTGCCGCGACAAGGCGCTGAGTGGCACCATATCGGGTCACTATCGGTTCTGTCGTAGCGCCAGTGGGGTTCCGCGTTGGAGCTCCTGCCAGTCCGGGCCGCTACCCAGCGCTGCCGAGGGCTGTCCGCCCTCTGGGACGCCCCAGCCCCGCGTGTCCGGCGGCGCGCCGCCACTTCGCTCTGCGCACTCGCGGCGCATGTGCTCCTGGCGCCCCGCTCCTCCCTGGAAGACGCGTGACGTGGAGACCGTGGCCGTGCGCGTGCCCCCCGGGACAACGGCCGCGCGCGCGTGCAGTGACCGCGCGACATCCCCGCTGAACAGAGGGCCGACGCTCTCTGTTACGCGAACGAGCTCCCTCACAACTAGTGGGCCGAACGCAGTGCTCGCGAGATCGGCACCCCGTGTCAAGAAACATGGCCTCGTGCACTTCGACGGCGCGCCGTTCCCTGGCAGGGCCTGGGGGGGAGGGGGCTGCAGCCGCGGCGCGCACGTGTTTCGCAGAATGTGGACATGGGCGCAGCGAGCGGCCTCAGAGAAGAAAGCTGGCGCGTTTCCCACCTCGACGCCACTTGCGGCCTCGTGCTCTTTCATGAGCTGGTCTTCATTGAAGCCGAGGTGCGCCGGCAAAGGCGTCGCCTGGGGCCCGCTCTCCGCCGCGCCGCCGGCGCCGTTGCCGGAGCCGGGCGACCTGGAGGCCTTGGCCCGCTACAGGGCCGATTCGGAGTGTGCGGTAGAAGTGATGCATTTGCTTTCCCGTGAAGTGCTTTCCAAGGGCCCGCGTGAGCTCCCCCGGAGTGGCCGCCGCCCGGGTGCGGTGCCGCCCGAAGGCCGCGGTCCCATGGCATGGGGCGCGCGCGCGCGGGTGATCTGAGCATGCCAGTTTGGCCGGAGATCTTCGGCGCGGGCGCCAGGCGCCGCGCTGGGGGCCTGCTCGCCCACTTGGAGTGCGATCTCGCGAATGCTGTAGTGATGGCCGAATCCGGGGTCCGCTTCCCTCGCGCTCGCGCCGCAGTCGCGGCAGGGCAACTGTTCGCGTCGCCGAGGGGGCGCGGCGCAGGCAGAGCCTGGCGCCGCGGCGCGCAGCTCCCAGCCCGAGCGCCTGCGATCCAGCTCGACGAGCTCGCCCTGGCGCTTCTTTGCCAGGCCCGCGAGCACAGGCGTGCGACCCTCCGCGGAGTTGAGGTGCTGCTCGCCGTGCTTGCGCCCGCAGGTCCCAGGAAAGTCTTCAAGCGGCTTCGAGTGCTGCCCCCGGAGGTGCGCAGACCGGTCTCGGCCCCGCAGGGCCGCGACCAGTCTGCGCCCCGGGCCAAATCGAAATCGGAGGAACCGCCCGCTCCGGCGAGACTTATGGCGCGCTTTTGATTTGCATGCGGGGCAGGAAGCACGCGACCTCATAGGTGGGGCGTGGGGCGAGCGCGCTGCGGGGCAGACGGGAATCATGGACTTCCCGCCACGGGGATGCTTTACACAAGCAATGCTTCTACATGAGATATAGGAAAACATAGCCTCGGCGGCGCCGTCTGGGGGGCGCTCCCTCGGGCAAGTGAAATCGAAAGAATGTCCGCCCCGCGGGAGTGAGGGGGGGGCGTGCGGGCCGCTCGGCCGGGGGGGGGGGGGGCGCCCGGGCGCGCGGCGTCCCCGGCCAAATTCCGCGCGCTGAAACACGCGGACAGGGCGCCCGACCGTGGAATGCCGCCTTTGGGCCTATCCGTCCGCAAGGTTGAAATTTGAGCATGGCCGCCCGAGGAGTGCCGCGCGGCATTCGCTTGCCAGCGGCCTGCTGGTCAGACTCCGTCGCTAGCGGCAAGATGGCGGTGTTGCAGGCGCGCGGGGTCGCCCGCGAGGGGGGCGTCGCCCGCCCGTCGGTTTCCGCGGCGCGCCCCCTCGCCCGGGCGCGCGTCAGCCGTGCCCTTCCGCGCGCGGAACGCGCGTCGGGGCCGTTCGCCCGCTGCTGTTAACGTCCGCCGGTCGGGTTCCCGCCAGGGCGCGGGGGCCCGCGAGCGCTTCCCGGGCGCGCCCGCCCGCGGGCGCCGAGCGTTGCTGCGGGAGTTCGCGTCGCCGCGCGCGCTTTCCCAGCGGGGTCGGGCGCGGGGGTCGAGCGGCGGTGGGGCCACCAGTGTCGAGTAGTGCTTCAATGCGTCGTCGCCGCCGCGGTCAGGGAGGCCGCGCAACTGCGCGGCGGCGCGGCGCGGCTCGAGCGTCGCGCGGACGTCGCGTTGCCGCTCCGGGATGTCTCCCTCCCGCATCTGTCTGCGGCTTTCTGGGGGGCCCTCGGGGCGCGCCGGGGGCCTTTGTCGGGCCCCGACGGGGGGCCGGGGGGGGGGCGCCTTCGGGGGCTCGGCCGCGAACGAGCGGCCCGAAGCCCGGTCGATCGTCTCTGCGAAGTCACCTCGGTGTCCACGGCGGCAGTGGCTCGCAAGCCCAGATGGCCTTGCCGCTCGCGGGCGCTTGCTCGGCGCGAATGACGCGCGGTTGAACCCGAATGCGCGCGCGGGCGGGCGTCGACTATTTCGCGCGCGGCTAGGCCGTCGCCCCGGCAGGGCAACGGCGAGCGTCAACGCGAGCGCGACATTCTAGTGGGGATCTGCGCGCGTTCGCGGGTGCGCCTCTGCCGAGCGCGCGTGGTCACGTCGCCCCGGAGTCGGCGCGACTTTTCCTGGTGCTCGACGTGGAAAGAGGCTTCTTCCCGGCCGTCCACGCCCGTCGCTTCTGCCCGCTCCCTCCTCGTCGCGGCTCTCGCCCCCCCCTCGGTTTGCCCCCCGCGTGTCGCCTCGCTCGCGCCACTTCTCGTCTTCCGCATTTGTTTCAGCGCGATGCAATGCGGATGCCGCGGTGTCCTTCGGAAGTTCTAATGTGCGCGCGCGGCGTGGGTATCGTCGTGCGACGGCGGATCGAGGCCGTTTGCGAGTGGCTACTTTGCGAGTAGCGGAAGGCGCTTGTCTATCCTCGGGCTGCGTCTGGCCCATTTTGCCCTTCGTGCCAGCGTGCCAAGCAGCTGGCTGGGCCGCAACCTCCTCGGGCTGTGTCTGGCCCATTGTGCCTTTCGTGCCGGCATGCCAAGCAGCTGGCTGGGCCACCAGCTTCTCGGGTTGCGTCTGGCCCAGCCTGCGCTTCGAAATTGATGGGGTCCTTTGGGCGCTGTGTCTCCTGTTTTCCCGCATTGTGTCCTGCTTCTCTTCGAGTTGACAGACGGCGCCGCGGATTGTCAGCAAGCTGGCAGGTCGCAGTGAGTGTGCAGCGGGCTCGGTGGGATTCAGTGTGGTTTGCTGTGTGCTGGTGGGGTGCTTGCCCTCAGCGCAGAGCAGGAAGGGTTATGGGAGAGGGAAGGATGGGGGGGGCAGAGGGGAACATATTGGACAGTGCTGAAGAGCAGCGGACATCCCGCTGTGGGCTTGGGGTGGCGGCGGGGCGCCTGTCCCCCGCGTGGGCCGTCCGGACAGCCTTTGGGGGCCCTGTTGCCCCGGTGCGAAGCCCTCTTGGGGCCGTCCTGCGGCTTTCCTAAGCCGTTGCTATGGTTTCTGGGGCCTTCGTGGATCGCTTGGACGCCGTCCCGGAGCCCCTTTTTGGGAGCTTCCGGTCTTCGAGGCTTCTTGGGCCGTTTTGCGCCGCGTGGCAGCCGACTGGGCGAATGTGGTGAAAATGTAAGTTTTTGGAGGGTATGGGACGATTTTTGCTTCTGGAGGGCATATTTGGAGCGCCTCGTAATATTGTTTCAAACGTCTTGGGGACTTATGGAGCCTCGTGGAGGCAATCCTCGGTGTTTTGGGGCGATCATTCGTCGATTGGTAGCTCTCTTGGACCGGTCTGGGAACATTTGGAACCTCTTTGGCCTGTCTTGGGGCTTCCTGAGGTTCCAAATGTGCGGATGATGGATTTGCCCCCCCCCTTCCAAATTGGCTGGACCAGGCCCCCGGGGGAGGGGTTTGGGGAAGGGGGACCATGTCACACGCCGTGACGCCAAGGGGCCAGTGGATTATTATTACTGCTATAATTCTATTACTACGTCTACGATGACAACTACAACTACGACTACGACGACTACTGCTACTACTACTACTACTACTACTACTACTACTACTACTACTACTACTACTACTACTACTACTACTACTACTACTACTACTACTACTACTACCACTATTGTTTTACCACTACTACTACTACTACTACTACTTTTTCTACTACTACTACTATTACTACTACTACCACTACTAGTACTACTACTATTACTACTACTACCACTACTACTACTACTACTACTACTACTACTACTACTACTATTACTACTACTACGGCTACTACTACTACTACCATCACTACTACTACTACTACTACTACTACTACTACTATGTCTACTACTACTACTACTACTCTTACTCTTACTCTTACTCTTACTCTTACTCTTACTACTACTACGACTACTACTACTACTACTACTACTACTACTACTACTACTACTACTACTACTCTATTGCTACTACTACTACTACTACTACTACTACTACTACTACTACTACCACTACGACGAAGACGACGACGACTGCTACTACTACTACCGCTACCACGATTACTACCAGTACTATTACTACTACTCTTACTATTACTACTACTACTACTATTACTACTACTACTACTATGACTACGACTACGACTACGACTATGACTACGATTAAGATTGCGATTATGACTACTACTGCTACTATTGCGACTACTACTAGTACCATTACTATTACTACTACTACTACTACTATTACCACGACTATTACTACTGCTATTGTTATTACTACTACTAGTACTACTATTAAGTACAACAACAACTACTACTACTGCTACTACTACTACGACGACTACTACTACTACTACTACTACCACGAGTACTATTATCATTTGAGTCTTATCACTTCTACCACGACAACGACTACCACTATGAGTATTATTACGACTATTACGACCACTTCTATTTTTTGTTTCTATTACTACTACTATTACTACGACTGCTAATATTATTATTACTACTACTACTACGACAACGACTACGACTACGACTACGACTACAATTCACTACCTAGTCATGTATTAATTTTAAACTTTTCAGTGGTATGTATTAGTATTGTTATTGTTACTACTACTATTACTGCTACTGCTACTGCTACTGCTACTGCTACTGCTACTGCTACTGCTACTGCTACTACTACTACTACTACTACTACTGCTACTACTACTACTACTACTACTACTACTACTACTACTACTACTACTACTACTACTACTACTACTACTACAGGGCTGGGAACGGTAGCTGGAGCGAGCCGATACAAGGATACACCCCAGAGGGCCATCTTTGTGATGCCAATCAACACTGTGCGAGCACCCCGCCAGGAGATTCCGCCTTGGCAGCATGGGTCCTGACACCGCTCTGGAAACCCAGAGCATGCGCAGGGTATGAGGCATGTCGAGGCTTCGGACAAATGTGGCATGATCGGATAATGTATTCGCCACGCGATGTCCACTACTCGAAGGGAAAACAGATAAACATAAACTTTTCTGCGCTCCACGCGGATTTCTTGGATCTGCGCTGGGGCTCCCTGGCGTCGCCTCCGGCGCCACCCCTGGCGCGCTCCGCGCGCTGGGGAGGGGGGTCGGCGCAGATGCAAGAAATCCACGCGGACCGTCGAGAGATTATGCTTATGCCATCTTTCGTTCCCCTAACTCTGGCGACGTGCATGATAATTGCCAGCACGCTTGGGGAGGCGAGTTGGGTATATTATCGCTGTCCGCTCCCATCTCCTGCTCCTCCCCCCCCCACAAAAAAAGAAGTTCGTTCCCCGAACTGCCGCCCTAGCCGAGGTGGTCCTACTACGCGACCGACTGCCTGCTGTACCTTGCGTGCGCGCCGTGCGCCATTGCGCAGGAGGCCCGCCAGCTGGAGCTCGCCGCCCGCGCGGACCACGAGGCCGTGAAGGCATTCGGAGGAGGAGGAGGAGGAGGAGGAGGAGGAGGAGGAGGAGGAGGAGGCGGAGGAGGAGGAGCAGGAGGGAGGAGGAGGAGGGAGGGAGGAGGAGGAGGGAGGGAGGAGGAGGAGGGGGAGGGAGGGAGGCGGAGGCGGAGGAGGGAGGGTGGAGGAGGAGCAGGAGGAGGAGGAGGAGGAGGAGGAGGAGGAGGAGGAGGAGGCTTCGAAGTGGGCGGCGCAGTGTCGTGCATCGGAGAAGTACACGCGAGGCAGCCGCTCTCGGCCAGGGCGCTGCATTTTTTCACAACGGGTGTTTCTGCCTGGGTACGGGCCCCGGGACCGTCACAGATCGAGCCGGCTCGAAAAGTGGCGCAGAAAGGTGGGGGGGTCTGGGGCTCAGGTTGTGATTGGTCGCGATGCTGCAGTTTTTGGCAACGTCAGATCTCAGGGTCGACACCCACGCTGTCCCTGCGCTTCTCCTCGGAGGGGCGCTGTCGCGGCTGGGTTCCGCTCGAAGAATCAAGGCGGGGCGATATTTGGGAGGGTCCGCGGGGCGATTTCGAGGAGGCGTCGGGGCGGCAACGACCCCTCCACCAGACAACGTTTCGAGGCGTACGCTATCAAGTACACTGTCAACTCAGAAGAGCAACGCACTGATGTTTGGCCCTTCTGCATCGCAGCACGGTGTGGTACAAGGCGCCTGTTAGCCCGTTGGATTGGCATTTTTTTGACCGCCCTGCCTCCATTCAGAGGCCCTTCCTCGTCCCAGACCCCTGCCATTTGCTGACCAACCTCCCCCGCTGCCGTCCCTCCTTCGTTCGCGTACATCCCTCCCTCAGACCCTTCTGGCGGGTGAACGTGCCCGCCTGTTTTTGGGTCTCGCCCATCCGCCGACCGATTCCCTGCCTCCTCCCTCCTTCTCCCTCCTCCTCGCCCTGTCCAGGACCCGTCGCTCTCTCCCTCCCTCGATCAAGATTAGCGGATTGAGCTCCCTGGAATCCGAGGTTGCGAACAAAAATTCAACATAGCGGAACATCACGACCAGAGCCCAGGACCCAATCCTTCTGCGCCATTTTTCGAGCCGGATCGATCTGTGAGGGTCCCGCGGACCGAAAACGAGCGACAGCGCCCGCTGTGAAGGAGTTGTCGCTCCAGGATCTCAGGGCTGGGCGATGGGCGTGACGATCCCGTTGGTGGGCTGACGTCTCGCCCCTCGCGGGAGCCCGCCAAGCCAAGCCGCCTGCGGGACGACTGCGTGCAGCAAGCGTGCCGCTCCCCTTGGCAGAGGCGCGGAGGGGCCTGGCGGCCCCTCGCAGCTTCCCTGTCGTCCTCGGTGGCGGCGTCGTCAACGCCGTCAGTATCATCTTTTTTTCCGTCGTCGCCGTCGGCGTCGATGTCGTCGGCGTCGTCGTAGCCGTCGTCGTCGTCGTCGTCGTCGTCGTCGTCGTCGTGGTCGTGGTCGTCGTCGTCGTCGTCGTCGTCGTCTTCGTCGTCCTCGTCGTCGTCGGCGTCGTCGTCGCAGCCGTCGTTGTCGTCGTCGTCGTCGTCGTCGTCGTAGTAGCCGTCGTCGTCGTCTTCGTCGGCCTCGTCGTCGTCGGCGTCGTCGTCGGCGTCGTCGTCTTTGTCAACCTTGTCGTCTTCGTCGATGCGGAGCCGCATCCAGACTTCGATACCGATTGGGACGGTAATCTGGTTGGGGAGCACGGCCGGTTATTCAAAGAGGATTTAACGTGTTGCGGGCAAACAACAATTTCGAGCGTTGGGAATATGGTCAGGTCGAGTCTAACATGGGCTGAGCATGTGGCGCGTTTAGGTCAATGTGTCCAGAACAGGATCGCCTGGCAGGTCTGGCAATCCTGAGGCAGTGCGTACGTACGTCACTTGGAGAAGTCATCTGGTAGACCCTGCAACGGCCAGTGTTTTTAATCTAGGGCGATTAGATTTTTATTCCCCAAAGACATCCAAGAGTTTTCAGGCTGAGTCAACTTCTTTGAGTGCAGATCTGGACTATCACGCCTTGCTTGCCTGCATGCGCTTTTCCGTAAACCTCAGGGTAAACAGAGTCATGACAATATCGTCGACGCCGCCTTCGTCGTCGGCGTTTCTATCGAATACTCACTCTTGGAGAAACACTGATCGTCTATCGAATACCTTTCCTGGCGCTCTCGCCTTGACACCGTTTACATTTCTTTGAAAGTGAGGTTTCTGCTCGCGTGGGCTTGTTTCGAGATCTCGGTTGTTGAACGCCCAACTGACGACACTGGCTCTCGATCGATCCTTCCTCACCCAGATACGTTTCGCACTAAGCATTAGCGCTCTCGCCGAGACTTCTTCTCAGTTCTCTCAGGTACGAAGCCAACGACGACGACAGCGGTCCTCGCTCGATACTTAATCATAGTTGATTCGAAGACGCCCTGGCCAGAGAATTCCTCGCACTTAGGAGTGGTGCTCTCGCCCAATATCCTTTCGCAATTGACTTGGCTGGGTGAGGGCCTGGCTACAACAGCAACAACAAGAACGAATGGATCCCGCTCGATACTTCTTCACAACTTGTTCAGAGACGCCCTGGCCAGAAGTATGTCCTCACACTCAGGAATGGCGCTATCGCCCGATGCCTCCTTGCAATTTACAAAAGTTGCTGAGAGCTCAACTGCAACAACCACGGCTCCCGCGCGATACTTCCTTACAATGCATTGGGGGACGCTCTGGCCAGAGACGTCACCACACTCAGCAATGGCGCTTCTGCCCGAGATCCTCTCGCAATTTATTCTGGCAGGTAAAGCCCTGCTGCAACAATAACAACTCCCAGTAACAAGTCTATACGCTTCGCATATCCCCACCAGCCCATTCAGAAGCCCTGCCCACCGGAGTTGACGGGAAACAGGACGACGAGACATTTGTGGTGAAACAAAGCGGGCAATTAGGGCGAACAGAGAGATCTTTGGGAACAAGTGGGTGGCCATGAGGGCCTTTTCGGGCCATCCTTGTGGCCCGCGTGGGGGCGAGGGAAGGAGGTGGAGGAGGAGGAGGTGAAGGAGGAAGACGACGACGACCACAGCGACGAGGAAGAGGAGGAACAGGAAAAGGCAGACGATGCGGGCAAGGACGAGGACGAGGACTGCACATCGGAAGCGAACGAGCGACAAATAAAGCATCATTGATATCCTATACGTTTTTGACGGATTTTGGCCTGTTGGGGGGGGTCCTGAAGGGGGCTCCGAGAGCACTTTTGGCATTGTCTTGTAGCCCTCATTGGGCCTCTTGGAGCTACGTCGGGAGCTATTTTGAACCATCTTCGGCTTTCTTGAGCCGCCTTTGCGGCTATCTTGGAGCATCGGAGGCCCTCTCGGAGCCATCTTGGGCTTGGAAGAGGATAGAATGACCTCGTTAGACCACCTTAGTCCAAAGGACTGGTGAGATTACGCTTCGCTGCTCAAAGACGCCCTGGCCAGACACGCGCTCGCACTCCGGAGTGGCGCACTCGCCCGAGACGTCCTGGCAATTTATTGAGGGTGATCGAGCAGGAGCGGCTCTCCTTCGAGACTCGCGCTGTCTTCTTGGGAATCGCGTGCGCCCCTGAGACTGCCCCACGACTTGCTGGGGAAGCCCGCTCCTGCCGCCTAGGCGCGGGCTGGTTGGGCGTTCCCGTCCGTGCAACTGTTGCCTGTAATCATCAGACCATTCTCCCAAGGCAGACCCCCTCCCTCTTTCCTCCCTCCCTCCCTCCCTGCCTCCCTCATGCCTCATTTCCTCCCTCTTTCCTCCCTCCCTCCCTCCCTGCCTCCCTCATGCCTCATTTCCTCCCTCTTTCCTCCCTCCCTCCCTCCCTGTCTCCCTCATGCCTCGTTTCTTCCCGTTTCAGGGTCCAGGTTCTGCATTCTCACTCGTGCCTTCCCTTACCTCTTCGGGGCTTATCCGTCAGCTGGTATGAAGAATGGACCCCTAAAAGGGGGTGCGTCCATAGGCTTGTGGGGCGGGTGCAATGGGGATGCGCAAGATGGAGTGGCACGCGAGCGCGTAAGAGCGAACGCTCTTCAGATGGTCGTCGTCGTCGTCGTCGTCGCCGTCGCCGCCGTCGTCTCCGCCGCTGCCGCCGTCAACGCCGCCGCCGCCGCCGTCGACGCCGCCGTCGCCCTCGCCGTCGCCGCCGTCGACGTCGTGGTCCGCGGCGTCCACGCCTCCAGAGGTCCCGACAGTTGCCCCCCAAGGGGCCGCTTTTGGCTCACCACGGGCCCGGGGGCCGAACCCGAGGAAGCGAGCCTGGACGGGACAGCCCAGACCGCTCTCGCCGGAGATCTGGGGAGGGGGGAGGCGCGCCGCGCCCACTCCGGACGAGTCCGACTCGGACGAGCGGGCGTCCGCGCCGTCGGCGGCCGTCGGCGGCCGCCCGCCCCCCCCCCCCCCGGGGGAAGGCGCAGCGGCCCGACGGCCCGGCCGAGGCGCTGCCGCCCGCCGCGGCGCGGCCCTGAGCCGCGCCGGGGCGAGGCCGCGGGCGGGCGGGGCGAGGCCGCCCGCGGCGCTGGGCGGCGCGCCGGGGCCGCGCGGGCCCGGAGGGCGGCCCGCAGGGCGGCCCGAGTCGTCGGGCGAAGAGAACTATGCACATGCACCGATCCTGGCAAGGCCCATCCTTGACCCAGAATCGGTGCATATGCCTTCCTGGCCAAGGTAGCAGGGCGTATGCACCGATCCTGGGCTCAGGATGGGCCTGGCCAGAGTCGGTGTATGTGCATAGTTCTTTTTCCTCTAAGTCGGGGGCTCACCACCCGCCAGAGCACCCCAACCCAGCCCGAAGGCCTCAATGTGCCCTCCACTTCCAGTGGGGGGGGGGTCCGGGAACATCGAAGAACACACAGGGAGCCCATGCCCCCCCCCCCACCACCCGAAATTCCGGTCTTCGGGTTGGGTTGGTGTGGTCTGGTAGGTAGTCAGGGGCGGCCAAGGGGGGGGGGGCCAAGGGGGGGGGGGCGACTCGGGTCCAGTCGGGCGTGTCCCTCTGCAGGAGGAGTGTTCAAGAACAGTCAGAGAAACCACAGTCTGGGGGCGAGTTGTCTCGATGCTCGTTTGATCGTTTTTGTCGAATGCTTTTGGACGAAGCTCGATTTTTCGTCGAGAACCCGCTAGCAGGGGGACGCGCTCGACCCAAGACTAGGAGGGGGGGGGGATCTCAGAGCGGGGGCCACGAGATCTCCCCAGATTTCGTGGCGCCTCCTCCTGTTTCAACGTGCCCCCGCCCCCCCCCCCCCCCGTGGTGCGCGCACACGCCTTCCAGCCACGACTTGGGCCCTCCCCCTCTCGGGCGCCCCCGCCGAGTGGCGGCCCGAGTGGCGGCCTCATCGCCGATGCATCGCCGATGCATCGCCGATGCGGCTCGACGTGAGGCCCGAGTTACTTCACGCCCGAGTCGCTTCACGCCCGAGTTGCTTCACGCCGACGTCGGCGGTGCATCGACGGTGCACCGCCGGTGCATCGCTCGCCGATGCATCGCCGATGCATCGCCGAGGTATCGGCGATGCGGCGCGATCCTCCGACACCATCTACTCCGATCGCATCTAGGAGGCCTCTAGGGGCGCGCTCTGGCCCTCGGCCAGTGGAACGTAAGACTCGAGCTGGCCGGAAGTCGGGTATGTCCGCGCTTTTTGGCGAGCGCGTTCTGGATTTTGCCGGTCCAGGTTTCGTGGGATGTTTGCAGCGGAAGGTCGCGTTCAATTTCAGACTGGGCCCCGTCATTCTCCTGACGGCCTCGCCAGGCGCCAGGCCAACCCGAGTCCCCCGAACCCGAGTCTTACGTCTCCCAGGTTCGGGGGCCGTGGCAGGCGGTGGAGGAGGAGGAAGAGGAGGAGGAGGAGGAGGAGGAGGAGGAGGAGGAGGAGGGGGAGGAGGAGGGGGAGGAGGAGGGGGAGGGGGAGCAGGACAAGCTAGGTGCGCTCGCGTCATATCTGACATCCTACCCCTCCCACCCATCCCTTACCATGGCGCAGATCCCCTCTCTACTCGCACAGTCGGATGTCGAGCAGGGCAATGATCCCGAAAGGGTACGCGATGCATTGTAGAGCACGGCATGGCATGGCTTAGAAGAGCACCGCAAAGCGTAGTATTAACCTAGCATTGCATTGCATGCCGTGGCATGGCACGGGAAATGACGCCAGCGCTGCAGCGGGAGCACGAGTCGAAACGAGCGGAAGCGCGGAAATGAGACCAGCGCTGCAGCGGGAGCACGATTCGGAACGAGCGGACGCACGGAAATGAGGCCAGCGCTGCAGCGGGAGCACGATTCGGAACGAGTGGGCCCCAAAATGAGGCCGGCGCCTCAGCGAGAGCAGCATTTTGACAAGAATGCAGGCGAACACCCAACTCCGGGGAAACCTCTGTGTACAAAAACAGAACGCGGGGGGGGGGGTCGGACACTTTCAGGCCGTCATCAGGGGGAAGAGGGAGAGTAGTATTTATATTGAGTAATTGTGGAGGAGGAGGAGGAGGAGGAGGAGGAGGAGGAGGAGGAGGAGGAGGAGGAGGAGGAGGAGGAGGAGGACCTCCTCGGGCCCCAGGTGCCTCAGAGTGGTCCACGAGCCACCGCCCCCGGGGGGTCCCAGGGCGTCGGTGGCCATGGAGGAGGACCCCCGCTTCGCATGTCGGGACGAAGCTCCCGGCAGAGCGAGGGCCCCTCCGCGGGCGTGCGCCGCGACGCGCCGCCGGAGCCAGGCCCTCTTTTTCTTTTCGGGGGCAACGGTCGGGGCGGATGGGCACGGGGGGGGGCGCGTCGACCCCCAATCGCCCGCTGATCGCCGATGGGGGCCCGACGGCCCCATCCTGCCCAGGAGCGTGCGGATTCGCTGCCGGGGGCCCATCGCCGATCTTTCGGCGACGCATCGCCGATTCCAGGTCGACGTTTTCCCCCCCCCACCCCCCCCCGCCTGTCCCTATCCTCCCCTTTCGTGGCCCCTCATCCGTGTGGGGTGCTCGGCCAAAAGGGCCGGCCTCCAGGGTGCCTCCCTGCGGCGGCTCGCCTATTCCGCCCGCTCTCCCTGCGCCTCCTCCACCTCCTCCTCCTCCTCCTCGCTCTGCTCTTCCGCGAGGCGCGGCCCCGTCTCCTTGGAGGAGGAGGCAGGTGCTTCTCCCCAGTGTTCTGTTGCCTCGCCTCCTCCCTACAGCTGTGAGCAGTGGCCGCTCTGGACGCCAGGGCTCCCGGAGCTCCTCCTCGCTCCTCCCCTCCTCCCTTCGCCTCCCCGCCCCCCGCCCTCCCTCCCGCCTTCTATGCCGTGACGCGCCCCCCGCCGCCGCCCCCCCCGCCCCCCTCGGACGTGCTTCGCCGTATTCCTCGTCTGGTTCGGGGCTTTCAGCGCCGCCGTCTCCAGGTCCCCAGACGGCTTTGGGGTTAAGTCGGGCACCTCCCTCTGCAGTAGGAATGTTCAGAACCAGTCAGACAATAGTCTGGGGACGATCTCTCGACTATTTTTGACCATCTTGGGGTATCTTTTGACCACTTTTTCATGTTTTTCGTCCAAAGCCCGCCTGTAGGGGGACGCGCCCGACCTCACTTTGGGGACCTCGCCCCCTCGCGGGTTTTGGGCACTCCTTCTGCGCTCCGTGGGGCGGCCTGGCAGAACTCCGAGAGGCCCGGCGGGCGCCACAGCTGCCCGCCAACACGTCTCCTACCCTGACACGTCGATTAGCGAATCGGCCGTTTTCGGTTCGCGAGAGGGCGTCGCGGCCGTCGTTTTGCGGGTCCAGGTCCGCCGGTTTAGGCCGTTTTCACTCAAGGGTGGTTTATGAAAGGGAGGTTTGTCCACCGCCGAGTGATCCGCAGATGGCGCGGCGATGCCATAAAGGGCCCCCAAGATGACTCCGAGATGATCCAAATCAGCCAAGCGCCGAAGCAGTTCCTGCTCCCACGCAGGGCCGGTGAGGTTCAAGTAGTCGGTTCCGCATCACTCCAAGAGGGCCTTGGGGAATACACAGAGCGACTTTGAAACCATCAACAGGGTCTCAATATTACCCTGGACTGCCCCAAGTGGAGCTCAGAGGGTGTCCGCCCAACAGAGCCCTAAGACCGCGCAAGACGGCCTGTTGGGCCGTGTTGGGGTTTTCGTCGGCTATTGTCTGTATTCCATATAATGCATATGTATATGTGTATATATATATATATATATAGGTGCAAACATACATAAATAAAGAGAGAGTTTCCCGGCTTTTTGTGCGGCCCGCGAGATGGCTCCTTCCTCCCTCCCTCCCTCCCTCCCTCCCTCCCTCCCTCTCCTTCACTCGTCCTCCATGCTTCCTCCTCTTCGCTCCCGTTTTCGCTACCTCCTCATCATTGCAGTCAACCCGCATAGCAAGGATGTGCAACCTTCCCAAGGGGGACCCTTGCATCCTTGCCTCCCCGGCCCATCCTTGGCCATTCTCGTTGGCCGCGCCCCGCTCGGAAAGCTTCGAAACGGCCTTCCAAGGCCCTTGCATCCTTATCGTTCATCCTCCTGATACTTAACGGGCGAAGAACGGTATAAAATACACTTTTTCGATGTGGGGGGCGCCTGTCCCAGGGCGGCTGGAAAGTTTATACCCTTACGGTGGCACCGTAGGGGTATAAACTTTCCAGCCGCCCTGGGACAGGTGCCCCCCACAGCGAAAACGTTTATGTTATACTGATCTTCGCTTGCTGAGATACGGGGCGACTGTACTCATCACTACCTCTTCCCTCTCCCCTCCCTCCCTCCTCCCCCCTCCAGCTCTTCTCTCTCTCTCTCTTGCATGGCGGGCCATCCTCTGGCAGGGGCGGCCGCTGCCCCCCCCTCCCGAAAAAGGGTGGACACGACGCACCCTTTACAGTCGGGGCCCTGAAGAAGGAACCCTTTTCGTTGGGGAGGGGCTCCGCGTTCCTTAAAGTGTTTCACAGCTTGCCTCAGGCTTTCCTCATGTTTTCGACAGGAAATCGAAGTTTGACCCATGGAAAAAAGGGGCCTCGTTCCTTATTTAGGGTTCCTTAGGTCAACGCCCCGACGGTACAGCGCTCCCGTCTCCACAAGCGAGACCGCGCGTGCCGCCCGTCGAGCCCCACGGCAGCGAGAAGGCCGCGGTCAGACCCGGCCACGGGGCGGGGGGAAACGGAGCGGGGCGGAGAGAGAGAGGATACGCTGATGCAGGAGGGAGGGAGCAGCATGAGGAGAAGCACGGAGAGGAGGAGGGGGAGGGGGAGGGGGAGGAGGAGGAGTCTCACGGTCCCTGTGGCTTTAGCTGCCTCTACCAGCGACTCGCGCCTCTGCGGCAGGGCCGCCCTTTGAGGAGAAGCCCGAGGCCGAGAAGCAAATGCATCTCTCGCTCACGGGAGCACAGCCCCGAAGTCGAATATCCGCTTCGCCAGTCTTGGCCGCGCCGACCCTCGGCTCGGGATCGGCGTGCATGTCTTTCTGGCCAACTTGGGAGGACGTGTACAGTCGGGGCGCTGAAGAAGGAACCTTTCTCGTTCGGGAGGGGCTCCGTGTTCCTTGGTTGTTTGACTGTTTGCCTTAGTTTGACCTTCGGTGTTCGAATGGAAATCGAAGGTAAACTTAAGGAAAGAAGGGGCTTCGTTCCTTATTTATCGTTCCTTAGGTCAACGCCCCGACTGTACACCGACCTGGAGCCCAGAAGAAGTCCGACCAGGATCGGCGAGGTGCACAGTTGACGTCCCAAGCGTTCATTGTACCACAGAGCGTGCGCCACGTATATCAGCCCATAGAGGTTGCGCCACATGGCTTCCACTACACAGATCGAAAACGCCTACGGCAAACCACCGCCGCTCCCTGCCTGTTGGACAACGCCCGTGCGGCCGAACTTTGGGTCGAAGTTTGGTCAAGCTATTGCACTATGTGTTGCACCAGCCGTTGTGGGCCCCCTTGGGGGAACACTTGGGAGAGGAAGAGAAAGCATGAGGAGATGGATGAGAAGGATAACTATGAGGATGATGAGGATGAGGAGGATAAGGGGGAAGAAGAGGAGGAGGAGGACGAGGAGGAAGAGGAGGAGGAGGAGGAAGATGAGAAACAATAGGATGTCTCTTGAGGCCCCTTCGGGGCCTCCTGGGGACCTCCTGGGGGCCTCCTGGGAGCCTCCTCTGGCCTCTTTGGTGCCTTATGCGAGCTTCTGGGGGCCTCTGAGGGACCTCTCGGCTTTCGGAGCCGCCTTTGGGCCCTCTCTGGGCAGTCCTGGGCCCCAGCTTAAGCGCTTTAGGGCCGCCTTGGACGTCTATGGGGCTGTCTCGGGGCCGTCTTGGGGGCCTGGTCTGTCGTTTTGGGGCTCCCTTGTGTCGTCTTGCAGGCCTCTTGGGGGGCCTCTTGGACCGTCTTGGGGCGATCTTGTGGGCCTATGTGGCGGTCTTGGAGCGTTGAGAGCCCGAAGAGGCGAACACACTAGCATCATTGAATAACAACGATATGTCCTCCCGGAGGTCCTCTTGGAGCCCCCTTGTGGCGTCTTGGGAGCCTCTTGGACCGTCTGGAGGGCATCTTGGGCCGTCTTCGGCGCACCTCGTCCCGTCTTGGAGACATCTTGCGGCCCTCTTGGGCCTCTCTTGGGGCCGTCTGACGCGTCTTGGATGCCGTCCTGGCCTTCTCGGAGGCTTCATTGGGCCCTCTGGGAGCCGTCTGTAGCGGAAACGCCTGTGCCTCCTACCTGCGGGAAGGCGCTCAAGGGCGAGCGGCGGGAGATCGGCCGAGTCCCCACGGGGAGCCTTCTTGGCAAACAAGGATAACAGCCGCAGAGTCAGCACGCCGTGCATCCCCGTGGCAAACACCAGGGGGCGGCGGATCGAAGACGCCTGCAGTGGAAACTCGTGCCAAGAAACACCCTGCCTGCCTGCAGGATGTCCTGGGCTTCTTGCGTTTCGATGGTTTCACTTTGGAAGGCGTGACGTTCCCACCCCAATAATGAATTCGCAGGCCTAGAGGTTGACACCAGCACCAATATCGGCGGTGTGCCTCCACCGAGGGAAGACGATCCCGATCTCGGTGATGGTGGTAATATTCTGGCTTCCAAGGTGACCGAGATATTGCCACCAACACCGAAATCTAGGATCATCTTTCCCATGCGGAGGCAATCCCCTGTGTTGGTGTTGGTGCCCATTTCTAGGCCTCCAACGAATGGACGTCCTTGAAGGTTTCCTGTGGTACGGCGAATCACCGCCGCCCACTGCCTGTTGGAAGTGCCCATGCGGCCAAACTCTGGGCCGAAGTCTGGGCATGCTGTCGGACTGGGGATTCCATCAGCCGTTGTGGAAACCCTTTGGGACATACTTGGAAGAGGAAGAGGAAGAGGAAGAGAGGGAAGAAAAAGGAGGATGAGGATGATGAGGATGCTGATGATGATGCTGATGATGATTATGATGATGATGCTGATGATGACGATGACGATGCTGATGATGATGCTGTTGATGATGATGCTGCTGATGATGACGATGATGATGCTGCTGCTGATGATGATGATGATGCTGATGATGCTGCTGCTGCTGCTGATGCTGCTGATGATGATGATGATGATGATGGTGGTGGTGGTGGTGGTGGTGGTGATGATGATGATGATGATGATGATGCTGATGATGCTGATGATGATGATGATGATGATGATGATGATGAGGAGGAGGAGGAGGAGGAGGAGGAGGAGGAGGACGGAGAGGAGGCCTCTTGGGAGCTTTTGGGGCACTCTTGGGGCGTCCTGGGCGCCTCCTCGGGGCCTCTCGGAGACCACTTGGATGCCTCCTTGGGCTTCTTGAGGGCGGGCGTTGTGCAATGTCCGCTTGTTTTGGACGTTCCTGGCCCGTCTGACGCGGTCGGAAGCCGTCTTGGGGGCCTCCCTGGTCCGATTTGGGGCCCTCTTGGGGCGCTTCAGTGCCGTCTTGGAAACCATCTTGGTCGTCTTGGAGGTCTCCTGGGCCGTCTTGAGGCCCTCTTGGGGTCATTTCGGGGGCTTCTTGGGCCGTCAGGGGGCCAGTTTGGAGGCCTCTTGGGCGCTCTTGGTGCTATCATTTTGGCCTTTTAGGCCGTTTTAGGCAGCCCGAGCGCCGAACATGAGCACATGCCAGAATTCTTCAAATATCAAATGAGCGATCATACTGATTTTGCATTCTTCGGGCCTTCCTGGAAATCCTCTTGCTGGCCTCTTGTGCCGTCTTGAAACCCATTTTGGGGCCTCTTGGGCCGTCTTGGGCCATCTTTGGGCCATCTTGGGCCGTCTTGGGGTGCATTTCGGCCCGTCTTGGAAACATCGTGGGCCATCTTGGCTTTGAGGTTTCGTCCCAAAGGGGGGTATGAGCTTGCCTGCAGACGCTGCCGTCTTGGCTCACGGATGTGCCGCCCAATCTGCCAGTACCGGCGGCACAGCCAGTACTATATTTGAGGTGTTGGCAGAAGAGGACGGCCGTTGTCGCCTCCATCACCATCCCGTTCCACCTCTTGACATTACCGTTTACACACTCATGTCTTGGAGCACCCATCAAATTTGGTATGGGAGCTGCTGCATCCGCTGCAGCTCTGATCACCACCGCCCTGACATACGACTTACATAGCGGCGAGTACTTGCAGGACCACAGCAAGAGCCAAGCGGACAGCCCGAGTTCGACCGCATTGTGGGTACCTACCACAGCGTTACCACGATGCCACGCGGCCAGTACTTGCCAATTATGGCGAGGGGGGACCTCGTACATTTGGACGTGGGAGCTGCAGCTCACTCAGCATGCCATTCGTGCGTGTGGCGCAGCGAAGTACTCACCGATGCCCTTCGTGCATGCGCCCTCGCACGCCGACGAAGGTCGCACTACATGAGAAGAGACTGATCCGCGCAGAGTTGTTTCTTTCAACAGGAGAGCGCGCGTCCCGTTCACCCGAATCTCTTCGCCAACGGTGAGGGCGACGACGTCATTGCAAGGCGCGAGTGGGACCATGCACGTGAAGGGGCTACGCCGGCTCGCCTTGCAACGCGCTCGGCGATCCAGACGCGCAATGCATCACCTAACTCGCTGCTAGCCCCCTTTGATCCATTGATGACTTTGGACTTTGTCCAGGAGAAATACGACAGGTTCCGCTTCCGTAACTTGGTGCAGATACCTGGGTATGCTGGAGACCTGCGCCTTGTGACGGGAGCATATTCCGAAGATGACCTTTTCGGCGCCACTCGAGAGTTTTTATTACTTGTGGAGCTTATCACAATGCATGGAGAGACTCCGAGCGATAACTCACCTGCCTCGCTATCATCGCGACTGGATGCGTGCTGTATCGACGGCTCAGATGGGATTGAGGGCCTTCGGGACTCACGGATTCCTTCGCCCATCTCATATCGAGACCTGGCTCTGGGCGCAGGCCCGGGGTGGCAAATATTGGAAGGTGCAGCTGCCGAGGTGGTCCTGGAGGAGTTCTACTCCAACTCGCGCGGGGGAAGGGCGATCCTGAATTGCGCCCTGACCATCCCGCTGCGCAGGCATGTTGGGCGTTTCAAGGTGGATGTGCTCGAAATGCCACGTCTACAACGACGGCGCGTTTCCTGCGCGCTCGCTGTGCTGGCGTCAGCATCCAAGGGCGCTCGTGCCAGGTGGGTGCCAAGTGAGGCGTCCACTCCTTCCGCTTAGATTTTCGTTTTCTCCGAGTCCCAGCGACTCATCCGATGACTGGGGGAAGCATGCGACCCTGTGCGCGATGGGCGCGGCGGAGTATGAAGGTAGTGCTGGAGACCAGCATGCTCCGCGCCCAACGCGAGGAGGTCGAGGCGTCCCTGGACTTCGGCGTTTACAGGGCCGAGGCGCGCGCCGGCGCCGCGAGCGCGCCCGTCGAGGGCGCCGGGCCCGTGCTCCCAAGTCGCTCAATCGGCGAGCTGACCGACGCTCTCTTGGATGAGCGTGCCTCCAGGAGAACGGGCCGATGCGAATGCCTACCTTGGGAAGGTCATCGCGCTGACTGTTGCGATCGGGGCAACGTGCCAATCCGACCATTGCAGCGCGCGCGCCGGTCGATTCCCCGTGGCGAGCAGGCGAGGCGTTGATCCGAGCCGCGGGGAATTGCAGTAACCGATTCAATTTGGAAGCCTGGGCTCCAGAACGTTCGGGGCGCCCGAGGTCGAAGGTGCGGCGCGAGATCCGCGATTGTCGACTTCATCGCGCAGCCAACCACCTATGGAAGCGAAACAGACCAGGGGTGACAGCGCCAGCTTGAGTCGGAGACCCGCGCCAGTGGGGTTCAGGCGGCTGGCCCTGAAGGAGTCAGCTGGAGCTGCCTTGGTTCGCCGCCTGGCAGATGCTGCCGAATTTCGCGTAAACGCGAGCCATCTCCAGACGTGCCTGTACTTTCAGTGCCTGCTCGTCCCGAGGCTAAGGCCCTGGCCAAGGCCGCGGCGGCGGCCGGGGAAACCGCCAGTATTCCCGTCTCAACCGGAAACGGCATCTCCCGCGTCATCTCGATCACCGAGTCGAGAAGTCTTCGAGAGGATCGCGACGCCCAGGGCCGCGCCATTCAGCGACGTCGCCGCGGCGGCGAGCGGGCGCGCGCGACCCGTGGGGGGGGCGCGGCTGGAGCGGGTGCCGGTGCCTCTGGATCGGAGCAGCTATAAGTCAAGGATCTTCTTGCCGTCGAAGGTCCTACGGGCAATCTCCGACGTGGGCGGCGCTCGCGCGTCGTGCGAGGCCCGAGTCAACGTGGGCTACCGCGCGGTGCTTGTCGATATTCCCAGCAGAAGGGCCCGGGGCATCATGGTGCAGAGAGGCCAGAAACGATTGCCAAATAAGCCAAAGAGGGTAGCAAACGCGAGCGATGAGACTTTTGCATTCAAGTTTCCTCCTGCTGCGCGTGACTTACGACGCTTGAAATCGCTCGGGGAGAATTTCGAGCCCGCGAGTAGATCCTAGAGACCGCCGATGCCGTCAAGATGCGCGTAGCCGCCATGCGTCGCAGACAAGAGCGAATATTTTTAATGGCAGGCCAAACTGTGACCTGCGCCTGGAGAGGGCGAGGGGTACTCTGGCCCTCGCGGCGACGCTGGCAGCGCTCAAGAAAACGACATGGACATGCAACGAGCATTGCGATCATCGCGTCAGGTTCTGCCGAGGGATGGAGGCCGCGCGCGACGATGCCCAGCAGCGGCCAGCTCTGGCTCTGGCGCTCGGGGAGACGCGGCCGCTGTTGGGTCGGGTTCAAGCGCTCGGGGAGACGCGGCCGCTTCTGGCAGGGGCAGCCGTGGCGACCCTTTGGCGACCAAATCCAAAATAATTGTTCGGACATGGTGGCCTGCTTAGAAGCAGCGACAAGGTCGGACAAATGAGCGACATTCTGCACATTGCAGCTTTCGTTGCCTGTCGAACTTGAGATCGGCAGGTGCTAATGTTATCAAGCAAGCTTCCTTCGCCATGGAGAGTTTGAGATTACGGAGGGCGCGACCAACAACCCTGGTGTCTACCGCAACCCCGATGGCGTGAAATTGTCAATTCTTATCCTGGCTCCCTCGCCACGCTGTCATGATTTAAAACCAGCGGCGCGGATGGATACTCAGAAGTGTTGCAAGTGGCGAAGGATGGGTCGATGTGTATGAGATGGCCCACCGTCGTGATTCAGGAAACTGTTGGCACCTAACTCATTTTTTCCCCGAGTGCACCGCGGACCAACATATTGGTATCGTCGATGGCATCTTCGAAGGTCGCGACGAGCTTCGATTCGAAAACTGCATTCGACGAAATACTGATCAGCGACGGGTGGTGTGATGCCTTCCAGCTGTGCGCGATGCAAGGTTATGTGGCTGGGCCAGATATTGTTCCAGATGACGCTACGAGATCACTGACTTGGACGATCTGGCTCTGGAGAAATGTCCACTGGTAATGGTGCGCGGGACCTCGCGCTGGGCATTGCGCAATATATTTCACGGTCCCGCCGGCGGAATTTCTGGCCACCGTCGACGCAGCGATCGTGGCGGTGCTGGCCGAGACGATGCGTGGTGTCCAATGCCAGCCAGTGTGGAGAAATATTGTGAATGGTCTTAGGAGCTCGTCGGCGATGCCATGTGTATGTATGTATTTGTATACGCGCTAGAAGAGCCTTTGAAATACTGTA
>CAUYUJ010015630.1:153182-178182 GCA_963575745.1 Prorocentrum cordatum
ATGATGATGAGGAGCAGGAGGAGGAGGAGCAGGATTTTTTTTTTTTGACATCAACATCAAGGTAGAGAGCCAGCCCAGACAATTAGGGCAGGACGGCTGGTCAAGCCAGCAACTAGAGTCGCCCTCATCACGGTGCGCAAGGGGAGAAGATTGCATTTCCCGCCGCGCTGTCGGGCCAGCTGCCCAGATCTGCGCGGAGAAAGCAGGAGCGGCAGAGCCAGGCGAAAGACGCGGGGGCGAGGGCTGACCCTGAAGGTGCAATGCCCAAGCCTGCGCCGCGCGGACAATTAGGGCAGGACGGCTGGTCAAGCCAGCAAATACTAACACCTGAAAAGCGAGGAAAAGCAGCGGGCCACAGGGTCATCTCCAGCTGGCTGGAGGATACCCCGTGGCCCGCTGCTTCTCCCCCAGGCGTTAGTCCGAACTAGAGTCGCCCTCATCACGGTGCGCGAGCACCGAAATAAACGACGCCTCTCTGGCCTCACAGCGAGAAGAGGCCGGGGCACAGGGCAAACCAAGAAGGGGGGGAGGAGGAGGAGGAGAAGGAGGGCCCTGAAAAAGAAAACGAGAGGCTTCTTCGTCCGCCTCCCAGTCCTGCAAACCAGCGTGCTCGGACACAGTCGCTCCCCCCCCCGCTCCCCGCTCCACCCCGTCCCCACGGTCCTCGGCGGCGGTGGCGGGGCGCGGAGAGCCGTGCTCCTGCGCCGCGGCGGCACCTGCATCGGCTACCTGAAGGCCTCCTCCCTTCTGCGCCCACGGCCCTCTCTCAACCGAGACTCCTGGACGCTTAGGATGGAGGCCTTTACAAATCGGGTGCCAACTGTTGTACTTCTTTGATCTGGTCGGGCCGCTGCAAACTTCCGCAAGGCCCGACGCACGACCATGAGACGAATAAGAATAGCACTTGGTGCAGATCACCAAAGTCGAATTGTCTGAGCAGGCCAGCGTCAAACACCTGTGTCCCCGCGCCTCCAAAACCTGCGCCTCCATCCCTCGAACAGGGGAGCACTTCGAGGAAGGAGGCGGGGGACCATGGGTGGAAAGACGGCTGACTTTTGCACACCTCGAACACTTCCAAAAGCCCGAGACGGAACCAAGCCCGACAATCTGGATGGGCTGCCAAACGCAAAGCACAGAGGAAACCACCTGGGGGGGGTCTTTAGGCGGCTGAATCCACACAACGTCTTGGAGGTCTAATTTGGGCCACAAAGGCATCAGCTTAGCAGACAGTGATGCCACAGCCCTAGAAAACTTAATGTCGAGATCAAGCCTGCACCTGTCCTCCTCCGACGGCTGTGGGTGCCCCAGGTACCCTTCCCCCGCAGAAGCACTTTTAGCTCCAACATCAGCGTGGTGGTTCCCAAAACGGCACATCTTGTCATGATTGTCGGTCCACTCTTCCAAAGAGCGATGCGCTTTCACTTTGTTCAAAGAGCGGACCTTCCAGAAATCTGAAAGGAGGGAGAGGGAGAACCCGCTGTAGCATCGCTTAGGTGAAAGCTGGTCAATCTGAGGGCGACCGAAGTGATCTTTGACCAGCTGAGCATCTGTATAAAAATCCGAAGGTCCTCCTGAGAAAAGTATGGCTTGACAAATAGCAGCAAACTCGCCCGCAGGGGCAGTCTGGGGGTAGCACGGGGGGACGGGACCGTAGAGCTTTCCCAAGAGGTCCCCCTGGTCGTCCACAGCCACAAAACACCAGCCTGCCCTGCTGAGCTCGCGAACTATATGCTTCATGCGCTACCGTCTGTGAAAATGTTGTTTGTGAAAGGAAATTGGCCGACCTCCTGGGGAAGGTCCTCCCTGGCCCAGAAAGTACCAGACGACTCGGCCGCGGGACCAGGAAAATAATCCCCAGGGTGGGCAAAAGCTCCAAAACAAGACCGAATCGAATTGGGCTCCTCCAGGGCCTTGCAAACAAGCTCGGGAGTAACAAGACTGGAACGGAGCTCGACAACCTCCTGGCAACTGCAGACCCAAAGTCGGTGGTGGAGCGTGTCGGGGGCTGAGCCGCAGAGGTGGCACGTGGGGTCTATCTGGTAACCCAATCGCAATGCTTTAGCACGAGTCCACACTGCGTCCGTAGCAACAGCCCGAATACACCCTTTCTCGAGAGCTGAGTATTTTTTGCGGCGGAGCTCGAACTTTACCACGTCAAAGCACAGACGATGAGGCACATCCCATTTAGCACCAGCTTCCCACTCGAGAACCCTGAAGACTGCCCCGCGGAGATGGTGCTTGACAAGCTGGGGGGACATGAGGGTCATGGAAAGCTCGATCCCCTTGTCAGTGACGAAAGTGGCGAAGTCCCTCATCGTCCACGAGATCCTCTCCAAGGACTTGCGCATGGCGGCCACAGGGCCACCTACCGCCCTCCACGAGGGGGAATCCTGAAGAAAAACACCTTCCCACGCTTGCCTCAGCTCCCTGAAAGGAATCGAGCCTTCAAAGGCCCTGACCTGAGAGCACCAAACTTCCTTGTGCCACCGCAAGATCGGGGAAACGGCCCCAACCCAAGCAGGGTCGCCTTCGAGGTGGGAAAGCACCGTCAGGGAGCGTTGGCCAGCTGAAGGCTTTATAGTCCTGGCCGCCGCACGGCGGATGAGCATCAGCTCGTAGTCAGTAACCCCTCTAACCTCGCTGCCATACAGCAAGCCAGGGAGCGGTCCTGCAGTGAAAACTCGCAAAGTTCTCCTGGAACCAAGGGTCTTACGAAGTTTAGCCACTCGGCCAGTGCGTTTGATGAAAAGACGTCTCCTAATCACAAGCTTTTTGTTACGACCCTGGGTCCGAGAACTCTTCCCCACCGTGTCGTCCACCCCAAGGTTAACAGCACTGGAAGTAATGGGACCCGTGAGCTCAACTCCCAGTTTGGCCTGAATGGCCCTGCCAAGCTTGGCCGAGGAACAAATCAGGCTGGATTTGTCAGCCGCCACCTGCGCACCAATGCCATCAACGATGGCAGCGTGGAGCTGGGGCGCGCCTTCCGTGATGGCGTCCACAACAAAATTGAAACTGCCGACAGCACTGAGGCCAGAATCGTCGATGTAGAGCGCCAGTTGAGCACCCTGCCGTAACCTAACAGTATCGAGCGACTCCACCGCGTTAACCCTGATCAGGGTCGTGGCCAACGAACACCCCGCTATGATTCCAGAAGAAGCGTACCACGGACCGTCGATGCAGCCACCCAAGGAAAGAAACCTCGGGGCCCTGTAGGCCCGCACAGCCAACTTGGCCATGGCAAAAGGGAAACCCAGCCTTATACAACGACCGAGGAGTCGCTCGAGATCAATGAGCTCGTAGTATTTAAACATGTCCTGCAGGAGGGTTGCCGCATGTAAGGAGTGGGTTGCCCCACTCTCGCTGCGGACACTTTGCCGCCATACAACGTCTGAGGCCCCCTGGTACTTGCCCGCCGCAAAGTAGGGACGAGCGTGCGACCCCTCCCAGCTCTCGGCAAGGCACCGCCGCGCTTTCCCCCAGATGCGGTAAGGACCCATGAAAATCCCGATAGGGCGGAACCCTCCAGTAGGTTTACCCAGGAGCGCCAACACTGTGGCATCAAGCTGGAAAGGCAACATGCTGGAGATTTCCATGACCTGCAGGATCCTACACAGCGCCGTGACCCCAGGAAGGGAAATCATACTGAAATGTTTCATGTGGAAACCGTCCACGCCCACCGCCGAATACATCTTGTAGCTCCTCGAAATGCGGACCAACTCGTTGGGGTCCAAAGGGGGGAGCTCAGGGGCAGGAAAGAAATCGGCAATAGGTCCCAACTCCCGCGGGGAGTCAAAAGCGCGCCATAAATGAATAAACTTGTTGCGTTCAGCCTCGAGAAGGGACCTGGGGTCACTGACCACACAGCCGTTGGACGAGAGAGTGGAAGTAGGTTTCCAGGGCTTGGGTTCAGAAGTGACCATGTGAGCTCGCTTGGCCCCCTGATCGATGTTCTCTCTCAGCCAACTACGCCAGGAAGCTAAACTGCGGTCCCTAGCTCTGGCTTCTGCCTGCGCGACCACGTCGGAGAACGAGAGAGACAGATCGAGAACGTCCTGCTCGAGCTCTCCGCTCGAGTCCAAATCAGCACGGGTGATCATGGACTGCAAGGTGATAAGCAGCTCCTTATGGGCACCCAGATTATCGACCACGAAGGGGGGAGGGTGAAAAATGTAGGACCTCAGGGCCCTCGCAAAATCAACTCCACCACTCTTGGCCTTTTGGGAATTAGACGAAACATACACCTTGCAGTCCAAGATGCGATTATACAGCCACCTGACGGAGTACAGAAAGGGGTGCCTAAGAGGTTCCTTGTCCTTCGAGAAAACAGGCTTCCACATAAGCTGAGGACCCTTGCCTCTCGCACCCCAAACCGGAAGCACCGATTGAGTGGCGTTGGCCACCTCCACTTCCGCAAGGTTGGCCCACCACTTGTAGGTGAGATTGAGCAGCCTTTGAGTTTCCGCCCCCCTCCCCGCCCTGGCAGCTACCAGAGCCGCCTCCAGCACGTCGAGAACAGGGTCCCAAGATGGGGGTTCCCGAGTGGGCCCTATGGCCCTTTGGGGGGGAAGGGGGGGAGGTTTCCGAAAAACCAAAACGTTGAGTTGAGCAGGCGAAGGGAAAAGCTCCAGATCCACAGGGGAGTGGGGGGTGAGAGGGGAATTGTAGTTGACACTCACCTGCCTGATAACCTTCGCGATGCCTGCCGAGACGACAAAGAAATCAGATACTTTGAGGCCCCCCGTGCTGCGGAGCGTGTAGCCTCCGTCTGTTGGGGTGATCATCTGGCCTTTGAACTCCGAAACGAAATGCGACTTCTGAAACTCACCTGGAGTCATGTTGAAATCGCCTCCCGCAACGACAGGGAGATCAGAATGTGAAAGTCCAGCTCCGAGACGCGACAAGATCTCCACGTTGCGCTCAGAAAGACCTTCGACGTCGTGGAGGTAGATCGATCCGACAAGGACCTGAAAACCTCCTGGAATATCTATAACACAAGCTCCAGCACGATGAGGGGACAGTACGAAGCCCGACGACAACGTGTGAAGCCCGAGATACGATCTAGCCAAAACTGCAACACCTCCTGAAGACCCAGTGCCCTCCCCACGTGCGGCCGCCGCCCAACACGACTTCCACCCATGACGAAAGAGCCATTCGGACGCCTTGGAGATGTCTTCATCTGAGCACAAGTGATGTTCTTGGACTAACAAAACGTGTGCCGTGGTCATTGGCAGCCACTTATTCTTGAGTGACTGCCATCCTGAAACATTGCAAGTCTGCACACAGAGCCCGAAATTATCCAAATCAGGCGGAGGAGGGGGCTGGAGAGAGCCTTCTACAAGCACTCCCGCGGCCACATCCTGACTAAGGAGGGGAGACGAGCCAGCCGACATCGGCTGAGGTGGGCTAGGAAGGAGTCCGAGGAGCAGGAGCCTCGGTAGGAGTGGCAGCCGTCGTCTTGGCACGCTTGGCCGCTGCCTCGATGAAAGTCGAGACGCGCTGCCTCGACTCACTCGAGACTTCCTCCGACTGTGCCTGCTGCCATTCATGTAAAAAGTTCTGGAAAGCTTCTGAGTCCGCAGCCTCGACCTGAGGCATTGCTTCATCAGAGTGAGTGGGTACACCCGTCTCCACCCCAGCCTCACCACCCGTCCCCCCACCACAGTCAGAAGCAGCAGGAGCAGCTCCACTGCCTGCGGCTTCCTTCTGGGCAACGGATTGGCAGCTGGTCTTGAGTTTGGCCCAGCCCTCACGAATTGCGGCCAGGTCGCCAGACTCCAGCACGCTGTCGAAATTGGACAAATGCCCCTGGAGCTCCGCCTGCGGCGGGGGCGGGAGGTCGGCCACCTTGGCCGCCAGCTCCAGGTACCTGGCCTTGAGCTGCACCTGCTGGGTAGCGGTCTCCGCCCTCTTCTCCTTGAGCTCCGCCATGCGCGACTCGGTGTCTGCGATCTGGGAGTCGAGCGAGTTGAGGGCGCGAACATTCTTGTCAAGAGCCTGCTGAGCCTCAGATGCCTGCTGCCGAAGGGGACGAGCTTCAGACTGCTGGGAACGGATGGCTGAAGCCGACGCCGCGATGGAGCTGGCCACTGCTGCTCGCTCTGGGAAATCGTCCTTGAGCTGACCCATGAGCAGCTGAAGCTGGGCGAGGAGGGACGACGGGTCCGCAGGATGAGCCAAAGCGCCTCCACGACCACCAGGTCCTCCCCCGACGCCGCCGCCTCCGCCACTCCCAAACCCGCCTTTGCCACGTCCACCACCTTTGGGTCCTTGACCTTTGTGAGAACCTTTTGGGCCTGGAACTGCTGGGCCACTTTGCCACACACCCCCAGGATCGCGAGGAGCGCCAGGAGAAACGTGCGGAATGGGGGCCCAACAATTCGCACACCATTTGTACCACGGTTTGTTGCATTTCGCAGCACCACACGAGAGACATTTCGCACCGATGATCTCATGCTGCTTTGGTCCCATGGGAGACGCCGCGAACGATGCTACAGTCTGAACGAGCCACTTGACCCGCTAGCGCAGTGTGCCGTTCTGAAGTATACGCTAGCAAGCCCAAATCACCTGGGCCAGAACGGCTAGGAGGAGGAGCAGGAGGAGGAGGAGGAGGAGGAGGAGGAGGAGGAGGAGGATGTTGGCGGAGCAAATTCTGAGGCTGTCTCGAGCGAGGTGCGGGTTTAGCACGCTCAAGGGGGAGCCGCCAGGGGGTATCTCACTCCTCCGTTCGCGCCAAGATTGCGGGGACGTCTCGAGCGGTTTGCCTGTTTGCATGCGCAACATCCTCCGCTTTCGGAGCAGACTTTGAGGATGTATCGAGCGAGGCGCTGGTTTTCGCGCCCTCGGGGGCCCAGATTGTGAGGATGTCTCGAGCGGTTTGCTTCTTTTGCTGGCCAGACTCGTGGGCACGGATCCTCCCCAGGATGCCACAGGAGATTCCAGCAGGCTCCAGGAGGCCCCAGGAGACCACAGGTCCTAGGAGGCATCAGGAGGCCACAGGAAGGCTCAGCAGGCCACAGGAGGCCCCAAGAGACTCCAGGAGGCCCCAGGAAACCACAGCAAATTTCATGAGGCTCCAGGATGCTCCGGGAGGCCACAGGAAACCCCAGGAGGCCAAAGAGGCCCCAGGAGGCCCCGAGAGGTACCAAGAGGCCCCAGGAAGCACCAGGAGGCTCCAGGAGGCCACAGGAGGCGACAGGAAGCGCCAGGAGGCACCAGGATGCCCCAGAAGGCATCAGGAGGCCCCAAGAGGCCCCAGGAGCAGGAGGCCTCAGATATTTTACGTATCTTCCTATAGATTGGGCCTCCCCTGGAGCACGAGTCTTTTGTGTTTTTTACGTGTTTCCTTCTCTTGTGTACCCCATCCTAAGTGCTTTACATATGTTCCTAAAGATTGGGCCTGCCCTGGGGCACGAATCCTTGGTGTTTTACGTGTGTTCCTACAGATTGCCCCTCTCGTGTGGCTCCAATCCTATGTGTTTCACATGTGCTCCTATATCTTGGCCCTCTCCTAGGGCACGAATCCTCCCCAGGAGGCCCTATGAGGCTCCAGGATGCTCCAGGAGGCCTCAGGAGGCCAGAGGAAGCCCCAAGAGGCCCCAGGAGGCCACAAGGAGCTCCAAGAGGCCCCAGGAAGTCCGAGAAGTTTCGGGAGGCCTCAGGAGGCCCCAGACTCATGCGCAGAGACGCATTCGTACTGCTGAGACTCATTCACATTCTAAATCATTCGCAGGCAGACTCGCCCCCAGACCGCCAATACTCAAGCCCGTTTACATTCGAAAACTTCTGCGCCGAGACGCTCACGGTGGACAGGTCTATGCAAATAGATGCACATTTGGGAAGCTCCACGCAGGGAATCATTTTTATTCTGACCGCGCCGAGACAGAGAGAGAAAGAGAGAGAGAGAGAGTATGAACACACCACGCCTCCGTCGTCTCCTCCTCTTCCCCACTCAGAGGTACTCAGATGATTGTGATGATGATGATGATGATGATGATGATGATGATGATGATGGTGATGGTGATGGTGATGGTGAGGGCCATGATATACAGAGAGGAACATGTTATCCACGATGAGTGCTGATGATGGATCTGATTCTGATTATGATGATGAGGATGATGAGTATGTTGCTGCTGCTTATGCTTATGAGTATGGCTATGATGATGCTGATAACGATGAAGATCACGATGGTGTTGTTGAGGAATAACACCAGCCAAGGTGATGGCGAGTATGGTAAGGCTGATCATGGTGATGATCATGATGATGGCACTGATGCAGATGATGATGTTGTTGATGATGATGATGATGGTGATGATGCTGCTAATGATGATGATGATGATGATGATGATGATGATGATGATGATGATGATGATGATGATGATGATGATGATGATGATGATGATGATGATGATGATGATGATGATGATGATGATGATGATGATGATGATGATGATGATGATGATGATGATGATGATGATGATGATGATGATGATGATGATGATGATGATGATGATGATGATGATGATGATGATGATGATGATGATGATGATGATGATGATGATGATGATGATGATGATGATGATGATGATGATGATGATGATGATGATGATGATGATGATGATGATGATGATGATGATGATGATGATGATGATGATGATGATGATGATGATGATGATGATGTGATGAATATGACGGGGCAAATTCTGAGGACGTCTCTGGCGAAACGCTTGTTTTATCTAATGCTTCCGTTCGCACCGAGACTGCGAGGATGTCTCGAGCGGTTTGCCTGTTTGTTGCGGTAGCATCCTCAGCTTTCGGAGCAGATGTGGAGGATGCCTTGTGCGAGGCGGTGGTTATCGCAATCCCTTGGGGCCAGATTTTGAGGATGTCTCGAGCGATTTGTCTGCTGCGGTGGTCAGACTCGTCTGTTGCAAGATCAGATTCTGAGGATGTCTCGACCGAGTCGCTAGTTTCCGAACTCCCAAAGGGGGAGCCGCCAGGGGGTATCCCATTCCACCTTTCGCGCCCAGGTTGCTTGGATGTCTCGAGCGGTTTGTCTGTTTGCTGCCGCAGCATCCCCCGCTTTCGAACCAGATCTGGAGGCTGTCTCGGGCGAGGCGCTGGTTTTCGCACTCAAGGGGGAGCCGCCAGGGGGTATCTCACTCCTCCGTCCGCGCCCAGATCCATATTGTATGGGTCTTACGAGCGGTTTGCTTGTGTGCATGCGCAATACCCTCAGCTTTCGGAGCAGAGAGGCGATGGTTTTCGCACCCCTGAGGTTACATGTTGCGAGGATGTCTCGAGCGGTTTGCTTGTTTTGCTGACCAGACACGTCTACGTGCAGAGTTGAGTCTGAGGATGCCTCGGGCGAGGCGCTGGTTTTCGCACCCCAGCGGGCCCATATTGAGAGGAAGTCTCAGGCTCACTTATGCTCAATCTCACTCGTGCTCAGACCCACGCATACCCAGACTCGTACTCATCATACCGATACTCAGACTCACTCACACTCAGACTTACGCACAGTCGGACAAAACTCACACATAGGCCCACCCACCCTCAGACCCACTCGTAGTTCGGCTCACTCGTATTCAGACCCACTCAGGCTCAGACTCATACTCATCATACTCATACTCCGACTCACTCAAATTCAGACTTAAACACGCACATTCAGAACCACTCACACTCAGACCCGCCCACCCTCAGATTCACTCGTATGCAGACTCGCTCGTACCCAGACCCATTCCGTCTAAGACTCGCTTTCATTGTACGAATTAAACTCAGACCCACCCAGACCCAGAGTTCAACCCCACTCAGACCACTCCCACTCAGACTCACTCATACCCTGACTTACGCATTACCCGACCCACTCGTACTCAGACCCTCTCACACATAGACTAACTGACACTCACACTCAACCGTGCCCAAACCCGTTTGTACCTCAAGGCCGTTTACATTCGAAAATTCTTGCGACTAGACACCCACGGCGGCCAGGTCCATACACATAGATGCACATATCGGGGGTTCCACGCTGTGCATAATTATTCTGACCGCGCCGAGAGGGAACCCACCCACTCACCTTCCTCCTCCTCCTCCTCCTCCTCCTCCTCCTCCTCCTCCTCTTCCTCCCCCAAAGTCACACTCAGGGCGACTACTTTGGTTATGATCTGATATGATGATGATGACGATGCTGATGCTACCGGTGACTGGTGATGACGGTGATGCTGGTGATGATGTTACTATGTTTTGAGGATGACTACGATGAAACTGATGCTGATGATGATGGTGCTCATGATGGAGACGGTGATGATGATAACGATGGTGGCGATGTTGCTGTTCTGTTATGCTGGTGATGACTATGCTGACGATGGCAGCAATGATAACGATGACGATGATGATGGCGACGATGATGATGATGATGATGATGATGATGATGATGATGATGGTGCTACTGATGATTATGATGATGACGATGCTGATTATGATGATGACGATGTTGATTCTACTGATGATGCTGCTGCTGCTGATGATGATGATCATAACATGCTGCTGCTGCTGATGATGATGCCGATGCTGATCCTATTGATGATGATCATCATCATCATGATGACGCTGACGCTGATGACGATGACGATGGTGATCATGATGATGCTGCTGCTGATGATGATGATTATTATGATGATGAAGACGATGAATATGATGATGATGATGATGATGATGATGATGATGATGATGATGCTGATGACGACGACGACGCTGACGATGACGATGACGATGACGATGATGATGATTATGATGATGATGATGATGATGATGATGATGATGATGATGATGATGATGACGATGACGATGATGATGATGATGATGATGATGATGATGATGATGATGATGATGATGATGATGATGATGATGATGATGATGATGATGATGATGATGATGATGATGATGATGATGATGATGATGATGATGATGATGATGAGCGTCCAGCATTTCTCTGTTCTGGTGCTCCTCTGGCGGCTGCCTGCACCGCGCCACACTCGTCCGCCCAGGGTGGAGACTTCACGCACGGGGACGGCACCGGCGGCGAGTCCATCTACGGGGAGAAGTTCGCGGACGAGAATTTCAAGCTGAAGCACACGAAGCCAGGCCCGGATGGGGTGGCGTTCCTTTGGGGAGGCAGAGAGCATCCTGGAGAAGCGCGGTCGCCCATCTGCCATCATGCACGCTCCTCTCTTCGGCCGCCCGCGCCGTCGCAGCGGGCTTCGGCTCGACGGATCGGTCAGGATGTCGTCTGGGAGGCGGCTGAGGACGAACTGGCAGGATCTTCGACGGGGCACATTCGATGTCTGTTCATGGGAGCCTGGGGCGGCGACATCGAAATCAGCTTGTCCTGCATTGGGGCCGCATTTGGTTCTTCCTCCTGCTCCTCCTCGTCCTTCCTGTTCCTCCTGCTCCTCCTCCTCCTCCTCCGCCTCGTTGTTGTCGTCTCCCTTGTTGTGAAGGGGCGAATCTCGTCCAATTCTGATCGAAATCAGGCCCAAATCGGACAGCGCCAGGGGCCTCACATGGAACGGACCTGGAACGGATACCAAAGGCACAGGCACCACTTTCTGTGTGAGGCGTATATGGAAGAGTGGGATAATGGCTGACCTGGGTCCGAGTGGGGGGAAGGACAGAGCGAGCGCGATCGATTCGTCTCTGAGGACGGAGGCCCGTTCCCGCTTGAGCTGGGTTGCCGCGGATGGGGCCATTCACGCCAGAGGCGCAGGGCAGAGAACAGATTGCAAACACTGCGTGCAGGCTTATTGAGCATGGCGAACGCAGGGAAGAACACGAACGGGTCGCAGTTCTTCATTACGGTGAAGGCGATACCCCTTTGTGACCATCCTTGTCAGCTTCGTTCTTTTCCTCGCCTTCTTCTTTCTTTTCGTTCTCCCCTAAGACCTTGTTGTTGTCCTCATCCTCCCCATCGTCCTCATCCTCTGTCCTCTATTTCCTGTCTCCCGTTCTCTGTTCATCTGTCCCCTCTGTCACCTCTGTCCCGTAGTCCTCTCTGTCCCCATCGGTCCGGTCTGTCGCCTCTGTCCCCAGCCTAACCTGTCCCTCAATCTCCTCCGTCCTGTGTCCTCTGTCCTCTTCGTTGTCGCTGACCTATGCTATGCTCGTCCTCCCTGTCCATGCGTCTGTCGTTTGCCAGTTTGCCTGTCGCTGTCCGTCCCTTCCCATCCGGCTCTCGCTCCTCGCATTGGCGTAGTCCCAGTTCTGCTCCTGGCCTGGTCTGCCCTGCCCCTTCCTGTCTGTCTTTCCTTCCATCTGCTTGCGCTTGTTTCCGTCTGTTTCTGTACGTCGTTGTCGTCACCAGGAGTGGCCTGACCCGAGCCCCCGCAGGAGATCCGAGTCCTGCGGCGCCTCGACTGACCTTTGCAGGCTTCTGGGCTCCCCTGTGCCCCCGGCCTCTCGCAGACCGTGCCCTCCCCGCCTTCAGGACACGCCTCACCTGGATGGGAAGCACGTGGTCTTCGGCGAGGTCCTGAAGGGGTACGCCGAAGTGGTGAAGAAGATGGAGGATTGATCGTGGGGCTCGTCCTCCTCCTCCGCCTCCTCCTCCTCCTCCTCCTCCTCCTCCTCCTCCCCCTCCTCCTCCTCCTCCTCCTCCTCCTCCTCCTCCTCGCAGTCGTCTCGGCACGAGGCGCCAACGTGGTGAAGATGGAGGGGCTGGCTCGGAGCTGGGTCGTCGGGGCTCAGGCGATGGGGGTCAGTGCAAGCGGGGGGCAGCCAGATGCGCTGGATCTTGCAGGATCCTGCAGAGCCAGGGGCGCATTGACCCTGGTTTGGGTGCAGGATCCTGCAAAGCCCGACTGATCTGGGTCTGGATTGTCCTGGGTCAGTAGATCCCCAAGGTCGGAGTGAACCTCCAAGGCCTCGACGTACATGTTGACCCCGACCCAAGGCCAGTCGAAGACGCCTGGCCAACGCAGCCAGAGGCTCGGGCCGTTAGCGGGCGAGAAGACAATGCCGACCTGCCTGATGCCCTTTCACCGGGTGGGCGGACCCACGCTTCAGGAGATGCCGCAAGCCATGCAGGAGGGCGCTATCGGTTCAACGGATGGTGGCCCTTCAGCTGGTGAGGCGGAACGGGAACTCGAAGGCGTGCGCGGTCCACCCATGGACCACCCTCCTGCGCCTGAGCTGATACCGGCTCCTGAAGCCATGCAGGAGGACATTGCCGGTTTAACCGACGGTGGCCTTCCTGCTGGCGAAGCTGAACGGGGGCAGGAAGACGTGCGCGGCTCAGCCACGGGCGACGCTCCCGCGCCTGAATCAGCGCCCGCGTCGGATCATCAGCTTCTAGAAACGCCTCAGAAGAACCCAGCCCCTCCGGGAGAGATTCCTGATATTGATTTTGGAGGTGCGGGCGATGCGAAGCCACCCGAAGAAGAACAAGTAGGAGAGCCAACTGAGACGACCGTTTTCACCGAGGACGCTCGGAGGGCGTTCCGAGTCGGTGGTCATCTCCCCGAGCTTGATCAGGCCGCGGTTGAAGAAGCGGCACCTGGCGCTCAGGGCTCAGCCCCGAGTGATCCAGCGGGCCCCGGCCCCGCTGATGACGCTGCGATGGGCGTGGAAGAGGAGGCGGCACCTGGCCCTCAGGGCTCGGCCCTGGGTGAGTCCGCTAGGGGGCCAGATGCGAACCCTACCCCCTACCCCCCACGCTTTCTGAGGGGGAGGGTGGGGTTCACTCCGCTCGGGAGCTCCCGCACGAAGTGAACCCCACCCTCCCCCTCAGAAATCGTGGGGGGGTAGGGGTAGGGTTCGCATGTGGCCCCCTATCCGCGGCCCCCGATGGCGACGACAAGGTGAACGTGGACGCCGACGGCTTTGGTGAGGCCCAGGCCGCACAGGAAGGAGTGCCCGAAATCCAGTTGCCTGATATCCGCGACCCCGCCGAAGCAGAAGTTCTCAGTTTCCGGGATGCGTGGGTTGGTCCGGGATGCACTGCCGACCTTTTCTGTCGAAAAGGCCCTCCAGCGGCCCCTGAAAAGTTCCAGCTGCTTCCAGGGGTGCCGCCACCGCCAAACCACGTTTCCAACGTCTTCAACCCTGTGAAGATGGCGGGGGTCCCGATATTCTTGCCGATTGTCGATCAGGATCGGGTAATCGGGAACCCCTGTTTCGCGCGTTAAGAAAGACGCGGGCATCGCCCGCGCGGCGGGTCCAGTTCCCGAATATCCGGCAAGAATGAAGCGGCTTACTTTAAGACGTTTCATGCCAGCGCCATGTTCTATCACGACCCGATCTTTTCGTATATGGCCAACTTGGACAACGATGGCCATTGCAAACATGCGTTTGCCTACATTCATGCCACGCACCACGTACCATTTCCACGAGGCCTTCGGTGAAGTATCCCGTGTGGCGTCGACGACGTTTTCCTCAGTGTGGGGGTGGCCCCGGAGTTCGATGGGCGTGGAAAGGGTGATGCGGCATATTCGAAGAACCTCAGTTGCCGCGCCGACAAGAAGGCGAGGTGCGTCGGGAACTTGATACTTCACCTTCTCCGGCATTGCTCACTTCACGCGCGCAATTCTGGGGGATGGTGCTCTTGTCAGGAGCTTGCTATCAAGATGAAGCGTGACGGTTTTGAGCACGAAGCGGTCGTCCTGGCGATGCTTGGTTTACGATAGTGTCGCTGGGGTCCGTTCAAATCTTGGGGATGGAACCGAGTGGTAATATAATGACTTGGTCCATCAGCTTGCATGTGTGCACTGGCGACTGTCGGTGGAAGAGGACTCACAGGTTTCGGGAATTGGGTACCCCAGTTCCCGTAGTCGTCAGGGCTGTGCAGGGACATTCGGTGATTGTTGTCAACATCGAGAGCATGTATGCCTTGTGCGAGTTCAACAGTACGTCCGACAATCATGGGCTACTGTTGCACGTCACGTCGTTGAGGACCATTCGGGAGTCAATGCGAGGGGAGAGCCAATGCCCAGAGGCGCATTCGGGCTTGTTCGATGCGCAAGATTACTCATGACCAGAGGCGCGTTCGGGCTTGTTCAATTCGCAAGATTACCCGGCCATGAGAATTCTCTCCACGACCAGGGATACCCCTGCGCAGACTTTGGCCGCTGACGCGATCCCACACTGGCTTAGCTCGCGTGGGCTCTCGCCTGGGGGCGGCGCTCCCCCTGGGGGTGTCCATCAAGATCCCAGGTCGGTTCAACCGATCTGGATGATCCTGAAGATTCTGTAAGAGGAGTGCTTGATTCTTTCGTACTTGAGCATCTTTGGCATTTCCATGAGAACCACCGTGCGACTTGGGATCACATCATCATACTCAACACTAAGGTGTCCGTGAGGCACCATGTCCGCGTGGCCCCTGGCGGGGCGTCGGTTGCGAGACAGAGTCCTTGATGGGTGGACATTTGCAAAGATTGTTGCCCTTCATCGTGCGAATGCGGCCGACAACGCCCCTCCGAGGGTCGTCTAGAATCCTTTGTTCGACCAGGTATGGGCGATCAGGGACGCCGTGTTTTCGCCGACCCAGTTCCTTGGATTTTTGCAGTCGGACGACGCTGTCGTTCCACTTGCGGGGGCCATCGATGACGGCGCGACTGCGGGGGGAGCTCAACACGTTTGACGTTTTGAGATTCCCGCCGCAGATGCGATGAGGCCTTCGGCTCCTCCCTGGACAGACGACTATCGCTTCCTCTGTCATCGGCTCCGCGGTTTCCGTTCGGGAGTCGGAGCCTGTCCAGTGCTCTGCGCCAGCGTCGCTCGACTCGCCGCCCGCAGGTTTTTTTTTTCCATGGCGGGGCAGGTGAGAATGATCCAGACGAGCCCGAGGGATCGGCGGTTGCGGGTTGCAGTTGATCCGGGCCATGTGCATTTGGCGCCACAAGATCGGCACAAAAGGCAAGGGTTTGCGTCGGCTACTGTCGAGGGTGCTCTTCGCATGCGTGAGAAGTCGAGGCGGAGGTCAACGAGTGCAGCCATCGCATTGGGATGTCTTGTGGGGGACAAGCGTTTTTGAACGACCAGCCGGGACCTGTTCTGTCGTGGGCAGCTGTGCGTCCGCTAGACCGTCTTCCACTTCGCCGCGAGCTTCATTCTAGGTTACTGGGGCCTCTCAAGAACAGAATCTATTCCTCGTGTACATGAAGTGCAAGGGCGACGCCGCGTCCGTCGCAATTTGGTGGCGGGACCTGTGGGCGCTGATGGGCCGTCTACTCGATGCCAATGCCCTGCCCGTGGCTGGCAATATTTGATTGGGAGGGTGTGCGGGGCGAAGTTTCCGTGCGCCCCGATGGGTGGCAGGCGTGGGGAGAGTCTCTCAACCAAGAGAGACACCCGATGCCTGCGCCGATGCGCCCCGCCGAGCTTGCAGGGGCTGGCTGTGGTTCGGCGGGCGTGGGAGTGGTCTCGGACAGAAGGCCTTGCGACGCAAGCGGATCATCCGCTTGCGGGCGTGGGCAAGTTTGAGGATGGGCCCCATCGTGCCATTGGCCCTATCGTGCCAGCAGATCCGTTGCCCGGTGGGCTAGACTCGCTCGGGATCTTGGAGAGGGCAGGCATGGGGGCGCGCAGATGCTCCTCAAGATGTTCACCTTCTTGGGCAGATCATTTTTGGGCCCCTAGCCGAGGATGGCGACGACGAAAGGGGTGATGTTCCATTTTGCTCTTGCCCCCGTCGCCACCGCGAGCGCGGCCGAAGCAGCGGGGGCGGATCTTCCTGACGGGTAAGAGGTAGACATCCGTAAGCCAGAGGGTCGCGAGGACCAGCCGCTCCCAAATCTGGAGCAGGATCCTTTAGCGGCAGTCTGTGTTATCTCGTCCGCTGATCATGCCGAGGACGTGGCCGCCCAGTACATGATGCAATGCACGAAAGAAGCGTGCGCCAGCAATGAGATTCGCGAACCTTCGACGTCTCTCGTGCAATACGTTTGTTACGCCTGGAAAACGACGAAGTTTCCTCAGGAGCTTCGGTTATCTAGGGTGCTTTTGATCGTCGGGGAGTTGGGCGCAACGTGCATTTCGGAGGGCCGCCGTGTGGCGTTCCCTGATGGAGATGCCGGCAAGAAGTTTCCGTTCGGAGATGAACATTGCCTGGGGCAGAAAAGGGTAGACGTTTGGGCCGTCGCGGAGAAATCGTAGCAGCGGTGCAGAAGACTTGGTCGAGTCGTATAACAGGGAGTTGGGGTTCAGTTGCAGCCTCTCGCTCCCGCGATGCATGCGTGCATTTCCAAACTCGGATCTCAGTTCAACTGGGCCGAGGAGGCGGCGGGCGATGGCGCCGCGGCGCGGGGCGATATGACAACCATATACGCAGAAAGAACGCTGCCATTGTCGGACTTGGCGTCATCCGCGTGCGCGCAGAATCGGGAATGCTCATGGTCGAAGCAGCCGGTGATGCGGACAACGTGGGCGTCGAGAGTGTGGGGGGGCCGGCTGCGGGCAGGAGTGATAAAATTAGTTAGGCAGGCGTTGAGGCCGCTGCCGGCTCAGCCGGTGGCGGGGTTTCGTCGAACGAGCTCCGCCTTATCAGCGAGCCCGTGCCTGGGCCCGCTGCTGCCTCGGTCAGTGGTGGTGCCTCGGCGTCTGGTTGTGCCGCGCAGACGGATGGCGCTCAGTGCGCGGCTGCAGGTTTAACCGGTGGTCGCCCGGCGCGGGCTGGCGTGTCAGCGTCGGCAGATCCAGCGGCAGCCGTTGCGCGGTCTCCTGCCTCGCATGCGCCGCCTCCGCCTGGTCGGCGGGCATCCTCAGCAAAGAGACCCGCTCCCACTGGGAGCGGGGTCGCGCCTCCGCCGTCCAAGGCAAGGCGACGGGCGTAGATGCGTGCCAGTGGAGAAACGTCCCCAGTGGGAAGGCCCATCGGTTGCTGCGTCCAACGGTGAAGAGAGAGAGAGAGAGAGAGAGAGAGAGAGAGAGAGAGAGAGAGAGAGAGAGAGAGAGAGAAAGAGAAAGAGATAGATATATACATAATTATATATGTATATATATATGTGTATATATACATATACATATATATATATATAGAGAGAGAGAGAGAGAGAGAGAGAGAGAGGAGGAGAGAGAGAGAGAGAGAGAGAGAGAGGGAGAGAGAGAGAGAGAGAGAGAGAGAGAGAGAGAGAGAGAGAGAGAGAGAGAGAGAGAGAGAGAGAGAGAGAGAGAGAAAGAGAGAGAGAGAGAGAGAGAGAGAGAGAGAAAGAGAGAGAGAGAGAGAGAGAGAGAAAGAGAGAGAGAGGCAGCAACATCCAAGGGGCATATGATGAGGAGACTGGAAACTGGGATACGACCCAGGGAAATTCAGCTGGAGCTGGATGGCGTGCTATGGAGGATGTCAGTTGTGGAGTATCAAAGATGGAAGCTGCAGATTCCATTATCCCTTGAAGGGTACAGGGCAGGGGCCGAATGGCAAGAAATCGTGCCGCGTGCAATATCGCAATCGGTTGTTGATTAAACATGTTCTTGATGATTGCCGATCAGGTGTTAGGAGCGTGTGGTGCTAACTTTCGTTGCCTCGGGGAACAGATCCATGGCCGCGACATTGCGCGGTGTTGCCGTATGTTGTTCGGTGGCTACGTGTTCTTGCGGAGCAGGAATGCCTTCCTGACCGTGAACATCATTCGGAACTGGCACAGTCATCTTTGTCGGATACGCCAGCGTGCTTCGGCCTGCTTCAGGGATTTGCCAGGAGCAGTGTCGACCCCTACAAGTGCGCTATAAAACTTGTTTTGGGGGTTGGCGCCGGGGGGGGATCGCGCGAAGTCTGGCAACTCCGAATGGAGGTGCTGCTTGGCTTGCGCATCCTGCCGCGGAAGGAATTCATGCGGTTCCTTCCCTACCCACCCTCTCGCCGCCGCCGCCGCCTTGCCGCCGCTGGCCCGCTGGCCGTCATGGATACTGACGTTGCTTTAGCACGGCTGTTTGGGCTGCGAGGTGCAAACAGGGGCGCGCGCCCTCCCCTCCTCTCGGGTCGGGCGCGCACTTGTGCGCCTACCGTAGCTTCCACTGACCGGGTTGACTTCGAGATCCATGCTATCTTTGCACGATCCAGCCATTGGAAGTGGATATCCAGGGGCCATTATAACGCGCGGCAGCATGAACATCTGTCAGAATCTATCGGTGCTCTGGCAAGTAATTCGGGCGTCCTGTCGGCGCTCTGCTTCGCCGTCTGCGAGGTGTCCCATGATTTCCGGTGCCCCTCTCTTCGCCCCGCGAGGCTACTGCCCGCCGCCGCCAAGGTGGCTCTGAAGCGAGCGGCGCCCGCGGCCGCGCGCGGAGCTCGGCGCGGCGCTCGGCGCGCGGGGTCGGCCGGGTTCGGGCGGAGGCCCCGCGGCGGGGTCCGCCATCGCCGTGCCGCTGTCCGCCAGTCCACTTCCTCGCTAACCGCGGCAGGGGCTGGGGGGCAGGGGGCCCCGCGCCGCATGCAACTCCCTGTGGCCCGCGCGGCGTGGTCGCCGCCGTCGGTTACCTGCAGGCCGCGTGGGCGCCCGAGGCCTCCAGCCCAGCCTCCTTCGCGTGGGCGAGCCCCGCGAACTCCGCCCTGGGCGGCTGCCTGGCACGCGCGTCGCTCTCGTCCCGCTGCCGTGCTCGGCGTCGCGAGTGTCGCCGAAGACGTGGGGGTCCTTCTCGTCCCCGTGTTGGGGCGGCGCGCGCGCGCGAGCTCGCAGCCCTGTCGGACATCCTCGTTGCCGTGGCCTCCCACGGGTCTCTTTTCGGAACCGTGCCGCGTTCCTTCGGTCACCGTGAGGGCCGCGTCCACGTTTGCGTCCGTTTCGACGGAGCCCGCCTGGGAGTCAGCTCCGCGCCGCGGAACCTTCCAAGCTGGGTCATCGCGCGCCCGCCGCGGCCACCGATGCATGCACGATGGCGCCGTGGTCGCCCCCGCCCTGCATCCAGGGGCGTGCCTCGCGCGCTCGTTGTCCGCTACCCGAGGGCGCGCGCCGACGGAAGGCGGCCGCCGCGTCTATTGCCCGCCGGCGCCGTTCCTGCTGCGCAGGGGGGGGCGCGCTGACGCCGCTTCGACGAGTGCTGCCAGTGCGCCCCGAAGCCTCTGGCGCCTCGTCCTCCAGGGACGGCCGCGCCCCGCCGTCTGCCGCCGTGCCCTGGCCGCCGCCCTCGTCCGCAGTCGACTGCTACAGCGACCGCCGGAGCTCCACCGCCTCTGCCGCCGTGCCCACGCTTGCGCGCGATGCGCCGTGGCGGACTTCGATGCTCTGGACTGCAGCAGCTCGGCGGCTGCCCTTCCCCGTCCCGATGCAGATGCGCGCGCCCGAAGGGCCCGTCGTGAAGATGCCCCCCCAAGAGCCGACTGGGAGGCGCCAACCTTGAGCCACAAGTGTTGCGGGTGATGGTGATGGTGATGGTGGTGGTGGTGGTGATGAGGACGAGGGTGATGATGACGACGATGGTGATGATGGTGTTGGCGATCGCGATTGTGACGACGATGAGGCTGACGATGCTGATGGGGTGGAGGAGGAGGAAGAGGAGGAGGAGGAGGACGAGGAGGATGACGAGAAACTCGCGTGCTCCCTCCTCGTTTGCTCTCCTCTCTCTGATTTTGTACCCTCTGCCCCACCTTCCCCTTGTGTCACCCCCTCTCCTCCTCTCCCTCCTCCGTCCTTTCTTTATCACTCCCCTTCCTTTCCATCCCCGTCCTTCTCTTACCCCTCCTCTTCCTCCTTCATGGGCTTCCTCCCTCTCCCTTTTTCCTTTCTCTTTTCCCTCCTTCTATCTACTTCTCTCCCCTCGCCCCTCCGCCTCCTCCTCCTCCACCTCCTCCGCCTCCTCTTCCTCCTCCTCGTCCTCCTCCTCCGCCCCCTCCTCTCCCTTCCTTTCTCCTGCCGTCTTCCCTTCCTGCTCCCTCCTTCCCCTCCTGCCTCCCCCGTCTTCCGCGTTCCTCAGTTCCTCCTCGGTCCCTCTTTCCCCTTCTCTCGCCTCCCTCCTCCCTCCCTCCCCTTCTCTCTCCTGCCTCCTCCTTTTCCTCCTCCTCCTCCCTCCTCCTCCTCCTCCTTCTCTTCCTCCTCCTCTGTGGGCGGATGGCTGCATCGCGCCTTCTTGTTTTTTTGCCTCAGCGCAGTTCCTCCGCTGCCCCGAGGCTTTTGGGCTTCGGCCGCTTGTCGGTGCCACCGCTTTCGACCGCGATGCAGCTGGAAGGTCCATCGCTTCGTGGAGGAAGAGCCCCTGATGGAGGGGGCCGTAGCCGCAGAGGCAACAAAAACCCTCCTCCTCCTCTCGTCGCCATCGGCGTCGTCTTCCCGGGTGGGCCCAGGGGGCTGGCCCCCAGGACGTGGGTGCCTCGAGCGGCACGCCCAGCAAGAAGGTGGTCATCGAGGACTGCGGCGAGCTGGCGCCCGAGTGAGGGCCCCTGCGCCCTGGCTCCTCCCTCAACTCACCCCCGTTTGCCGTCTCACCTCCTGCCCCCCTCCATCCGGTGACGTGTTTCACCCCTGATCGATTCCTCGTGGCCCCGTCCCCAGGGGGCCGAAAACGACACCCGGAGGCCGACGAAGGCAGAAAAAGCCTTCCCGAAACCAGAGCTCGGAACCTGCCCGCCGTCCCCAATGGCTGGACCACCCGGGGGCCGAGGAGGGCAGACAAGCACCTTCCCGAAGAGCCGAGCGTGGAGCCTGCCCGCCGGGCCCAGTGGCTGGACCCGGAGCTGGGCCACCGCAGACCCCCCGGACGGGTCCGAGACGTGTGCGCCAGGGTCACCGCTGGCGGCGAGCGAGGCTTGGCATCGCTCGGACGTGTGCACTTTTGTCTCGGCGAGGATCATCGAGGACCATCCTGGACCATCGAGCAAACAACACACGCACGGAACCAAACAAAAAGCGGGAAATGGACGTCCGAGCGACGGCAAGGAGGGGGGGAGGTGAGAAGCAGAAGGCCTTCTCAGAAGGCGGCTGGACTTCTCAGAAGCCCCGGCGGCTTTCAAGGGAAATGTTGTGTGTCCTCTCTGACGGCTTAGAACACTTCCCAGACGGCTGGGGGAGTTCCGAGCCTTCTGATCTAGGCCTTTCAGACGGGGTCCGAGTAGATGAGGTCGAAGGATTGCGCCGTATCGCCGATGCATCGGCTATGCAGCTCGATGTGGAGCCCGATGTTCTCCACGTCGACGTCGCCGGTGCATCGCCGACGTCGACGATGCATTGCCCGTGAATCACCGATGCATCGCCAATGCACCGCCGGTATGCCAGCGATGCGGCGCGATCCTCCGACCCCATCTACAGTCAACCCGCATTTTCCTCAGGGTACCTTTGCGTCCTTGCCTCCTCGGTCCATCCTTGGCGATTCGTTGGCCGCGCCCCGCTCGAAACGCCTCGAAATGGCCTTCCAAGGCCCTTGCATCCTTACTGCGCATCCTTATTATACGGGCTGACTGTACTCCGACCCCATCTGGGAGGCCTCTATCTGAGGAGGCCCGCCCCTCCTCCTCCTCCTCCTCCTCCTCCTCCTCCTCCTCCTCCTCCTCCTCCTCCTCCTCCTCCTCCTCCTCCTCCCTCCTCCTCCTCCTCCTCCTCCTCCTCCTCCTCTCCTCCTCCTCCTCCTCCTCCTCCTCCCCCCCTCCTCCCCCCCCCCCCCCGGGCGGCGCCGCCGGTCCTCGAGGCCCCGCGTATCCCAAAGACTCGTCTCTCGTCCCATGTGCGCGGTGTCCTGCCCACGCCGCGGCACGGGAGCGGGAGCAAAAAAGGGAGGCCTCGCTTGCCGCGCCCGCTCTCGGCCACGGATCACGGCGCCGGCATCGCAGCAAGGCCTATTCCTCCTCCTCCTCCTCGTCCTCCTCCTCCTCCTCCTCCTCCTCCTCCTCCTCCTCCTCCTCCTCCTCCTCCCCCTCCTCCTCTTCCTCCTCCTCCTGTCCTCCTCCTCCTCCTCCTCCTCCTCCTCTTCCTCCTCCTCCTGCTTTCCCTGCTCCTCCTCCTCCCGCTTCCCCTCCTCATCCTCCTCCTCCTTCTCCTTCTCGTCGTCCTCCTCCTCCTTCCTCTCCTCCTCTTCCTCCTCCTCCTCCTCCTCCTGATTCGCTGCCTCCTTCTCCTGGTGGTTCCTCTACTCTTCGCCCGTTTTCCCTTTCTGGGCCTCCTGGGAGGACCTCGTCGCCACCGCTGGATTCGCCTCGAAATTCTGGTCAGAGCGCACCCCGGGAGAGGTCCAGGGAGTAGCGGTATGGGTACCTTTTGACATCCCCAGATTTATGGTGCCAACATCGCAGCAAGGCATGAAGGTGCATACCCGACTGGTCTGGCCGATGCTCTGGAGGGGGGGCCTTTGCTCAAGGGAGGCTGCAACATCGCTCCACGATGTGCTGTCGACCAGCTTTGGCTTCGGCTTCAGCTGTGGGTGCACCGTGAAGCTCCTTCGGGCCAGCTCACCCGAGTCGGATTTTGCCCGCTCGCACGGGTGCTCCCTCCCCTCCAACATAGCATTCCGGATTTCGTTCGGAAAACAATTGGACGGGCCCAGATTGTGAATTTCCTCGCGGATTTGTTTTTGACCGGGAATGAAGACTGCAACAAATCCATGTCAAATTCACTTCGTTTTTCGCTCGCCGTTTCGGGGTTTTTGCATTGACAGGAATCCACGTAAAGATCTGCTGCAGAACGTCTGCAAGGTCGATGCAGTGACACTGACGCGCCCACACTGCACCACCACACCAGCACTGTGCCCCCACATCCTGGAGCAAGGCCCAAGGAGGTGCCCAAGATATCCTTCTTTCCCTCACCCTTTCACTCTATCGCTCCTCATTCCTCATCGCTTGTACTCGTTGCTTGCTTCTCCTCCTTGCCGATCAAGCAAGCGCGCTACGGCCGAGGTGAGGCGGTCGTTCTCCAGGGCCCTCCCCCCCCTGGAGGCCAGCGACGGCAACAGAACTCGAGAAGTCCTGCGGCGACGAGGGGGCAGCGTGGAGTCAGCATTACGAAAACGGGTCCCGGAGGAACAAAAAGGTGCTGGAGGCTTCTCGCCGTCTCCGAGCTCCCCCGGACCGTCCACAGCAAGCCCAGGACCGTCCAAGGCACGGCCCAGGATGCCACACTGGTCCCTGGGGAAGCCTCAGGGTCCAGGACCCGACCCCTTTCCTTCGTCAAGGGAGGGAAAAACACCCCGACCCCCATGACTCGCGCTTGTTGAGCAGACCTGCGCTTGCTATACAGTCCTGTCCTGTTCAAAAGCTTCTCTTACCCGGGTGCTTGATTATGAGGGCGGATCTTCCGCTTTCGACTTCGTGCCGACGAAGGCCTCCGCTCCAGATCTTCGGGCGGGTGGTAATGGGGGGTGATCCAGATTGGGGGTGAGGAAGAGGCGTTTCTTTTTGTTGTTGTTGTGTTGTTGCTGCTGCTGCTGCTGCTGCTGCTGCTGCTGTTGTTGTTGTTGTTGTTGTTGTTGTTGTTGTTGTTGTTGTTGTTGTTGTTGTGGTTGTGGTTGTTGTTGTTGAACATTATTAATTCTAAAGAATAATTATTGTTGGGACCCCTGGTGCACGGCCCCCCCGCCGCGCCTAGGCCGCAGCTACATTTTCATCATTTTTTCGCGAAAGCTTCAGAAAAGTGGATGGGGTCCAGATCCGGTTGTTTTGTTGTAATCCGTTTTCCCTTGCAAAAAACACTATAAAATGACATTTCTTGTTCTAATATAATCAAATTTCAAGAATCCCTTGCAAAAAATAAGGTAAAGTGGACATTCGCGCGCGCAAGACGAAATCCTTCCAAAAGCTTAGTGTTCGGAGCGATTTTAACATAAAAACATCAAAAAACCAATGGTTTTTCAACAAAAAATTGTCAAAATCTCATCCCGCGCGCTCTTGCGGATTCGTAGGAAACCCAACACTTTTTAAACATTTCTGTCAAACGGGCTTTTGCGAGCAACTTTTTCGAACTTCTGCGACAACGGTTGCGCACCTGCCAGGGCCATCATCCCTGTCAAATAATACCATGCGGGACACATTCGTTTTTTCTTCGCGCGCGCACGCCGGAATCTCCAAAAACCATTGGGCTTCTTAAGAATTTTAGCA
>CAUYUJ010015630.1:188182-203182 GCA_963575745.1 Prorocentrum cordatum
CTAAATCAGACCTCGCCATTCGTGGGGGGCTGCGATCTGCGAAAGTGTCGCCGCTTTCGAGGGCCTCTTGGGGGTCCAGCGGAGTGACGTCATGCGCAAACCCAAGTTTTACCTCGCCATCTATGGGGGCTGCGCTCTGCGAAACTGTCGCCACTTTCGAAGGGGTTCAGCGGAGCGGCGTCTTACGCGGACTTAGATAACATCGCCATCTGTGGGGGCTGCGATCTGCGAAAGTGCCGCCACTCTCGATGGCTGCTGGGGGTCCAGCGAAGCGACGTCTTACGCGGACCCACATTAAACCTCGCCATCCGTGGGGGGCTGCGATCTGCGAAACCATCTCCCTTTTCGAGGGCGTCTCGGGGGTCCAGCGGAGTGACGTCGCACGCGGATCTAAATCAGACCTCGCCACTTGTGGAGGGCTGTGATCTGCGAAGCTGTCCATACTCTCGGGGGCTATTGGGGGGCCCAGCGGAGTGACGTCTTACGCGGACCTAACTTCGACCTCGCCATCCCTGGGTGCTGCGACCTGCGAGCGTGTAGTTACTTTCGAGGGCTGCTGGGGGTCCAGCGGAGTGACGTCACACGCGAACCGAAATTCGACCTCGCCGTCCCTGGGGAGTGCGACCTGCGTGCGTGTGGCCACTTTCGAGGGCTGCTGGGGGGTCACCAGAGCGACATCCTACGCAGACCTAAATGAGATCCCGCCATCGGTTGGGGGGGCTGAGATCTGCGAGATTGTCGCCAGTTTTGAGGGTCGCTCGGGGGTCCAGCGGAATGACGTCCACGGCTTGCCAGGGCTGGACCATGCACCGCGGAGTCATTGCCGACGTTGGGCGCAAGGACGCGGAGGACTTGGACGCCTTCCGGCTGCATCTCCTACGCGTTGTTCTCCAGGGCGACGACGGTGGACAACTGCTGATGCTACGCGATGCTGGCCTGGATTTCCTTTCCCGCGGAAGGCCCGTAGACTTGGCGGCGCGCCTGCGGGCGTTCAGCTCCCGCAGTAAAGGGTGCAAGAAGGAGGCAGAGCAATGAGGGGGCGAGCTAGACCTCGTTCGCCTCTTGTACTGGAGCGCCGCTGCGACGTTGTGCGTGCACTGCTGCGCGGGCGCCAGTCGGGCTGCCCCAGACAAGCAGGATTCCAGCCGAGCTACCACCCCAACGAAAAACTACCCAGTCAGCTCGGTGAGGGTATACCCCTGACGTGCAACTTCGGGATCCGCGGGCACTTGCTCCTAGCCGTCAGCCCGCTCCGATGTCCAATGGTGTCCGTGGTGACCTACAGGAGATGGGCTCTGGGGTGCGCGCGGGGTTTGCGTCCTGCTTCCTCTCGTCCGCGCCTCGGGTTTACATGTGCCTTCGCTTGAGCTGCTACTGCGCGATTGCTTGCGACGTGGCGCGGGGCGCGTTCGCCCTCCCCCCCCCCCCCAGTTACCGCGTGCCATAGTTGCTCCGCGTCTACCGCCCTACAGATTGACGTGTGCGTCCTCAGCAAGGGATGTGCCCTCGTTGGGCGAGCGCGGCCATGGGCGGCGCTCGCGTCATGGCCATGGGGCGAGCGCGGGTACTTACGAGAAAACGGTGAAGGCGGCGCGTCGATGAGCAGTCGGCCGCCGAGGACTCCAGCTTGGAATGGGAAGAGATGAGAAGAGCGACGAACGCGGAGATGAATCAAACTGGCGAATTCGATGAAATACTCCGCGGCCCTGTGGGCGTCGCGGACGAGGGGGGGGGGGGGAACTCGTGACTCCGCCTCGAGCCGAGAGCAGCGTGGATCCAGACTGGGACCCCTGCAGGCCAGATGTGAGTCCAGCGGGCCCGCCTGAAGCGGTGCCCGACCGATTCATGAGGCTCATTGAGGTCAACGAGGGTCGCCCTGTGGGGGCCCGCGCGTGTGTCTTTACACGCGGCGAAGCTTGCTTCGGGAGACGAGTTCGACCAGTCCGAGCCTTGCTCCGAGGAGGGTGGAGAGTCAGAAGCCCAGGGGGATCCAGACGAAAACGTGTAGGTAGAAGAGGCGAAGGCAGACGAGGGCGGCGATGGCTGTGCCAGAGTGCCCCCCGCTCCTCCTGCGCCGCGCTAGCGGTCTGAAAGGGTGGCGAAGTTGCCTTTTCTCCAGATTGAATCCCTCTCGATGTCCTCGCCGACGTATTACCCCACGTCTTCGGGTGGATGGGCTTTCGGCTCGCTGGGGCGCCGACCCCGCCCTGGGGCCATTGGGCCCCTAAACAAGAGCTGCTGCGCTTGGCGAGGGGGAGTGGGAAGGCGGCCTGCCGCGGACTGCACAGCGAAGGACGCAGTGTGCATGGTTTTTTCTTGTTCAATGAGGGAGAGGAGGACATGGTCCTCCAGGGATTTGCCTCCGGAGTTGCGAACAATCTTGGGGCGGCGCGCAGAGGGGGGCCAGCTTAACCCGCGCAGAGGGGAGCGCGAGGGCCCCTCCAGGATCGGCAGCTCGCGGCCGCGAGGACCTCCACCGGCGGCGCGCGGTTGGAAGGACCAGAGCAAACTACCGAACAACAGCGTGAGGTCGCCGACCAGTGTCTCCGAGCACGTTTCACCGCGATCGAGTCCCAAGAGCTGCCTGCCGCGGCGCGCGAGCTGGCCCCGATGTTCCCGCGAGACGACCGACGTTCGTACGCGTGGTGCAGCAACATCGGGGAGGAAAATATCCAGGCCGTGGAGCGCTCCAAGCTAGCTGCGACGACGACGACGACGGCCTCGAAGGGAACTCCGTTTCTTGGAGCGTTCCAAAGCAGCGGGGGCAACGACGACGACGATTTCGAGGTGACCTCCAGTCGTTGGAGCGCTCCAAGGGAGCGGGGGCGAATACGATGACGATGACGATGACGACGACGACGACGCCAGCGGCGGCGGCGGCGGCGACGAGGGCGACGACGACGGCGGCGGCGGCGGCGACGACGACGACGACGACGACGGCGACGACGACGACGACGGCGACGACGACGACGACGACGACGAAGACCGCGACCTCGAGGGGGACCTGGCCGACGACGACGACGATGAACTCGAGGGGATCTCCTGTCGTTGAAGCGTTCTGAGGGAGCGGGGGCGACGACGATGACGACGACGACGACCACCACCCCGAGGGGGCCTCCAATCCTCGGAGCGCTCCAATGGGGCGGGGACGACGACGACGACGACCTCGAGGTGAGCTCCCGTTCTTGGAGCGCTCCAAGGGAGCGGCGACGAACGCAACGACGACGATGACCTTGAAGGGACCTCTGGTCCCTGGAGCGCCCCAAGGGAGCGGGGACGACGACGACGACGACGACCTCGCGGGGAGATGATGATTATGATCCTGATGATGATGATGCTGCTGCTGCTGCTGATGATGATGATGATGATGATGATGATGATGATGATGATGATGACGAGGATGATGATGATAATGATGATGATGATGATGATGATGATGATGATGATGATGATGATGATGATGATGATGATGATGATGACGAGGATGATGATGATGATGATGATGATGATGATGATGATGATGATGATGATGATGATGATGATGATGATGATGATGGTGGTGGTGGTGGTGGTAATAATGATTATTATGATTATTATTATTATTTTTATTTTTATTATTATTATTATTCAGGTGATGGTGAGGTGATGATGATGCGAATAAGGACGGTGGTGCTGATGATGGTGTTGATGGTGATGATGATTGTTAGGAGGAGCAGGAGAAGGAGGAGGACGAGGAGGACGAGGAGGAGGAGAGGGGGAGGATAAGGTGGAGGAGGAGTAGGAGGAGTATGACGGAACGACACGGAAGAGGAAGGAGGAGAGCAGGATACGGTTGATGATGAGGGAGGAGCCTTCTCCTCCTCCTCCTCCTTTCTTGCTTCCTTTTCACCCCCCTTGCGTGCATGGCGTGTGCATCATTGCTTGGCTGGCGCGCGCATCCTTCTAAGGCCTCCGAGATTTCACCAGCGCAAGCTGGCCCTGCGGTTAAAATCGGTTTGGTCTGACTCTGGCGGGCCTTGCTGGATTCGGGGGAGAACCAATGATTAAGTGGACGCGCAGTGGGCGAAGGAAGCGGGGGGGAGGAGGCGGTGGGGGAGTAGGACAACGAAGAGAAGGGACAGGAGGAGGAGGAAGAGGAGGAGGAGGTGGAGGAGGAGGATGAGGAGGAAGAAAAAGAGCAGGAGGAGGAGGAAGAGGAGGAAGAGGAGGATGAGGAAGAGGAGGATTAGGATGAGAAGGACGGCGACCATGGCAAAGGCGGCGACACAGATGAAATATGACGGCGACGATAGCAGCCACGGCAACCCCTCGCTGTTCGCCTCAGTCTAGGCCCTCTCGGCCGCGGCCGAGATGCTCGCGACGCTGAAGGCGAGCCGCGCGGCCCGCGAGGATCGCAAACAGGAGCGCGTCCGCAAGGGAAGTTCTCTCTTCCTTCCTCCCTCCTTCCCCTACACCCTAGGCGATGCTGAAGAAAACTGAAGTTTTCGGCCAGAGTCTCGATTATTCTAAATGTTTCAATGTCAATCCTAAGATTTCGATAGAAATTCTGGGTTTGTAATCAAATTCTGAGGCTATGAATTTCTGAACCCATGATTTCTTAAGCACTTCGCAGGGTGTACTTCCCCCGAGCGACGGCAGGCAACGGGGACCGGCTGCGCCGAGACATTGGCGCGCAAAAGCTGCCCGCGCGAGGCCGCGCGCAGGCGCCATTCGCTTCCGTGCACCGTGCCGCGTGGGCGGCCCGCGGAGGCCGCCGCGCGAGGTCGCCATGCCGTCTTGCGTAGTAACCGTTTTTTGTTTTTTTTCTTTCTATCTTCTCTTTCACCTGCTCTCGGGCCCACGTTCGTTCCCCTCCCTCTCGCCCCCGCCTTCCCCGTGCTCCTCCGCCCCTCTCCCTCTCCTCCTCTCCCTCCCGCCCTCTTTCCTTCCCCTGCGCTCTCTCTCCCCCTTCTCCCCTTCTCACTTCCCCCTTCCCCCCTGGAGCAAACTCCCCCCCGCCACTTCTCCCTCGTCCCATCCTCCCATTCTCCCCGGCTTCCCTCTCCTCCCCCTTCCCGCCCCGTGCTCCCGGGGTTGCTCGGGTTTCGCTTGCAGACCTACGGGGCCACCTTGGGGCCCTCGTGGGGCCGTCGCAGGAGGACGCCTCTCGATGGGGGTCTGTGAGGAGCTTTTCGGGGGCTTTTTGAGATCTTTTGTCGGCTGTCCTAAGGCGTTCCTGGCCCGTCGGACGCCGCCGGAAACCGTGTTAGGCGCATCGCTGTGCCGTCTGGGAGCAAATCTGGGAGCGATTCAGGGCCGTCTTGGGGTCCCATTTGGCCGTCTTGGGACCCTCTTTCTTAGGAGCTTCTTGGGCCGTCGTGGGTCCATCTTGGAGGCCTGTGGGGCGATCTTGGGGCTTCTGGGGCCGTCGGAAGGCTGAAAACAATGAAGCGCCCAAATCCGGGCCTTTCTTAGAGGGCATCCTGGGCCATCTCGGGTGCATCTTCAGCCGTCTGCGAAATATCTGGCGGCCAATCTTGGGCTCTCTGGTTCCTGGGGTGGGATTTTTGCCGATTTATACATGTCTCATCCCCGCCCAGGAGCACAGGCGGAGCAGGCCCCCCCCCTTCCCGGCAGAGTGACCCCGGCTTCCCCGAGCAGAGCCGAAGCTCAGGCTCCAGGCTGTAGCTTATCTATGCCCTTTTGAAACTCACACGCCAGATCGGCGGATTTTCCAAGAGGCCACGGCCCGGACGATGCAGAGTCCGGAGTGGTGCTTCGTTCGTTCGCTCCCCGGTCCTTGTAAAACGGCGCGAAGATCGGGACAAAATCGGATCGGGATAACTCGAAATCTCTGAGAATCGGCGGGTTTGGAGGATGTATTGGGCGCCGCGGCCGCTCCAGAGCGTTCCGGAACGCTCTGAGAGCGCTCCGTAACGCTCGGGAGCGATTTATCCCGATCCTAGCCCTGTTTTACCTTGCCGCTTCTGCCCCCCTCCGAGCCCGAGCCCGAACCCGAGCCCGGGGCCTGGGCCCGAGTGCGCGTCCGAATCCCGGCCTGGGCTCCCGCCCGAGCACGGAGCCCAGGCTCCAGCCCTGGCCTCATAGGGGGCCGAGGTCTGCGCTCGCGCCTGAGCCTCTGCCCCCCCCCCCCGCCCCCGTTTCTCGAGCAGGGGATCGACTGCAGAATTGATTTACATACCCCCAGCATGCTGTTGTGTGCCGAATCTGTTATACATATAGATAGGTATATACATACACGCATCTCTCCCTATATATACACATATATGTATGTATATGTGTATGTATGTATGTATGTATGTATGTATATATATATATATATACATATATATATATACATGTGTGTAGGCATGCATACATGCGTGCATGCATGTCGGTCTGTCTGTCTGCCTGTCTGTATGTATGTATGTACGTGAGTAAGTATGTATGTATGTATGTATGTATGTATGCATGTATGCATGCATGCATGCATGCATGCATGTATATATGTTATGTATGTTATGTATATATGTATGTATGTAAGTATGTAAGTACGTATGTGTGTACTTATGTATATATGTATATATTCATGCATGCATGCATGCATGCATGCATGTATATATATATATATATATATATATATACGTGTATGTATACGTATATGTATATGTTTATGCATACATATATATGTATATGTATATGTATATGTATATGTATATGTATATGTATAGGTATATGTATACGTATATAGTTGTATATGTGTATGCATACATGTATATGTATATGTATTTGTACAGGTATATTCATATGCATATGTATATGTATATGTATATGCACATGTATATGTATACATATGTATATGTACTTGTATTTTTATATGTATAGGCATAGGCATATGCATATGCATGTATGTATGTATATGCATATGTATGTATGCATGCATTTATGTATATATGTATGTATGTATGTATGTATGTATGTATGTATGTATGTATGTATGTATGTATGTATGTATGGATACACGCATGCATGTATGCATGCATGCATGCATGTCTGCATGTATGTATGTATGTATGCATGCATGTATGTATGTATGTATGTATGTATGTATGTATGTATGTATGTAGGTATAGGAAGGTGTATATACATACATATATATATATATGTGTGTGTATCGGAGGTTGGGAGGTGAGATCGCCGTGGATCGGAGACCCCCAACCAAGAAATCGTTTCGTTTCGTTCGTGTCGTGCCTGCGGGCGAGGCGAAGCTGCGTGGGCGCGTGAGAGGAATGAACCCGCTGTTGCTAGGGCGAAGTCGAGACAAATGTTGCTCCCACGTCCGTCCGTCCGTCCGTCCGTCCGGCGGTGGCCCTAGCGGTGTCCCGCGGTGTCCAGTGGTGTCCCGTGGTGTCCGCCGTTGCTAGGGCGAAGTCAAGACACATGTTTCGCTCCCGTCCGTCCGTCCGTCCGGCGGTGGCTCGCGGTGTCCCCCGGTGTCCCATGGTGTCCCGTGGTCTCCCGTGGTGTCCGCCGTTGCTAGGGCGAAGTCAAGACACATGAGTCTCCCCCGCCCGCCTGTCAGTCCGTCCGTCTGGCGGTGGCTCGCTGTGTCCCTTGGTGTCCCGTTGAATGAGATCGATAGTGAGATCGATAGTGAGATCGATAGTGAGATCGATAGTGAGATCGATACTGAGATCGATGAGGTGCCCCGAGTTGTCCCGTGGTGCCCCGAGTTGTCCCGTGGTGTCCCGTGGAGTTCCAAAAAGTGAGATCGATAATTGGATCGATAGTGAGATCGACAGGTGTCCCGTGGTGTCTCGTTGTGTCTCGTGGTGTCCCGTTGAGTGAGATCGATAGTGAGATCGACAGTGAGACCGATAGTGAGATCGCCAGGTGTCCCGCGGTGTCCCGTGGTGTCCCGCACGCCTCGCCCGCACGCACGACACGAACTAAACGAAAAGATTTCCCGGTTGGGGGTCTCCGTTCCACTGCGATCTCCCCCCCCCTCCCCCCCACAACCTCCTTATCACCCGAAGGGTGGTCGTATGGGTATGTTGACACCTCCACAGATCTGAGGAGCGCGATCTTCACTTTTCGTAGATGCGGCGGAAAAATCAGGTCAGGGGCAAAGCAGTTCTGCAGTCGATCCCCTACAGTCAACCCGCATAGTAAGGATGGGCAACCTTCCCTCATCGGTCCATCCTTGCATCCTTGCCTCATCGGCTCATCCTTGGTCACTTTCGCCGGCCGCGCCCCGCTCGAAAAGCTTCGAGATGGGCGTCCAAGGCCCTTGCATCCTTATCGCGCATCCTTCTCGTAGACTCGGCGGAACAATCAGGTCAGGGGCAGAGCAGTTCTGCAGTCGATCCCCCACTCTAAGAAGGGAAAACACACAGACACAATGAATCGTCGACTCCCAGGGAAATAGGGGAAAATATGGGAAGTGGGGGGGGAAGACGAGAACCCCAAAAGTATGGGAAAATATGGGGGAACCTTTTTACTTGCATTTGTTTGTGTGTCCCAGGGCCCCTTCATCTGTCCATCCTTCCGTCCAGCCCCAACTTTCCAGGGTGGGGCTCTTGCCGTCCACCGTCCGGGCGATCGATCTTCCCGGGCGGCGCGCTCGGGCCCCCTGGGCCCCCCCCCCTGGGGTCCAAGGGCATCTTTGTATCCACGGCGGTGGACGTGTTGGGCACATCCAGGGCTCATTTCGACTCCTCCGATTCGATTCGATTCGATTTCGATGGCTTCCGATTCCGATTCGATTCGACTTGGGATTCCGATTCGGGTTCCGACTTCTTATGGGACGCATAGTAGCTTGCCGATTTCCGCCGATCCGACTTTTCCCGACTCGGCTGCCGATTTCCGCCGATCCGATTCATTTCGATCGCCGATCCGACTTATCGATTCGATTATGGGCTCTCCTGACATCGCCGCCGCGCAGCGTCGTGTGGGGGGCGGGAGCCTCGGCGGCAGGAGCGCGAGGAGCGCCGCGCGGAGAGGCAGGGCGGCGCCGCGGGCGACGGCGGGCCGCCCGCCGCCCGCTCCCGGCCTGCCGCGCAAGGGGGGGGGGCCTCTCGAGGAGGGAGGAAGGGCCCCCCCCTCCTCGAGGGGGGGGGGGGGGAGGGGGGGGGAGGGCCCCCCCTCCTCGAGGAGGCCCTCGAGGAGGCAGGGCGCGCCCTCCTCCCCCCCCTCCCCCTCCCCCCCCTCCCTCATCTCGGGAGGGAGGGAGCGGGAGGCCCCCCCCCCCCTTCGAGGGAGGCCCCCCCCCCCCCCCCCCCCAGGAGGGCCCGTGCCGCCCCCCCCAGGTGCTGCGGCGGCGCCGCGGAGCGGCCCCCTGGGGGCGGCCCGTGGGCCTGGGACCCCCCCCCCCCTCGGGCGGCCACGGCTGGGCGCGGCTCGAAGAGCTCTGCGACCTCCTTTCTCGGAGGAGGAGGAGGAGGAGGAGGAGGAGGAGGGAGGGGAGGAGGAGGAGGAGGAGGAGGAGGAGGAGGAGGAGGAGGGGGAGGAGGAGGAGGAGGAGGAGGAGGAGGAGGAGGAGGAGGAGGAGGAGGAGGAGGAGGAGGAGGAGGAGGAGGAGGAGGAGGAGGAGGTCGGCGTTCGAGCCCCCGTGGCGGAGCTTCCGGCGCCGCCCCCTGTCGTGCTGCGCGCGCCCTCGGAGAGGGGGGCGCAGCGCCAGCCGGACGAATCTCCGCGCGGAGGTCCGAGAGAGCGCGGTTGCAGCCGGACCGAGGTCTAGTCGGAGGTTGATCGACCTCCTAACCCTGGCACGTCGATTAGGCGAAGTGGCCGTTCTCGGTTCGCGAGAGGGCGTCGGGGGCCGTCGTTCTTGTGGGTCCAGGTCCGCCGGTTTCGGTCCCTGGCCGTTTTCCTCAAATGGAGGTTTACGAAAGGGAGGTTTGTCCCCCGCCGACTTTCGCGGAAGCGTAAACATAAACGGACACTGCTGGCGCAATAAACATGAACATCATGTTTTGGCGCCGTCAAGGAGAAAAAGGCGCCATAACCATACATTTGTGGCTCTCCGCGCGTATTTCTTGCATCCGCGCTGGGGCCCCCTGTCGGCGCCGCCCCTGGCGCGTTCCGCCCGCCAGGGGTTTTGGGGTCGCGAAAGCAGGAATAAAGGGGGCTTGGCAGGTTGCCCCAGGCCCCCGCGTTGGGGCATTCCCCGATGGTGAACACATGCCGCATTTTCGCCTCTCGCGCCGCGATGCCCCCGCGGATGCCCGAGGGGGCCTGGCGGCAGGAAGCGAGGGGGGCAGGAGGGCGTTGCCAACATATTTTCCTGGGGCCCTCTAGTGGCGCCCTGGGCGTTCTTTGGCGCCCCCGGGGCTCTCTTGGGCGATGTCAGCGCCGCGCTTGGGCCCCGCGTGTTACTCGGACACGAACGAAGCGAGGAGGTCCTCGTCACTGGCTCGATTTCGGATTAGGGATGACTGGGGCCTCTCGGTGGTGTCCTTGCGGAATTCCGCGGGCAATTGGAGCTGTCATGTGGTGGCAGTGGGACCGCCTGGAAACGCGTTGGAAGCTACCCTGTGCCGCGTTGGGCAATGTCGATAAGATGTCGAGGTAATATTTGGGCTTACCTGGGCCCATGGCTGCGGCGTCGCAACCCCCGAAGCGCCCCGACGCTTCGCGAGACTCTGGCCCAGACTCCACTGGAGGGATACGAGGCGGGACAATCCCATTCACGGAAGGGCAGACGGGGGCTCGAATAACGAGCCCGCGAGACCACCAACGCCCAGAGGGCTGAGGGAACTTGCCAGTGACGGTCCCCCCGTCCAATCCAGCTGCCGTTGCTCCTCCTTCCCTCTTCCTCGTGGCTCGTTCCTCCCCCCTCGGCCCTCCCCCCTCCCCCTCTGTTTGCCTCCTGCGGCGCCCCCCTCCCCTCTCTTCTTCCGTCGCCCCCCCCCCTTTGCTGCTCGCGGATCAAGTGGCGCGCATGAGTGTCCGGTAGGCTTTCGAGCTGGCTTCCGCTGCTAACGGCGTGAAGCGCGCTCGTGGTCCTCTGCGCCGTTGCGGAAAGTGGCCTGGGATCTGGGAAATAGTCGCCCTGACTCCGGCTGAAATGTCGCGGGGTCACGGGGCGAAATAAAAAACGGGTTGGTTCGATCAGGGTTTCTCCGCCCCCAAACTGGGGCCTCCTGCAGGTGCTTACCCCGGAAACGAGCCAAGGACCGGCTACGAGTCCATCGACAAGGACCGAGTGCCTGCGCCGCGTCCAGCCTGGCGCTGGCTGCTAGGGCGCACCCCGAGCCTTTTCGATGAAACTCGCCCGGGTCACGCGCTCGCTAGAGTGCAGCGCTAATCCGCCAGGTGGGGCCTGGAGCTCGAGGTCAGAGCTTGCGTTGGCGGCTCAAAGCTCGTGCTCGTGTTGCCCAGACACGTTGGCGATCTGGAGATCGCTGGACAAAAGGGGCGTCGTCGACTAGTTCGTCGGCCACGTCGACAGCGACTTCGGCAAGATGAAGGGGGGCAACGACGACTTCGCCAAACGCGGTGCCCACCAAAGCCGCAGCCCCGACGGCGCCGTGGCGCTCGACCAGGACGAGTACATCGACGCCCCGACACCTATGAGGCGCGCCGGCCCGGTCAAAACGAAGGCCGACCTGCCTGCGGGAGGTCAATTACGCGACGTCTTCGTCTTCTTGCCAGGGGCAGCCGCGCGCGCCCCTCTCGCCCAGCGCCGCGTTGCAGCGTGCGTCGCGGCGCCGCAGCAAGCCGGAAGCCAGCTGCAAATACGACGTGTTATGAATTTCAACTCTGCGGTCCTCGCCGCGTGGAAGATCAAGGTGCGCGTCGCATTTCTTGCCGTGGCGCCCGCTGGCCAGATCTGCGCGCGCAGCGACGTGTCCTTCAAGAGGGGGGGCGGGGCGCGGCATGGAGGGTGCCGTCTACGTGCGCCTCGGCATGCGTCGCAGCACTGACAAGGCAAGGAAGTCTGCCATTTGCTGGATGCTGTGAGCCGATCCCACAAACGTGTGCGTGCGTCTTCCTTTGGCCCCGAGCTGCTCGCAGCATGTGGCGCAGCTGGTGGCTTGCAGGCCCACCTCCTCAAGTTCCACGAGATGATCTAGGACCCTGTCTCAGCCGAGGAGATCAGGAGGCCGACGGAGGGAAGCAACGCCATGCCGGCAAACTTGGTCGTAGACGGTATATCCGTCTTCGCAGCCGTTGCCGGCCATGGATTTTGTGCGCCCGCCTTCGGAGCACAGCATGGCAGGCCACCAGTGGTGGCTCTCCGACAAGCTCTGTACCAAGCAGATCACCGACGTGCACTGGTGCGATACCCGCGACGCGAGGGCCGACCCCATGACGAAATGGGGGCATCGGCGGGGAGCTGATGTTGGATGTGATGGGCGGGAAGCTCAAGTACGACAGCGCCAAGGTCAGATTTCACGATGGCAGGCGCAATAATGCCGTGTTCAGTTCTCGCCGCAGCGACCTCAGGCCGGAGGAGGATATCGTTTCACTGACAGAGTGGTCAGCGGGACGTTGCATGTACTCTGGTTGGGGAACGTATCTTCGGCGGTCGTATGTCGCGACCTGTACTCGCGAATGCGACAGAGTGAGAGGCAGTGGCAACATATGCGAACTCTGTTCGCACATGCGACTTAGTGGGTCATGCAACCACGGTTTGGTTCAGCGAACTGTGTGCGTGGGGTACCAGCTTTGACGTGCAACGCAATCGATATCTTCCGTGCTTTCCCAATTATCAGCTCCCACCCTTCTTTTAGTTTTCTGGTGGAGGTTTTTTTTTAAATGGGCTTTGGCTTGTCCTATGGAGTGTCGGGTGTACTTCCGCCCCTTCTACGGGCGCCGTAAAAGTTTTTGGCGGTTGGCGCCATGGGGGGGCCAATGTGTTTTTTGAGAGTGGAGTGAAGGCCGATATCCATCGACCTGCCGGAACAGGCGAACCTTCCCCTCACTGGAGCTGTTTCTGACGCCTCGTTGGTTGCGGCACGGCTTGCGTGTTGTAACCGACGGGGCGCAGCCTGTTTTCGTTGGAGCGCCAGACTCGAAGGGTGTCCTTGTATATGCTGTTTGCCTTTCCTGCCTTTTTCCGCGGCCCCTTGGGGTCCACAGGGGCTTCTTTCGGTGCCCGCATTCGATTTGCAAAAGACACGTGTTCAGTGAAAACGTCAGTGTTCCACCACATCCGCATTCATAGTCTTCCGCTCTCTGACAAGCATGTGGCAGCCAAGGTGCTGGAACCCGCTCTTGCTTTGGACTCGCGCTGGCCGTGAGATAGCACAAGGTGGCGTGGGAAAGCATGTAGTTTCGGCATGTGGTCTCTGCCCCTCCCTGCTTTGTGTTCGGGCCTCATCCCGCTGCTCTTTCGTGCTGGCGTGTCGTGCCTTTGTTGCCCGAAGTGCCCATTCCAGTCCTCTTTCCCTTCCCTTCTCTCCCCTCTTCCCTCCGAATTGCAGCGTTCAGCGTGCCGCCCGTGAAGCGCCTCTTTCGAAACGTCCGGTTGCCAAGTGGTGCGAAGCGGCGCCTCGTCGGACCGCCCGCCCTCCGCTTTCCGCCCTCCCGGCGCGCCCCGAGAGGTGGTGCCGCGGCCGACGAGCCGAGAGCCAACGCGTCCGAGGCGCGCGTCGTCGAGGATAGCAAGGATGCCCAGGATGATGATGATGATGGTGATGGTGATGATAGGGATGATAATGGCGATGGTCATGATGGTGGTGGTGGTGATGACGATGATGGTGGTGGTGGTGGTGATGATGATGTTTGTAGATGCGATGATGATGGTAGTCATGATGATGGTGGTGGTGGTGAAGATGTGGAAGATGATGCTGAGGATGATGGTGGTGATGATGATGACGATGATGGTGGTGGTGATGATGATGGTGGTGGTGATGACGATGATGATGGTGATAGTGGTGGTAAGGATGATGCTGATGCTCATGATGATCATGGTGGTGGTGATGATGATGGTGGTGGGAGTGATGGTGATGATAATGGCGATGATGATCATGATGATGGTGGTGATGACAATGATGATGGTGGTGATGATGATGGTGGTTGTGCTGATGGTGGTGATGATGCTGCTGATCAGGACGATACCGATGATGATGGTGGTGATGATGATGGTCATGGTGATGATGATTGCGACGATAATTCCGATGATGATGGTCATTGTGACAATGATGATGGTGATGATGATGGAAGCGATTCTGATGCTGATGATGATGGCGGTGGTGATGATGATCATGGTCGTGGTGTTTATGATGATGGTGGGAGTGACGATGATGCTGATGATGATGGTGGTGATGATGCTGATAATGATTGCGATGATGGTGGTGATGATGTGACTGTAAAGATGATGCTGCTGCTGCTGATGATGATGATGATGATGCTGATGCTGATAATGATGATGATGATGATGATGATGATGATGATGATGATGATGATGATGATGATGATGATGATGATGATGATGATTCATTATTAGTGTGAATTGTATGACTGTTCTTCCTCTTATCATTCAGATTCTTGTTCTCATCATTCATTCGCCATATTAGTTGCTCATGTATGCTGTTTCTTGTTTTTCATTACCATTTTTCTTATTCTTAACCTGTTAGTACTAGTGTTCGTATTATTTCTTATCCGTCAGGGCTTCGCCCCATGCCGCCGGCCCCCTGTCTCGGATAATGGGAGATGCAAGAGCTAAATCATGAGGTCTGGGCGCCGCCGTGAAGCAGTGTCGGGACCTGTTTTTTTGTTCGACCCTGACCCTGCGGATCTGCGTGAGGGGTGCCACCCAATTTCAGACATGTAGCAAATCCCATGTGTTTTTGGACCCTGACCCTACGGATCTGCGTGAGGGGTGCCGCCGAATTTCAGAAATGTGGCAAATCCTATGTGTTTTTGGATCCTGACCCTGTCGATCCGCGTGAGTGGTGCCTCCGAATTTAAGAAATGTTGAGAATCCTTTCGGTTTTTGGACCCTGACCCCGCCGATCTGCGTGAGGGGTGCCATTGGATTTCAGAAATGTGGTAAATCCCATGTGTTTTTGG
>CAUYUJ010015630.1:208182-285682 GCA_963575745.1 Prorocentrum cordatum
GGTGTCCGCCATCTGCGACCCCCCCGATCTCTGCGGCGAGCACGGCAAGTGCGTGGCGCCGCAGCAGTGCTCGTGCAGCGGCTCCTACCAGGGCAAGCGCTGCAACCTGCAGAACCCAGACGGGTCGTCGGCGATTCTGTGCGATCGGAACGTCGTCGTGGTTGGCGAGACCTTGCCGTGCGTTCTGGTGCCTCGTCGGTACAACCTGGGGTGCAACGCCACATCGCTCTTCATCAAGGTCCGGCTCGACCCGCGCCAGGAGGCGCCAGGGGAGCTGTCTGGTAGCCCGCTGGTGGCAGAGGGCCACCTGGGCGGCCCCAGCCAGGAGCGGGCGGAGTTCCCATTTGACGCCGTCTTCAACAAGACCGGCGAGTTCGACCGGCCCTTCGAGTTCGCCGTGTTTGGCAAGGCGCAGGCTGGAGTCTTCGTGCCGCGCATCTCGGTGCTGGACCGCTGCGACCTCGCTGGGACGACCGCCTCGGTGCAGTGCGACTCGCGCAGGTGCCGCCTGGCCCTGCGCCGCGAGGGCTCGCCCCTCCGCTGCCCGCGCGCGTCCCTGCGGGTGCTGCTGCGGGGCCGCGGCGGGCAGCCCGCGCAGGCGGTGCCTCTGCTGGGCGGCAGGGAGGCCGCTGCGGAGCAGTTCGAGCTTGCGCTGGGGACGCTGTGGCCTGGCGGCGGCGACACGGCGCCGCTGGAGTTCGTCGTGCAGGTCTGCCACGGCCCCGAGTGGGCCTCCCCGACGCTGGAGCTGGAGGCGGCGGCGCAGCCGCCACAGGAGCCTTTGGCCGTGCTGGCGCGCGCCCGGGGGCTGCTGCGCCAGGGGCACGCCGCGCAGGCCCTGGAGCTGCTCAGGACCTGCGGCCCGTCGCGGAGCTGTGCGGCGCTGAGGGGCTCGGTGCTCGTGCGGATGGGGCGCTTCGACGAGGCCGACGAGGCGTTCGCTGCCCTGGGCGCTGAGCGCGGCGCTGAGACGGGCGCGGCGGCGGCGGCGATCGCCTCAGCCAGGGAGGCCGCCGACAGGGCGGACTCGGGGGCGGCTCTGGAGCACCTGACTGAGGCACTGCGGGTCGCGCCGCTCGCCGCGGAGCTCCGCCTGTGGCGCTCGGAGGTGGCCGCGGCCGCGGGTGACTTCGGCACCGCGCTGTCCGACGCGCGCGCCGCTCGGGGCCTGCACGGCCCTGGGACGGCCGCGCAGTGGCTCACCGTGATGGGCCGCGCGCTCTTCGCGTACGGCCACGCCGCCGCCGCCCTGCACAATTTCGGCGCCTGCGCCCGCCAGGGCGAGGAGCAGCCCGGAGCTTCGCCGGCCTCCGCGGAGGCGCAGCGGTGCAGGGAGCTCGCCGACGCCGCAGAGGCCGTCCGCGCGGACGCCGCGCGGCTCGGGGCGCTGCTCGAGGGCGGCCTGTGGTCGGAGGTCTCCCAGGCGGCGGAGGTGGCGCTCGCTCGTCACGAGGTCGCGTGGCCGCACTTCGGGGCCACCTCCTGGGGCCTCGAGGCGAAGGCCGCGCTCTGCATCGCGGGGCACGCGCTCAACGGGACCGACGACGGCGCCGCCCTGCGGCCCTGCGAGGCCGTCGCGGCGGCGCCCCGGGCCATGCGGGAGCGCCTCGACGTGCCCCTGCTCCTGCGGTGCGAGGTTGCGCGCGCGGAGCTGCTGGAGAGGGCGCAGTCCGCGGCGGCGGCCCTGGCCGCGGCGGAGGCGGCCGAGGCCCTGCTCGGCGACGGGCCGCTGGACCACATGGCCGCCGTCGTGCGCCTGCTGCGCGAGAGGCTGCTGCGCGCGGCGCGAGAGGCCGCAGCGCGGGCGGGCGAAGGCCCTGGGCCAGAGGCCGCCGAGAGCAAGCCGAAGCGGCCGGAGCCGGCTGACCTGTACGCGGTGCTGGAGCTCACGAAGAACGCCACGGCCTCGGAGATCAAGAGGGCGTACCGGAAGCTGGCGCTGAAGTATCACCCCGACAAGAACAGCGACCCGGAGGCAGTCGAAATCTTCTTGGATGTCCAGAAGGCCTACCGGGTCCTCTCAGACGAGACGTTGCGGCGCCGGTATGATGCAGGCCAGCAGGACGTTGACGATGAGGATCGCAACAAGAATATGCAGCCCATGAAGTTCCGCGTAGTTGAGCGGGACCGCGATCGTGGCATCGCCAAGGTCTGGTGGTACGATCCCAATACAGGAGAGGAAGGCTTCATGGACATGGAGATCGATAAGGATCGGGGAAACGTGAGAGTCGAGTAAGCCGGAACTCGGGTTTGCCGACTTTTTTGACGAGCGCGTCCTGGATTTCGACGGTCCCGTTTTCGTGGGATGTCTGCAGCGGTAGTCTGCGTCAAATTTCATATTGGGTCTCGTCATGTTTATGATGGCCCCCGTCAGGCCAACCCGAGTCCCCCGAACCCGAGTCTTACGTCACCCCGAAAGGAGGAGCCGGAGGAGCAGAGGGCGGAGAGGCTCACGCGGCAACTCTACGAGCACTGCTGCCTGGAGGAGCCGTGAGGGCTCACCATTCAGTTTCGTTGAACCGATCCCTATCCCCCATGCCCATCCCCATCTCGACCCCATCATCTCACCACCCCAGTTGGGGATATGCCCCTCAAAACCCAAGGGGAACAGCCTGTATCCCCATCCAGTGGGGTGAATCGGCCAGTGGGCCCAGGCCATTCCGGTGGGGATACAGGGCAGTTTTTGATACACAGGATTTTTAAGCATATCGGATTTGTAATACACGAGTCATGCATGAATCAATTGATGCACGAACTCACCGCTGTTTTCAACACTGAACCCCTGCATTTTTCAGACATGATCCGCACGCGGAGCACGCATCAAAAAGCGGCACTCTATAGGGATCGGTTACGCGATGCTCCGCCACGGCACGCGCGGCGCTCGGGTGGAGCAGCGTGTGCCTTCGGCCAAGAGAGGCCTGCGAGGGCCACGGCCACGCGAGGGCCACGGCGACCCGACCATCTCGCTTTGCCTCCTGTCGGGCCTGTCCCCCTGCAGGGGGATTTTCGACGAAAAACAAAAAAATACCCCCAAAATACCCCAAAAAGGCCAACAACTATGCAAACATAGTCCCCAGACTATTTTTGGAGTATTTTTTGATTATTTTTTGGGGTATTTTTGATGTTTCGGCGAAAATCCCCCTGTAGGGGGACAGGCCCGACTAGAGCTTTGCCTTTCCACAGGTGCGCCGTCGGGCCTCCGACTGGCGCCGGTGCAGCTCTCCGGGCGTCATCCCAAGTCGGGCAGGCCCCTCTACAGGAGGAGTGTTCAGAAATGGTAAACATGAGTAGCCTGGGGACGATCTTTCGCTCATTTTCTGAGCTATTCGTGAGTATTTTTTGACTACTTTTTCAGTTTTCGTCCAAGATCCGCCTGTGGGAGGACTTGCCCGACCTCAGCGTCGTCCCACCCCGCAAGTCTCCTGGCAGTGCCGCGCTCTTCCCCGGCGCAGGGCTGCTGATGTCGTGGCCGCAGGCAGGGCCTTCGATCACACTGAGACTTTGGTCGCGTGCCCAGCCCTCTGTGGAAGTTGGGTCCTCGGTCCTCGTCTCGAATCCACAGCGCGCACGCATCCTTTGACGAACCAACAACACACACCCATACCCACAGCGGGGTCGGAGAGGGCTATGGGTGCGTGCTGTCGGACGGGGGTCCCCGCTCGAATGGGAGCGTTCCCCAGGGTCCGACAACCCGCACCCATGCCCATAGCCAGTCCTCCTCCCAACGACCCCCCTATGGGTATGGGCGTGTGTTGTTCGTTCTTCATCCTTCCTCCCTCCTCCCTCCTGTCTCCTGCCTCCTGCCTCTGCTCTCCGCGCTCTCCTCCTCCTCCTCCTTCTCCCCCCTCCCCCTCCTCCTCCTCCTCCTCCTCCTCCTCCCCCTCCCCCTCCTCCTCCTCCTCCTCCCTCCTCCTCCTCCTCCCTCCTCCCTCCCTCCTTCCTCCTGCCTCCTGCCTCCCTCCTCGCTCTTTCCTCCCTCCTCCTCCTGCCTCCCGCCTCCTGCCTCCTGCCTCTGCCCTCCGCGTGTCTATGCCGGCGCAGCACCCGCGCGCCTCGTGGGCCCCACGGGGGCGCTCCCCCCGCGGCCCCAGCGGGCGACGACGGTGCGCGCCCCTTCTGGCACGCGCACCCCTCGCGAGGATCGTCGCCCCATGACAGTCAGGATCGTCGCGAGGATCGTCACCCCTCGCGGGGATCGTCGCACCCCTCGCGAGGATCGTCGCCCCAGGATCGTCGCCCCTCGCGAGGGTCGTCGCACCCCTCGCGAGGACCGTCGCGAGGGAAACAAGAAACACACAGACACACGTAAGCGTCGATTCCCCAGGAAGATGTGCGAGGATGTGGGAAGTGGGGGGGCGGGGGGAAGGCGAAGATCCCAAGAACTGTGGGAGACTATGGGGAATCCTGTGATCCGTGTGTACTTCTTTGTGTGCCCCTGGGCCCCGTTAGACAGGGAGCTCTCTCGACGGTCCCAGTGGCAGGGCCCGCACGGCTGCGCCGTCCACTCCGGTCCACCCCGCACGAGGGCCGTCGCCCCACGGGGAGCTCCGCCTGCGGCCTCGGTGGAGGGTGCGCTTGGCGGCGCCGCCCGCTCCAGTGCAGCCCTCGCGAGGATCCGTCGCCACGCGGGGAGCTTCAAGTGCGTCCCTGGTGGGAGAGTCTGCGCGCGTGCTGCCGCGCGTGCGGCGCAGCCCCATCTGCGGTCCCAGTGGCAAAGTTTGCCTGCGTTTCCCCGCGCATGTCGGAGTACCCCTGACACGTTTCGTGCCTCAGGGAGCTTCACTCAAATCGGGCCTGCTCCTCTACAGGAAGAGTATTACAAATTTTGTTTTAAGTAGCCTGGGGACGGTTTCCGATCTTGCTTTGACAATTTTTTGAATCTTTGTTTGCCTATTGCTTGTTTTTCGCCCAAAATCCGCCTGTAGGGGGACATGCCCGACCTAAATCTTCACCTTTCGCCCCCGTGGGACAGTTTGCGTGCGTCCCCCGACCTGTTCTTGCGCAATCCTCGTGCGTTCCGCGCCCCTTTCGGGACTCTGCCCGCGGCCCCCGCCGAGAGAGCCTGCCGTCTCCTCGCCCGCTCTGGCACGCCGGTCCCGCATGCCGTGCCCATCAGGGAGCTCCACCTGCCGCATCCGTGTGAAAGCTTGCGTGCGTTCCTCCACCCATTTCTCTTGTGATGTTCCAGCCTACTTCAGTTTCGATCGCCAGAGAGAATTTCGAGCACCAGAGAAAGCACCCCAAAAAGCACCGAAAGAATTCCAGAAAGAAACACCAGAAATAATTTCGAGCATTCCGAACAAATCGCCAGAATCACCGAAAGAATCACCGAAAGAATCACCGAAATAATTCCAGAAATAATCACCAAAAAAAGCACCGAAAGAATTCCAGAAAGAATCACCAGAAAAAGCATTTAGTTTTGATCACCAGAAAGAATTTCGAGCACCAAAAAAAGCACCGACACTCGAGGGTTCTCATGTGTCGGGCACTGGGAGACGTTCGTCCGACACTGCTTCGACTTTCTCTCGACACTTTTCGGGGTGCTCGAACTTATTTCTGGGGTGTGGTCCTTAAGTGCGATGGAAGCAGCATCACATGTACCACACCCCTCTCTCGGGTTGTGCCCCTTTTGAGACCTTTCCCAAATGGCCACAGGCAGGTTTTGCGCGCGCCCCGCCCGCCGATCTCGGCACAACCACCCCACGGCCCCCGTGGGAACGTTACTGTGCGTCCCCCCGCCCATCTTGGCACATCCATCACACGTATCGTGCATAGGGAAGCTCATCGCCAACGTTGCATGCATTTGCTAAGGTCGGCGGCGAGCGAAGGGGGGAAGTGATAAGGAGGCCTGCTCAGAAGGCGGCGGGACTTCTCAGAAGCCCTCGCGCCTTCTGAGAGGCTTCCGGTGTCTTCGGGGAAGGCTCGGACGACTTCTCAGCAGGCCGGGGCACTTGCGAGCCTTCTGAGAAGGCCCGCCCCCTCTCTCACTCCCCCCTGTGCTCGCCGCCGACGAGGGTCGGGTGACCCTCGCCATGCTAATGGTTTTTGCTGTTCCTCGGCCGGGGGCGCCGCGGAGGGCTGGGGGGGGGGGTGCGGTCGCGGGCAGAGGGCCCCTCCCGTGCGGCTCCGAGGCAAGGTGCCGCCCAGGGGCTCCGTTTTCGGGGAGGGAGGCCGTCAGCACTTTGGGCAGCGCGTGCTCGCCGGTGTTGACACCGACTCGCTGCACTCCTGAAGTGCGCTGCTTGTGGAGCAAGGCCTTGAGATGCAACTTATGTGGTGCAGCCCATCTGGTGCACGTACCCACCGGTCGTCGAAAGTAGGTATTTTTGGGTTTCCAGATCCCGCTGCACTTTCGGCGCCCTCCTACTCTTTTAGATGCGAACTGCTGTCCCTCTTCCCTCCTCCTCAGGGGGCGGGCGGAAGCCCAATCTGCTTCCGACCCCTTGACTCTCAGATGTTTCTACCCACTTCTTCCGACCGATGGGTGGTCATGGAGAACCTACAGTTGTGAGCTCCAGAGCTTGTCGTCAATTCCAACGCTCGAGCACGCATCCCAACCACCCACCCGTGGCGTGTGGGCGAAGCTCCGATGGCGCGGTGACGCGAGGGCCCACTTCTTCCGACCGGTGGGTGGTTATGGAGAACATACAGTTGTGAGCTCCAGAGCTCGTCGTCAATTCCAGCGCTCGAGCACGTATCCCAACCATCGGGCGAAGAGAACTATGCACATGCACCGATCCTGGCAAGGCCCATCCTTGACCCAGGATCGGTGCATATACTTTCCTGACCAAGGTAAGAGGGCGTATGCACCGATCCTGGGCTCAGGGTTGAGCCTGGCCAGAATCGGTGTATGTGCATAGTTTTCTTTCTTCTAAACCACCCACCCGTGGCGTGTGGGCGAAGCTCAGATTGCATGGTGACGCGAGGGCCCTTCCCATGCAGACCCCTGACTCGGGCGGGCGAGAGTGCCTCAGGAGGGGAAAAAACACAGAAACAATTAATCGTCGATTCCCCAGAAAATATGGGAAAATATGGGAAGTGGAGGGGAAGACAAAAACCCAGAAAACATGGGAATATATGGGGAACCCTTTTATTTGTGTGTATTTATTTGTGTGTCCCAGGGCCCCTTCAGGTGGTGCGGGCGACAAGGGCGATGCGATTGACGGTCATGATGATGATGATGATGATGATGATGATGATGATGATGATGATGATGATGATGATGATGATGATGTTGCAGACGACGGAGGGGATGATGATTACGACGATGGAGATGGTGGTGAATACGATTGTGATGATTATGGCGGTGGCAAAGACGACGCCGGCGATGATGATGGCCATCGTGCTGATGTGGGTGGTGAGGGAGTTGTGCGCGCGCATCTTCTGTTGATTCGGAATTGCGACAGACAGTTCATTTATACACAATCTTTGCCAGCGTGGACCCCGAACAGTGCTTTCTTGCCATATGTATGCGGTGCAATCTACCGATTGCATTGCAATTCAAGCCATGCCATGCGATTGCCGTGCCATGCCATCAAGAGGAAGATGAAGAGGAAAGGGCTGGTGGGATTAAGGACCCTGCAGTGCAAGTTTTGATTGGAGAGTGAGGGCTCGACGGAACCCGGTGAAACTTCGTCATTCGTTGCCTCGCGGCACGGGGGCGGATTGCAGGTATGATGATTGTTTCGGATGAGTGGTTGCATTTGTTGTAAGAGAGTTTGAGGATGACATCTTTACATGTTTACTTGTCTCGTGTGCTTGCGTGCTTTTTTGCTTGCTTGCCCTCCTGCGATATCCCTGGTTGCTTGCGTTCGGCATTATTTGCTCACCTGCATGCCATCATGCCGCATGCATGCTTGCTTGCTTTCAGGGTTTCATGCCTGCCTGCTCGCATGCTTGCTTGCTTAGGCCCGTACGCACATGTGCGCTTTTTTGCTTGTTTGCTCTAACCCGGACTGCATGCTGGCATGAACCTTCCGTCCTCCTCTTTTTCCTCCTTCGCCGCCGAGCCCTGTGAGCGGGCTGCACAGCTATCATGCCTGCGGCGGTGCGATGGCGGACTTCCTCAGGAAGCTGCCCAAACCGAAGGGCAGCGAGCTAGAGGCGCCGCGGAGGGAGGAGGGAGACAAGGCGCAGGAGGAGGAGGAGAGAAATACTGGGAAGAGGAGGGAGAAGGATTAGGATGAGGATGAGGAGGGGGAAGAGGAGGAGGAGGATGATGAAGAGAAGGAGGAGGATAGAGCAGGCGAGAAAGGGGGAAGCAACAACAACCCAAGGATACATGTCAGGAAGAGGAGGAGGAAGAGGAGGAAGCCCGCAATGAGGAAAAGGAAGTGGGATCATTTGACGGGGATGGTTGCTCCTCTACTACGTCAACGAGGCCTTTTGATATAACATCATTGCCGCATAGCTGGGGACCGGCGACCTTGCAGCTTTCTCTGGCGCATCACGGGTGATTCAATACACATCTTGAGCACCTCGTATGTATGATCCAGGGTTGTTCCCCCCCCCAATGCACGTGGGAGCGATCCCCCCCCTCTCCCCCGCTAGATGGGTACGCCCGTGACACTCGCGACGGTCTCGCGAACGGGATCGCTCCCCCCCTGTGGTCGTAGCCCTGTGGGCGTGGCGTGGTGGAGGGCGATGGTGCTTCCCCCCTGCTGGGTGCGGGGTGGTTCGTCGTCGTCGTCATCGTCGTCGTCATCGTCGTCGGCGTCGGCGTCGTATTCGTTGTCTTCCGTCGTCGTCCTCGTCTTCGTCGTCGTCTTCAGTCGGCGTCTGCGTCGGCGTCTGCGTCGTCGTCGTCGTCGTCTTCGTCGCCGTCGTTGTCGGCGTCGCTCCTTTATCCCATCTTTGGGGGGCTAGAACCCTGGGGCCCATCCCATTTTCGGGGGGGTGAACCCTCGACCCGGGATCATGAATACCATATTTGCCGCGTGACTGCCTCAGTGTTTCCTTTGTCTCATGGCGTCTGAGCACAGGTCGACACATTTGTGTGTGTGTGTGTGTGTGTGTGTGTGCGTGTGTGTGTGTGTGTGTGTGTGTGTGTGTGTGTGTGTGTGTGTGTGTGTGTGTGGCTCTCTCTCTCTCTCGCTCTCTCTACCTCGTGGCTAGCTTGTATCCCTCGCCGCTACTATGAAACTTTAATGCAAATCTCTGGAGCCATGCGCTTGCCCATAGCCCCCCCTCACCCTTAATGATTATTCCACGGTTGATTAATGATAATTTTATGCATCTAGTGGTTTTCGGCCCATCCCACCACCGTGCTTGGGTTGTGGGCCAGAATCTTTTTGCATGCCTCTCGGGATCTCTTGGGATGTCTATCGGGGGCCTCTTGGAGGCCTCTTGCTGGCCTCTTGCGGGGATCTTTAAGGCCCCTTTGGGGCCTCTCGGGCGCCTCTTGGCGGTCTCGGGGGCATCTCGGCGCAAGAGGGCTCGTGTGGCCAGTTCGGGTTACATTGGAACATGCATGCTCTTTCAGCAATTTCTTGATTCGGTCGAAATCACGTGGGGTGCCCCAACAGTCACGCGACGCACTCTCAAAGCAGCGCGGGGAGATTCACGAAATCCGCCCCTGTGGCTTCTGCGCCCCTTGGGAGCACTTCCTTTTCAAAATGGGGAATTGAGGGGACATCATGACACTTCACTCAGTGGCTCGCATCATAGTGGTGGATTTGACGTTGAGGGTGTCAGTGAGAGAAGCTGGAACACCTCCACCACCGCGTCGATGCCCCCCAGCACCATTTTGGATGGACTGTCTTGGGATTGCTACTTCGGCGGGGGCAGTGCAGGCTGCGTCCCATTGGTCTCCTGATTGTGCCCAAACGGTGTCCAGACGGATCCAGCTGCCTACGGCAAGTCCCGCCCCGGTGCCATGGTTGCGGGCATGAAGCCTCTTGGATGTTCGTTAGGGTCTCGTGGGGTCGGGGGCCGTTTTCTGGCTCTTGGGGCCTCGCTCGGGCCTCTCAGCGGCCGCTTGGGGCCTCTTTGGGGCCTGTCGGGGGCTTTTTGGGGCCTCTTGGTCGCTTTTTGGGGCAATAACCTGGGGGTCTCTTGGGGCGGAATGCTCGGATTTTCGGTTCGTGTTCCCTCTCTTTGGCCCCTTTGGGGGCCATCTTGGGGCCTGCTTGGGCCGTCTTGAGCGCCTCTTGGGCCGTCTTGGGGTGCTCTTAGGCAGAGTTGGGGCCCTCTTGGAGGCTTCCTGGGCGGTTTTGGGGTGGACTTGGCGGCCTCTTGGGCCGTCTTGGAACGTCGGGAAGCCAGAAAGGCGAGAACGCCAACATCTTTCAAGCACCAAAGGAAGTTCAATGGTTTTTACTTCTTTAGGCCCTCGAGGGGGTTCCTCGTGGGGCGCATGGGGCTTGTTTGGGGCCTCTTGGGCCATCTTGGGGCCATCTTGGGCGTATTCAAGCGCTCTTGGGCTGTCTTGGATGTCTCTTTGGCGGCCTGGGTGTGCTTCTGGTGCCGTCATGGAAGCTTTGGGGAGCACCGGGAGACGCCATGGCCGCCAGGGGTGTTTGGGCCGAATCCCACCCTGCTGGATATGGCCAGGAGCGGGCCTGGGGCTTCGGTGTGTGACGTCGAGAGAGGGGTGTCGCCGTGCCGTTGGTCACGATCTCGATTGTGCGGACCTCGCAGAATCTGGTTCGTGTCCAAAAAGAGGGTGCAGCCCCCCCCTACCCCTTGACTGATGATGCGAGAGGTGGGGTGGTGGGGGGGATGCAACAAAAGGTTGTAACATTTGCAAGTCTCGATTCTTTCTTTTTTTCCGCCCCCTCAACCACCACCACCACCGCGCGTCGCATTGCATTGCGTTGCAGTGGATGGCAGTGCATTGAGATTTCGGAGGAAGATGAGGAGGAAGCATCCCTGCGCCCCAGATTGGCCCTTCGTCTGCGATTCGCCCCCCTGGGCGCTCCGCAGATTACTGCCGCCACGCTGCCAGCCAATAGCCGCTTAGTGATTGAATCTCCTCTGCCGCACACTGTCGCTCAGCATTGTTCGCTCGCCCCCGTCTCTAGCGTCATGGTGCGGGGCGACCAGTCTGCTGACGTGCCTGCATACAGCAAGAACCTGCAGGAGTTCAGGTCCGCATTGGCCGAGGTGGCTTTTGTGAACGGGGCGCAGTTCCTTAGGACCTTGGAACTTGCAGCAATCGAAGACACCAGTCCGCATCCCAAAGTGCTTTCGATTCGCGCATGGGTGCTCGCGCAGCACTTCGGTTTGGTTGAGAAAGGTTATACTCCTCTTCGTGCTGTGAGGCAAAGCGCAGCGTCTGCTGCAAGAACGACCTAGGCGTCCTTGGCTTGCGCTGGCGGCCCCCCCGTTACGACGATTTGTGCGAGCAGTGCCAGGGCAAGGAGAAGCGCGTCGGCCCGGCGGGCTTCTTTGCTGGCGCTGACGGGGCCAACAGGACGAGTAAATTGGATGTCGCGGTCACGTGAGCGCTCTACGACCGTGCCGAGTCATGGGTGAGGAGAGGGGGACCCGGCGCACTAGCCACCATGCCATCGATCGCTGGCTGGAAGAATCCCAGCAGGCCGCCAGCAAGCACGTCGGCAGCACTTTCGTGATCCAGGAGGCGAAGGCCCGTGGGCGGACCCGCTCTGCGAACAAGGCGTGCCGCGGCGCGAAGAAGACCGCGCCGCAGAATAAGCAGAAGATCGCGGGTGCTGGTTTCCAGGAGGCGGTCCTCTCGAAAAAACCATCGATAAAAAAGGGCCATGGCGCCAGGGGAGAAACCCCCGATGAAGACCAGGTTCGCCGAGAAGGTCCAAAAGAGCGCGCGGGCCACGACGCGCGTGCTCATGGCCGACGAAAATTTCCTGAACAAGGGGGAGCGGAGCAAGCTGAATAAGCGTGCGCGGCCGCAGAAAACACAGATTTGGCTTCGGGGGGCCGTGCTACAAGGTGACTCGACTGCGTTAATCCTTCGCGTGCCGGAGCGCCCCGCCGACGCCTTCGGCGGCCGCCCCCGCGGCGCGGCTGAGATGGTCGAGAACTTCGGGCTGCTCGCTCTCAGGGAGGACGGCGTCTTCGCGAGCGACAGGAAGGGGGGCGGCGTCGCCGCCGCCGAGAGGCTCCGCGCCGAGAAGTCGTGGCCGTTGTCCCCGCTTCAGCAGGAGATCGTGGACCACTCGGACGGCGATCTCGTGAATGCCAAGGGGTGCTCCCCGAGCGCCGTCGAGTCCAAATGGGGGGTGGTCGAGCGGTGGATTCGGTCGAAGTTCGGCGGGCGCATGCCCTGGCGCCGCGACCGCGCCGAGTGGGAGCTGTAGCTGAACGAGTCCCAGCGCAGGTAGTTGCGCGGATCCTTCGGCCGAGACTACGAGCGTTTCCGCGTGGTCCCCTTCGCGGGCGTTCATGAGCCACGTTGCCGTGCGCCGAGAGAACGAGCGTCCGTCGGGGCTTGGTCTCATGCGTTGTTTGCCCGCTTGCCGCGCGGGTGCGTTTCGCGGCGGGCCGCGCCCCCCGCTCGTGTCCTCCGAGAATGTCGGAACTCCGGCAGCGAGAGCAATTCCGCCCATTTGCCCTGCTCTTTCTCTCTCTCTCTCTCTCTCGCTCTCTCGCTCTCTCGCTCTCTCGCTCTCTCGCTCTCTCGCTCTCTCGCTCTCTCGCTCTCTCGCTCTCTCGCTCTCTCGCTCTCTCGCTCTCTCGCTCTCTCGCTCTCTCGCTCTCTCGCTCTCTCGCTCTCTCTCTCTCTCTCTCTCTCTCTCTCTCTCTCTCTCTCTCCCTCTTTCATTTTTGTCGTTGTTTGTTTCTTCATTTTTTCTCCTTCTTTCTCTCTCTCTCTCGCATTCTCTCATTCTCTCTCTCTCTCTCTCTCTCTCTCTCTCTTTTTTTTTTCTTCTTCTCTCTCTCTCTCTCCCTCTCTCTCTCTCTCTCTCTCTTTCTTTCTTTCTTTCTTTCTTTCATTCTTTCTTTCTTTATTTATTTCTCTCCCTCTCTCTCTCTCTATTTTTTTTATCTCTCTCCCTCCCTCCCTCCCTCTCTCTCTATCTCTCTCTCTCTCTCTCTCTCGCCTCCTGGCGGGCTCTTCCACCGCCCCGCTGCCCTGTGTCCAGCCCCCCGTCTGGCGTTTTTCCAGTCGTCGGCGATGTGTGCCGTTATCCCCACCTGGCCGCCGAGCTCGCGGTCGTCGGTGAGCCCTGGAGAAACCGCTGGCGCATCCTTTGCTCGGTCGCGCGGCCGTCGGCGCCCGCGCGGCTCGCGGCGCTTTTCTTGCCGCGATCAGTCCGCCCGCGCGTGAACATGTGATCTCATTGCTGCGGAAGGCGACGTGCGAAGACGTGGATGGCGGGTTTCCGGTCTTTATTTCCGTCGGCGACAACAGACGCATCAACCAACAGTTCTCTTGCACGACAAACAAGAACGAAACGTGGAATGACGAAATCGAAGGGGGGGTCCGGCCCATGACCAGCGATGGGGCCCCCAGTAACAGGGGCGGCGAACTGAGGTGGGCGCGGCACGGGGGGGGCCCTTAAGAGATTGCAGGGACCCTGCTGGGCAGCTTTTGACAGTCTTCCACGCCCCGCTGCGCCGCCGGCTCGGTGGCGGATGTGTCTGCGAGAAAATGTGCAACCGTGTTCCGATGGTGCCGTTCTTGTTTTTGGGCTGCATCTCCGCGGCGTGTGTCCTTGTGGTTTCGTTGGATGGTGCTGCGGTCGTGTCGCGACTGAGTTTTCGCGTGTGCCAATTAACGCCCCGCTTAGTATGTGCAGTGATGCCCCGTTCAATTCTCAATGGCGTATCCATGGTGTCCCGGTTGTGGCGACGGCGCGATGATCGCGCTGTGGAGACGCTACGAGCAAGTCGGTAACGCGTTGATCCAGTATCCGGATTTTTCAAACGGCAAGGGCGGCCCGACAAGACGGCGTCGATCGGGGCGCGAAGTTGGCGCGCATGAGAGAGTGCCGCCGCTTAGACTGCGCCGTTCTCATCGGGGTGATCAGAAGGTTGCGGGAGAGGGGTGGGCTTTGCATTTCGAGGGCCGGGGCCGGGCCTGGGGCCCCGGGGCTGGGCGGGGCCTCCGCCGCGCGCGCGCGTGCCGGGCGCCGGGCGCGCCTGAGGGGGGCCCGAACTCGCCTCCGAGAGGGGTCGGGGAGCCGTTCGGGCGGCCCGGGACTGCTGCGGGCCACCCTCAAGACGACCTCGAGGGGTCTCAGACAGCTCGCGAAGCGTTCCAAACAGCCCAAAAGGCTTCGAAGGCACCTTCCCAGGGCGGTTTCTGAGGAATTGCAAGAGCCCCCCGAGAAGTCAGAATGGTCCAATTCCCGTCGGAAGCAACGTGCATGTTCAGCCTATTCCAGTTGTGGCTTCAGCACTGCCAACGCAGCCCGCAACGATTTTCAAATCGCCCCGCGCATGGCCCACGAATCTTCCCAGAAGGCCTCAGGGCGTCCCTGCGACGGCCCTGAGAGGGCCCCACGACGGCTCCAAGAGGGTTCAAGAATGCCCCAAGACGGGTCCAAAAGCGGGGGCGCCCACCGAAAGTCCCAGCCCGCCGGTCCAAGAGGCGCCTAGGCCCCCAGGAAACACCACGAGGTGTGCAAGGGGCCCTCAGGAACCCCCCGAGGCCCCCGACAAACATGCCGGCGAGCACGCCAGAGGCCTCTGGCCCGCAACCCAGGCACGGCGGCGGGATGGGCCGAAGGGCATTAGAGTGCCCGAGGATGTCCCAAGAGGGCTTCGAGATGGGCCAAGAGGGGGGGGGGGGCGAGGAGGAGGTGAGATGAGATGAGCAGGCGGCCTGAAGCCAGGTTCGGTCGGTCATCGCTGGCCCGCGGTCGGAGGCCAGCGACGAGGCCTCCCCGACATCGTCGAGGGGGGCGCGCGTGGCCCCTCCTCGACCTCTCGCGAGAGGCGCGCGAGCGCCTTCTGCTCGGATGACAGGAAGGTCGCACTCCACCAGGCCGAGGGCCCTCAGTGCCTCGGCTCGGGATGACGCCCCGCAGCCCATCCGCGCCCGAGCCCTTGGCCAGGGCGCTCTTAGCAGAGTCGGCAGGGTCAAAAAGGGCGGCCAGTAGCACGCGAACCTCGTGCGGGGCACCCTGAGGGGTCTCTAAAAGCAGGTCCTTCAGATGTTTCTTCCAGCTGTGCCATGTACCAGCTTTGATCAACTGGAGTTGCCCCGTCAGGCCCGATGCCGCGCGCTCTCGGACACGCGGCTTGAGAAGGGCCCAAGTGGGCCGCCCCGCGCTGAAGAATGCGCCGCAGGCGCGGCAGAAGTTGAGGGCCTCGCCATCGCCAAGATTGGAGCCTATGCTTCGATCGGCCTCGAAGCCCTCTGTCGGCGCCCACGGCGTGCAGGCTTCGCGCTCGCGCCAGGTGCGTCTCGCTGCTGCTGCCGATGCCGTCGGCCCCACGACTTGCTGCGCGTGCCCTGGTAGCTGCCGCACGGGCATCCTGCCGGATCCGCGCTGGCGCTGCTCCTCCACTCCCGCGGCACTCGAGCCGACTGGCCCAGTTGCCGCTCTCGCCGCACTCGCTACGCCCCCCAGACTGGATGCTTGGGGCCTGGCAGGACATCTCCTTCTGCGCCCATGGGCAAACGAGGGCAGTGAAACGAGCCGCCTGGTTGGCAGGCGCGAGCGCGCCTTCGAAGATACGCGCCTGCAACACTCTCGAGAACGAAATGGCTAGGAGGAGAGAAGGAGGAGGAGGACGAGGAGGAGGAGGAGGCTGTTCAAGACGGCATTTTCTTCCGTGGAACCCTGAGCTAGTGAAGGGCTGGGCTTGCTTAGGACCCGAGCGCGCGCGAAGCGCGCGCGTGGTTCTAGTGTATGCATATGTATATGTATGTATATATATATATATATATATATATATATATATATATATATATATATATATATATATATATATATGTATGTATTGTTAAATATGTAAACATACATCTATTCATCTTCCGATATTTTTACAAGCCCGGGCGGGGGGAAAACCCCCCCCCCCCCCAAAACGGGACTCCCGGGATCTGGGGCTTTGGGACCCTTCGGACGGGCCTCGAAGCGGCCCCCAGGGCTTCGCAGGGCGTTTTGCCAAGCCTTCGCAGCACAGGGGGTCATCGGAGACGTCCCAGAGAACCCCAAGACAGCACCAGAGCGCTCCAAGAAGCCGTCATACCCCGAAAGATCGCTCCAAAACGTACCAAGAGGTCTCCAAGAGCACCCCCAAGAAGGCCCCAAGAGGGACAAATCATTGATTTAATGAAGGTTTTTGGTGAATTTGGGGTTCTCCTCTTTTCGGCTTCCCGACGCTCCAAGACAGCGGTCTTCTGGGCGTCCGAAGTCGCCTGGGAGGCTCCAAAATCGCCCCACAACCATCCGAAAGGGTTTCCAGACAGTCCAAGAAGCCCCAAAACGGCTCAACAGGGGTCCAAAATGGCCCTAAGAGAGCCCCATGGCGGCCCAAGATGGCCCCAAGGCATCCTCCGAAGCATTCCAAATCGTGACCGGTGCGTTCAGGGAGACCGCGGTAAGAGGCAGGTTGGCCTTAGGAAGCCCCAGAGGCCCCCAGAACACGCCCAGGAGGCCTCCAGAAGGCTTTAAGAAAGCCTGAGAACTTTGGTGAGGCCCCCAGAAGCTCTCCAAGGAGGAGCCTCCGCAAACAGAGCTGAGGAGGATGAGGAGAATGCTCAGGGTATGGCGAGAATGAGGAACAGCAAGCATGGAGGAAGGATAACGAACAACATTGTTATAATGGCGATGTCAGAAAAAGGCAGCAAGGAATTATCGCTAAATTGTCCGCTTGACCTTCCTGCCATTTCCGCCTGCATACCAATCTTCAAGGACCAAGGTGCATGGCGCCAAGCGCCACTACAGTCTTGTAAATCGATATATATATATATATATACATTCATGTATAGACGCGTGCATGTACATGTACACGTATGCACATGTACATGTGATAATACATCCACCACAATTTCCGTTACGGATGAACCAGTTACATATATGTATATTTACACATATAGATAGACATGTAGATCTACACCACGTAGATCTACAGACATTCAGATCTATCACACATAAGCATGCACATGACCACACACATACACATGATGGTATCGGCATCTACCCAATAATGAACATTCCATCGATACACATGGGTACTCATGTATCCTGACATGTGCACACGTGCACCTATAACAATTACAGTTTGCTTCCATTGTATACTTACACCCTTGACGACCCTCCAGCGTTTCAATATAATTGTGCAACCACGCAGTGATACACATGCACATCTGCATATGCACATATGTACACGCATGTCTGTACACATGACTGTACCGATGTAAATACATGTGTATATGCACATGCATGTCTAATAGTATGCGTAATCACGTATGCGTTCAGTCAAACACATAGATGTACAGATATGTATTTGTATATAATACTCATGTACATGCTCTTACACACTCATTCTTGTATCTTCTATGGACACATTTGTAGATATTAGAGATGTTAAGGTCGTGGGTAAGAGGCCTGTTGGATGCCTCCACGGGTTTCCTGGGAGCCCTTTTGGGGATGCCTTGGAGGCTTCTTTGCGGCCTGTTGGGGGCTTGACGGGGGCCTCTTGGGGGCCCGGTGGTAGCCTCTTGGGAGCTTCTTGGTGGCCCGTGTGCGGTTTCGGCGCTCATCATGAGGTGAAGTGCTCCGAACGTTACTTCGGTTTCTCCTTCTTGGGCCTCTATTGGGACCGTCTTGGAAGCCTCCTGAGCTCCTACCACGGGCTTGGAGGCCTGGGGCATTCTTGCAATCATCTTAGGCCGTTGTACGTGATGCTTGTACTCCCGAACAGCAGCGGATGCGGCCATCATGCAACAGTTAGGTCGGGCCTGTCCCCCTACAGGGGGATTTTCGACGAAAAATAAAAAATACCCCCAAAATAGTCAAAACATAGTACCAAAATAGTCTGGGGACTATTTTTTAAGTATGTTTTGACCGTCTTGGGGTATTTTTGGGGCATTTTTAATTTTTCGTCGAAAATCCCCCTGTAGGGGGACACGCCCGACATAATGCAACAGCAGGAACTGCTTAGATTTGCTTTAGCCTCCTGGGCCGGCCCCCGCGCCTCCAAGACGGCCCAAGAGGCCCCCTAAGAGAGCCCTACGACGTCACCACAGGACCATCTTAGGCTATGATGGATGTGTGGAATACTAGCAACGCTCTTGGGGCCGCGGGAAATGTGACGTGGGGAGTCCCGAAAGCTCGCGAGAGCTCCGAATCGTTTCCTGGAACCCGGTGGTGCTCCAGCACCTCCACTGAGCCGAGCATGCAGCAAGACGCGTGGGCAGAAGAGCGTACAATTGGCAACTCTTCTGAAAATGCAATGAGAAAGACGGCGTGGAGACCCGACTCTGGAACAAGAGCAACAAACATCGCGAACATGAAGGAGAATAATCGAAACGCCCCACGACCGTGAAGCAGAAGCAGCGCACCCGACTGTTAGGCAGGAGCTCAAAACCCCGCGGATTCGGAGCCCCGAGCCCAGGCGTTCAGGCCCCTTCAAGTAGTATTTACCATATTCAACACAGAACTCGAAATTACCCGAGTTCGGTAGTGCGAGTTGGACACATGACGATACAAGAGTAGCAGGAAAGAAGAGGGGGTTAAACATCTCGATATGGGAAGAAGGGGTGCGGGAAGGGAGAGCGCAGCATGGGAAGCTCGTTTTTATCCCCAGGCGGCAACACATGCAGAGACTACGGAGTCATTGAACGTGCAGACCAGGATGGGACCACCAAAATAGTGTGTTACGAGAGCGCAGCAACAGCATGCTGACAGCTTTATACACTCGTGTAACCAAATCTTGCGAGTGGCATGTATGAGGAGGATCATCGAACCGTTGGAGAGAATATGATGATATGGCGGGGCTATGATACAGACGCGCGTGCATGACATGAGGTTCAAATACCAGCATGGTGACAACAACACACTCACTGATGACCATGGGAGCGCGCAGCAAGCATACAGCCGCGGATATCATTGCTGACATGACGAATTATCACCGCTCGTACACTGGCTGCCATCTATACAAACTAGGCTCAGCTAACATGTATGATGGTACGATGTACGCTGAGGTTGTAAAGCTAGACTCAGGTCAGCAACACGGGTGCGTGTTCAGAAGGTAGTAACATTGAGTTGTGTTGCGGCGCATATCTGCACAGCGCTGGGGGTGGGGACTGGGGGGGCGGGGGGCTTGGGCCGGAGGATGGCTTCCGGGGGAAGGGGCCGATTCATGTGGGGTGATGCGAACGGCAGATGCTCGGCGTATTTGTATCTCACCTGGCTTCGCCTGGCTACCCGGTGGCGACTTGACCTGCCTCGTGACCTTCTCATGGCCTTCCCAACTCTGCCTTAGAGCTGTACAGTCACAACCTCGCAGCTGCCAGATAGCACTCTGACTCATATTTGCCCTCTTAGCAGCTACCTCTCAGGGAGCATGCAGCTACCTGGAGCGAGTTGGCCCACTATAGCCAGGGTTCGTTCGAGGCAGCGGCGATCGCCAGAGTAAACCTTCTTCGCGGCGCATGGTTGACCACACCCCGCTCTTGAGTCTGCGATCTGCAGACTGCTGTCCGCTGCGCATCCAGCCAGCCGTCCCGCGGCCAGACGGCCCGCGGCCTCGTGCGGGGCGACGGCTCCCCGCGGCGTGGGGCGAAGGGTTCGCCACGGCCTCGACGACCTCCGCCCGTCCCCTCCGCTCCGCGGCGCGAGCCGCTCCTCCGCCCAAACCCGCCGCGCCCGCTCCCTGCGAGCGCCCCGGCGCCGGCACCGGTACACACATCCGCTGCTCCTCGGCCGGCCACAGCCTGAACCCACGAGCTGCGTGTGTGCCTCCCTGGTTTAGCCCCTGGCAGTTTTGCAGCTCTGCCCCCTCCCTCGTCTACCTCCTGGTCCCGACCTGAGTTGCGGCGGTAGGCCTGCTTGTGCTGGGTAAATTAGGACCTCGCGCGGCCCGCTCGGACCTTGACACGCCGTCGGCGCGCTCGCCTGCGGCTGGCAACCCAAAAGTATGCCTCCCTGGCCAGGGCAGCAGGGCGCCCACGCCGCTCCGGGCCCCGGGGCGGGCCAGGCCCCGGGGAGTGGACACTTGTGCAGCTCTCGCCGCCCTGCGCGAGCGCCCAGGTGGAGGCCACGACTCGCGCGGCTCCCACCCTCACGGCCCCGTGCCGTCCAACCCCGCCGGCTCCCCCCGCCCTCCTGGCAGTCCGTGCTCTGGTCCGCTCCGCGGGCGCCATCGGCCCGCGACCCGCCCGAGCCACGGCGGTGGGCCGGCACCGCGCGCCGCGACCCGCGCGGGGTCCGCCCGCCGCGTGGCGCGGCAGCGGTCCCGGAGCCTCGGGCAGAGGGGCGAGTGGGCACGGGAGCACGGGGCGGGCACGGGAGCGGAGAGGACGGGACGGCCTGGTGTGGCGCGAGGCCGAGTCCGTCGCGTCTTCCTCGGAGCTCCTTTCGGCCTCCCCCGAGCCCTTGCCCAGAGCACGGGGTGCGCGAGGTGTGGCACACTGGCGCAGAGCGGGGACTCTTCGAGAACAGGTGTGTGTGTGTGTGTGTGTGTGTGTGTGTGGAAGTGTTCCGGAGCGCGTGGGGGCCGCTTGGAGTTTGCCATCGCGCGCCAGGGGATGCCTAGTTAGCTTCTGGCACGCCTCGGATAGGGACGATCAAAATGGATGCGGAGAGAATGCGTACAAAAACCGTCAGCAGTTCCTGTTCTTTTTGAGCAGGACTCGCTGTCAGTGTCGCCGCGGACTGTGTCCGCTCGAGACAGGAAGCCGCCTGCTCACCAGCGGCCGCTGCTGGTGTGGGAACACACGTGTCGTTGCGCAGTGCACCACATTTTTTCCGTACCCATTTCGGGCGTACAAATCGGAAGCGACGACGGGGGCGAATAGCCGAGGGGCGGGCATCACACGTATTCTCCCGGGGGCCTCCCCGAAGACATGTGGATTGTGGGCGCCTCTGGATACATGCATCCGACCCGTTCGCCCTTGTCGTCGCCCCCGACAGCCGGCGGGCCTCGCCCGCATGCCCCGGCGGGCCGCCCAGGTGGCCGATGTCGCCCTGGGGTCCTTCAAGCCCGCCAGGAGCGGTGGCAGCGAGCTGGCTGCGGTCGGCCCCGTGCCGGGATCAGGCGCCATAGCTGCGCCGCCTGGCCTGGCCGAGGGCTCAAGCAGTGGCGAAACGTCCTAGCTCGCCGATAGGCCTACCCAACAATGTTCTAAGAACCTTTTGCCGCTCCACGAATTTTTTGTAGAACATTCCTGGCTGGGACTGTCTTGTTTTGATGCATCGGGTTTTTGTTGTTCTAAGAACATTGTTTTTGTTCTTAGAACATTGTTGGGTTCTACGAACATTTCGTGGTAGGCCTATAGGAACGTCGGGACGGTCGGTCCCTGCTCAAAGGGCGGGTCAGGGATCAGGCGTGGGGGCCAGTGCCTTTAGATTTTCGGGGGCGGCAAAAAGTGGGGTGATGACTAGAGGGGGGGGATGAATCTCATGGCGGGGGCCATGATATCCCTCCCAGATTTCATGGCGCCTATTCTTATTTCAATGCGTCCCCGCCCCCCCACCTCCCCTGGGCCGCGCACATGCCGCCAGCCATGATTTGCGCCCCCCACCCTCCCCCTATTTGGACGCCCCCCTCTTGGCCGCCCCCGAGTCAGAGATCAGGCGGGGGAGCTAGTGCCTTTACTCCAGGAGTCGGAGGACGCCAAGAGTGTATCTGCACCGATCCTGGCTTGCCCTGGCCAGGAAGGCGTGTGAAACCGATCCTGGGCGCAGGATCGGTGCACTTGGGCGTGTAGCTGGCATCCTCCAGAGGATCAGCATCCTGCCCATTGCTCTGGCTCGGTTGTTATTAGGGGAAATTGCGCACTACAAATCTCGATCGAGGTGGTATTGCGCACCATCAACCGCGATCGATAAGGACGGACCTGGTGCGACGTCAGTTGAGAGTTGTCGTTCGATGCGCCAGGCCAACCGACGCTGCACGCCAAGGGAGCAAGATGTCATATGATTCGGCGATGAGTTGCTTTGCTATGTGCAAAACGGTCAGTGTGCTGCTGAACGGTATAGCGCATTGCAATTGTTTTGTTTTGTTTTTTCTGTGCTGTTTCGCACTGATGTGCTTTGAGCTACTTGGCGTTGAGTAGGTTCGAATTTCCGTGCTTTCCTTTGAACAGTTTGCATTGCCGTAGCTCGCACTGTATGGCTTTACTTTATGTTGCTGTGTATTCCGGTGCACTGCGTTACGTTGCGTTGTTTTGCGTTACGTCATCGTTCCGCATTGTCGCTTTGCATTTGCGCTGCCCTGTCTTTGTATTGCATCGGTTTGCGCTGCTCTCCAGGGCGGGGAAACCCTCGCGCACGAAAGAAGCCTCTGCAAGGAAGCAGATCGTCCTCTTTGGCATAGTATGCCGCCGCTCTATACATCCATATACATTCCTTCTGCCCTGGTCAACTCGTGGAAGAGAGTGCCTCGGAGGGGGTCTCAAGAAGCCTGATCAGCAGAACGTAGCGACGTTTGGGACCTCCAGTGACGGGCTGACCCCTCCCTGGCCAGCCAGTGACAGGGAGGCGGGCAGGGGGACTGAGACTGGGAGGGGGCATTGTGAGCAGTATGTCTCTCTGTTGACTTCGAGTCCACTCTACCCCTGGCGAGCTGGCCCCCGGAGGAGATTAGGAGGACGCGAGCCGGAGCTATGTCTCCCAGTTGGCTCCGAGTCCATTCCGTTGGGCTGTCAACCAGCAGCACCATGTGCACGGGCCTTCCCTACTGGGCACCTGCAGTCGGGGCCGTGCCCGGCTGGTCCTGCTGTTGCTGCTGCTGAGGACTTGCCGCGAGGCTTTTTTCAGGCTAGCGTCATTCGGCTTCCGAATGACGCTCCAAGGCTAGGTCTTTTCAGGCTAGGTTTTTCGAAGTAGTTCTTTGTCCCCGTCCTCATCATTTCAGGCTTTTATCAGGCTAGGTTTTTCGAAATAGCTCTTTGTCCTCGTCCTCCTCCTTCTTTTATTTCTTCCCCTCTTGCTCATTTTACTCCCCTTCCTCTGCCTCGCGCTCCTCCCGCTTCTCCTGCTCTTCCTCTTCCTCCTCCTCCTTTCTTCCCTGCCTGCCTTCTTCCCCCATTCCCCATCAGCACTCTGCAGGGTGATTCGACGTGAGCGCCCCAGCGCTGTGAGAGGTCCTGTGGAAACACACGCATCTCTTATTTTTCCCCGCCAGCTGTTTGTTGGCCTCTCCGCCGCTTCCTCCCCCCCTTCTCTGCCTAATTCATGCTTCGCGCGGCCCGTTTAGCTTCGACCGGAAGAGGTGCGCTCTCGACCCGCGGATCAAATACTCGGGCGAAGAGAATTGTGCACATGCACCGATCCTGGCAGGGCCCATCTTTGACCCAGGATCGGTGCATATGCCTTCCTGGCCAAGGTAGGAGGGCGTATGCACCGATCCTGGGCTCAGGATGGGCCTGGCCAGAATCGGTGCATGTGCATAGTTCTTTTCAGGAGGGGAAGAAACACACAGACACAATTAATCGTCGATTCCCAGGAAAATATGCGAAAATATGGGAAGTGGTGGGGAAGACAAAAACCCAGAAAATATGGAAAAATATGGGGAATATTTTTATTTGTGTGTATTTATTTGTGTGTCCCAGGGCCCCTTTATCTTTTTCCTCTAAGTACTGTTTTTTTTGTCCTCGCGGACGGGCCTCTCTCCCGGCGGAGCGCCGTCCTCCCTGCGGCCTCCGAGGGGGGCCTCTTCCCCGAGGCCCCCTCGGGGGCCCCCGGGAGCATGCCAGGAGGCGGCCTCGGAGGCACCCAGGGCGGTGGCAAGAGGAGCACAGGAGAAGCCCACGGGACTTTACGATACTCTCGAGAGGGCCTGTCGACGTCCCAGTTTGCAGTCGCAGCGGGCCCAGTAGTCCAAGACAGCCCAACTTGTGATTCGCGGATATTTCTCGAACGTCACTTAGCTCTGTGGAAGCAACCCTGAACACACAGTCAATGGCTTTCTTCAACACTGTGAGTTATCGTTGTGCGGGCCTCTACAAGTCTGAGTGTCGCTGAAATTCTGCATGAAACGTTCACTGCAAATACGCTCGACTAGAACCCAAGAGCGCTCGAGGCGCCCACGCGTAAGTTCAGTCTATGTTTGTAGAGGGACAACATGCATGCGATTGGGTTCTTGATCTTCTCCATGCCGTGCCTCAGGGTTGCGTGAGTATATTTGTCTGTCTGTCTGTCTGTCTGTGTGTTTGCATGCATGCATGCATGCATGCATGCATGCATGCATGCATACATGCATGCATACATGCATGCACGTATGTATGTATGCATGCATGCATGTATTCGTAGGCACGTGTCTGTATACATGTGCGTACGCATTAACGTATGTGGGTACGCATGCATTTGTCTGTCTGTCTGTCTGTCTGTCTGTGTGTCTGCCATGTATGTATGTATCTCTGTCATGTATGTATGTATGTATGCATGTATGCATGTATGCATGTATGCATGCATGCATGTATGCATGTATGCATGTATGCATGTATGCATGTATGTATGCATGTATGCATGTATGCATATATGCATGCATGCATGCATGCATGCATGCATGTATGTATGTATGTATGCATGTATGTATGTATATATGTATGTATGTATGTGAGTAGATGTGTATGTATGTATGTGTATGCATGTGTGTGATTGTGTATGTATGTGTATGTATGCATGTGTGCATGTGTGTGCACGTGTGTGTATGTCTGTATGTGTGTATGCATATATGCATATATGTATGTATGTATGTATGTATGTATGTATGTATGTATGTATGTATGTATGTATGTATGTATGCATATATGTATGTTTGTTTGTGTCTATGCATGTATGTATGCATATACCCATGTATGTATTCACGTATGCATGCATGCATGCATGCATGTATGCATGCATGCACGCATGTATGTATGTATGTATGTACGCACGTATGTATGTATGCATGTATGTATGTATGTATGTATGTATGTATGTATGTATGTATGTATGTATGTATGTATGTATGTACATATGTATGATTATTTAGGCTTACACAACATCCGCCGACCCATTGTTTTTGTTTAGCTTTTATCGCCGGCTGTGGTGGACGCCTTCACGGCGGCGGTATGTTGTTTCATCATTATTGTTTTTTTTGAGAAATCGTGGTTTCGGGGTCGTGTTCGGGAGCCGCGACGCTTGATAATTCCCGTAGCCCCTGCAAATGCGGATAGGAGTGAGGGGCTGCTTCGAGAAGGAGTTCCCGCGGCAGGGGGCACATCTCGGAGGGCGTTGCGGCCGCCATTTTCCAGGCCTGCGTCCGCCACGTTTGGGCCCGAGGCCGTTTTCACGCAACCACGCTGTCCATTGGGGGCTCTGTCCATCCCCGATCTGAGGTTTGGGGGCCCACGTGGAAGCTTTTTGGGGCCCTTTTTTGGATTGTCTTGGAGCTTGAGGGCTCTCTGGCGTGCGATGCCCCTTCGCCTCCCCGTAGCCCCATCGCCCCCCTTTGTGCGTTGGCGATAACTGCAAGGTCGGCGCGAAAGGTGCTAGGCGAGGAGGGGGGGAGGAGGAGGGGGAGGAGGAGGAGGAGGAGGAGGAGGAGGAGGAGGAGGAAAAGGAAGAGGAGGAGGAGGAGGAGGAGGAGGAGGGGAAGAGGAGGAGTTGGAGGAGGAGGAGGAGGAGGAGGGGAGGAGGAGGAGGAGGAGGAGGAGGAGGAGGAGGAGGAGGAGGAGGAGGACCAGTTCGTGACAAGACGGTGGGTTGCTCAAGGGCGAGCGACCCACGCGGAACCAGGAACCGACGCAAATGGCGACACGACACGAACCCGCCGCACTCGCCCTCGAGGCGCTGCTGCCCTCGAGAACCTAACGCTAAGCGAAGGCAGCCGCGGGATCCACAGGCACCCTGGCCGGGCCCCATGGCGTGGCTGGCGTGCTGCTGGCACGTGAAACGCCTCCACTCGGAGACGATCAGGAGGATGGATGATCCCTGAGACTGAACGTTGGGACAATACTTGCGCCATCGGGAAGAAACACACAGCCAGAGCTCCAGACCCTCGCACGTTTCGAGCCTGATCGATCTGTCATGGTCCCGGGGGCCGAAGCCAGGTGAAAACGCCCGTGGCGCGAAACACCTGCAACGCTTGAATCTGAGGGACGGTGAACATAGGGGAGGTGGGGATGGGGGAAGGGGGGTTGATGGTGAAGGATGGATCAGGGGCCGTTTTGGGACCTCTTTTGGGCCTCTTGGGGGCCTGGGAAGGCTTTTGGGAGGCCTCTTGGGCCCTCTCGGGGGCCTCTTCGGGCTTCGTGGGGGTCTCTTCGAGCGGAAAATCTATAGTTTCGGTTCGAGGTTCCCCTCTGGGGCCTTGTCTGGGGCATGCTGGGGGCACTTTTGGGCCGTCTTGGGCGCCTCTGGGGCCGTTTGCAGCCCTCTGGGGCTGTCTTGGGGGATTCGTGGGAGGGTTTTGGGCCGTCGTGTGGCGATTTTGGGTGCCGAAGAGTCGTATACGCTAGACACGTGTGTTTCCCCAGTGGAATTTGACGATCTTGGCTTCTTTTGTGCTTCCTGGGGGACCTCTCGGAGGCCTCGTGGGGTGTCTTCGCGGCTTCTTGGGCATCTCGGATCGTTCGCTCGGCGAGTCCGGGCTCTCTTGGACCGACTTCTCGGGGGCGTCTTGGGAGGCTCGACGGGGTGTCTAGGAGCTCCAGGCCGAGCCTGCGGAGCCCGGGCCGCCACCGACGAGTTCGGGGCTGGGCCGTCCGGGGCCCGGGGGGGACTCGAATTGCCAGTTTGGGGTCCCCAGGGGGTGGGTTATGGGGGGGGGGAAGGATCTCACACGCCTAGAGACCCACAGGGGGGCGGCGGGCTGTATAGATGTATGTATGTACGTATGCAGGTATGCATGTACTTCATGTGTTGTATTGTCTTGTCTTGTCGTGTATTGTATTGTATTGTATTGTATTGCATTGTATTGTATCGTATTGTATTGTATTGTTTTGTAGTGTGTTGTATGGTATTGCATTGTAGTCTACTTAGTGTCACGTAGTATAATTTATTGTAGTGTAATGCCATGCAACGTATTGTAATGTAGTGTAATGCAATGCAGTGTACTGTAATGTAATTTGTGTATGCGTGTATGTATGTCTGCATGCATGTAGATGTGTATATATTGGCCTGTATGTATGTCTGTATGTAGGTAGGTAGGTCGGTAGGTATATGCATGTATGCATTTCTGTATACTCATACATGCACATGCATATATATACATTTGTATATATATATATATATATATATAGAGAGAGAGAGAGAGAGAGAGAGAGAGAGAGAGAGAGAGAGAGAGAGAGAGAGAGAGAGAGAGAGAGAGAGAGAGAGAGAGAGAGAAAAAAAGGCAGAGAGAGAGAGAGAGACATAGAGAGATATACACATAATCTATATATCTATCTATCTATATATATATATATATATATATATATATAATATATACAGAGGGAGAGAGAGGAGAGAGAGAGAGAGAGAGAGAGAGAGAGAGAGAGAGAAGAGAGAGAGAGAGAGAGAAACAAATATATATATATATATATAATATATATATATATACATTTCATCCCTGGGCACGAGGCGGGGGGGCCGGGAGGGGGCCCTCGACAGCGCATGCGGGGACCAGGCCGCCAGGGACGCCCCCAGACGGCCCAAGACAGCCCCAAAGCACATGGCAAGGGCCCCAAGAGGCCTCCAAGAGGCCTCCGAGAGGCCCCAAGAGGCCCCAAGAGGCCCCAAGAGGCCTCCAAGAGGTCAAACTTTTCCAAGATGGTCTCCAGACGGCCTCAAAGGCTTCCAACCTCTGACCGCACCCCCAAAAGGGCCCCAAGAGGCAAACATTATTGATTTTCCTGAGGTTTTTGATGGATTCTCGCGTTTCTGCCCTTTCGGCTTTCCGACGCTCCTAGACGGTCCCGGAGGCCCCAAAAATATCGCCCCATCGCGGCCTCAGTGGCCCCCAAGGGCGCCGAGTTGCTCAAGAGGCTCCCAGACCGCCCAAGAGGCTTCCAAGGCAGCCCAAGAGAGACCCCAGCAGGGGAACACGAACCGACATTTCGAGCTCTCCGCCCCTTGAGGCCCCCAAGATGTCCCAGGCGGCTCCCAAGAGGCTCCCCAAAGGCCTCAAGAAGTCCGCAAGAGGCCCCCTCCGTAGCCATTTTGCCTCAAGTTCTTGTGGACCGAGTGCGCATTCCAGCAAGAAGTGTGTACTCCGTTGATTCACTGGCCACTACTTTGAGTTACACAGTACATGTCGCAGACGGTGATCATATTATTCGTTTGCGGCTTGTTCTTTTACTCCCGCGCTCTCCATGTAGACTCATCGCAGAATCCGCGGCACTCTTACAATTACGCGTGGCTTGAAAATGAAAAGAAAGGCTTCCCTGGGAAGCCTGGCAGGCTTCCAGATTCGCCGCCATCTGCTGAAAACGTCTGCAATCCAGATATGTTTGTTGGGTTTAATGTTGAGCACAGCAGGTGCGGGTTTGGATCCAAAGTGAACAATTATATGAATCAGCTTGCCGTCGCGGCGTACGGGAACTTCTCCGTGGCGCTGGTAGGCACGGCGCACTATGAAAAGTTTTTGACGACTTGGAACAGCTTCTTTGAGAATCCAATCCCGGTGTGCACTTCTCCCAAAAAGTGGAATATTGATTACCAAAATCTGCTTTCGCGCACAGAGCGCGAGCTTGTCGTAGCGCTATCAAAGGCAGACGAAAAGTACGTCGAGGAGGGCAAGCGTGCCATATATAAGGCTCATTACAAGTACAAGCCAGAAGCGATTCAACACATTGACAGCGTTTTGAAGAGTTATGGCCTGCCCGAGAAGTACATTGGAGTGCAAATTCGCCACGGAGACAAAAACATTTTCGAGGCGGACGCAATTAAGACAGAAGATTACGCAGCTGTTGTCAATGACCTGAAGATCATGAGCGTGTCGTCGGCGGTGACACGCGCAAGAAGTGCTGCTCAACACATCCTTGCAATGAAGAACAACAGTGATATTAGGACTGTTTGGCTTGCCACCATAGATAAAGACGCAGAAACCACTCTGCGTGATGCTCTTGGGCCGGAATATGAGATCAAAGCTTTGAAACAGGCAACGACTGATTGGAATGGCAACGCCGATATGTTGTATTATCCTGGATCCCAGTACGTGTATGATGTACTTACAGATGTTGAAGCCTTGCGACGCTCGCACACTTTCATTGGTACAGCCTCGAGCAACATTGCCCGCTGGGTTCATTTCTTGCGCGAGCCAGGCAGCAAGTCGATCAGCCTTGATGAGCACTTTCTTGAAAGGGCGGCTTAGTCGCGTACAGAAGATCCAGCCGTATCTACACAGTACATGATGCTTTTTGTTTTGGAGAGCGTGACAACAAATCCGCAAGAGGCTCCCAGGAAGCCTCAGGAGTCCCCTAAGAGGCCCCCCAAATCTCTCCCCCAGACGCCCTGAGACACTCCTGCCGATCCTCGACTCCGTCCCATCACCGAGTGCCAGTTGCATCCCATGTCCCGCTCGCCCGCCCGACTTGGCTTCTTTCGCGCATCGTCGTCGTCGTCGTCGTCGTCGTCGTCGTCGTCGTCGTCGTCGTCGTCGTCAGTGGTGGGGCCACCTGGAGGGCGTGATGAGCGTCTGGCGGTGATGTTTCAGCGATTCGGTGCCTTTCTGGGACTGTTCTGGAAGTCTCTTGTGGCGTCTTTGGGGCCTCTTGGGCAGTGTGGCGCCCTGGAGGGGACTCTCGTCTTGGGGCGAACTCTGGTCCTTCTGGGGCTGTTGTGGAGCGTCCGCAGGCCGAAAAGGCGGAATCCAACAGAAACAACCAAAAACCAACGGGAAACCGATTGACTTTGTGTCTTCAGGCCCTTCTGGGGGGGCGTCGTGGAGCCCTCTTGGAGCCTCTGGGGGACGTTGAGGGCCGTCGGGAAGCCTGCGAGGAGCGCCTCGGGACCGTGCTGGGCCATCTTGAGGCGATCAAGGGCGGTTGGGGGTTACTTCCCGGCGACTCCTGGGCGAGTCGGGGCTCTCGGGGCGGGGAGGGCCTGGAGGCTCCCTCGATGCCCCCGGAAGTTCCCCAGACGCTCCCCGAGAAGCTGTCGGGAGGCCACAACTGGGCGACTCCCCAGGGAAACACAGTTTCGACAACCGCGCGCTTCTGCGTCTACGGCGGCGCCCGAGGCGCTCCAGCGAGGCCACAGACGGCCCGCGAACCCCCCACGACGGTCCACGACGAGCCCAAGAGGGCTCCCCAGATGGCCTGGGCGGCCTCCCAGAAGAGGCCCGAAGCGTGCCTAGTGGGGTCTTGAGGCCGTCCAGAACACCCAGGGGACGTTGAACACCCCCACAGGGCGCTCTTCGGGCTTGTCTTGGGGACATGCGCGTTGCGTGTCCCACCTTGGAGTCTAGATCCAAAAAAACGGAGGCCCCGTGTGGACCTCAAGTAGGGCCTGGAGGCTTCCGAGACGCATCCGGAGCCTCCCCTGACGTCGGGAGACCCAAATTGGGTAATTCCCTACGACGGACATACGTTTTCAGCGATCGCGCATTCGGGCTTTCCACTGCATCTACGACTGCGCACGAGGCGCTCCAGGGATCCCCCCGACGGCCCACAGAACCTCCAAGACTGCCCCAGCAGAACCCCGAAGGCCTCCCCAGAGCGTGGGAGGCTTCACGGAGGAGGCCCGGAGCGTGCCAAGAGAGGCCCCGAGGCCGTCCAGACCACGCAAGGAACGTCCAAGACGTCCACAGAGTGTTCCAAGACGCCCCATAATCATGGAAGGCTCTGCAGGCTCCCAACACGCCTCTGGAGATGCTCAGGAGACGACGTCGGGGGGCCCAAATTGGAGAATTCCCAGCGGAAACACACATTTTCACCAGCCACGCGTTGGGGCTCACCACTGCGGCTACGGCGGCGCAGGAGGCGCTCTGGGGAGCCCCACGACGTCACCCGAACCACCCAAGACATCCCCAGACGACCCCAAGAGGACTCCCCAGACAGCCCCAGAGGCCCGCCAATGAAGCCCAAGAGGCTCTTCAGAGGCCCCAAGGGAGAGGCTCGTGGGCGGCGACGCCGAGAGGTGGCCCTGGGGAAACCCCCACAAAGGCGCCAGCGACGTCCCCCCGAGGCCCGAAACGCTTCCAATGGGCCCCAGAAGGCCCGACTCGCGCCCTGTCCTGCGAGTTCCGGACGCCGTCCCCGAGGTCCCCAGGGGGCCCAAATCTGTCAAAACCTTGGGACAATGCATGTTTTTCAAGATCTCTATTCTTCGCTTTCGAGGAGCTTTCGGGACCTCAGGATGGTCCAACAGCTGCCGTCGAGGAGCCCCGGGAAGGCCCAAGACGGTGGACTGGAGCCGCCCCACAGACCCTTCAAGACGGCTGCGAGACGGCCGAAGATGGTCTCGAGACGGCCCTCGAGACCGCCAACACGGCCCCGGGTGGCCTCCAGGCAGCCCCAGACAGATTGAGATGGCCCCCAGACGGTCCACAAAGGCTCCCAAGATGCGCCCAAGAAGCTTCCGAGCGGGCCTCGGGGAGACGGAGAAGCATCATCAAACCACGGGAAGCCATAGTTTTTCCAGAACTGGCCGCTTCGCTTTCGAGGAGCCTCTCAGGCCTCAGGAGGGTCCAGGCATTGCCCACGAGGAGTCCCAAAGCGGCGCAAGACGTGCGACTGCGGCCGTGAAAACCTATCGAGATTGCTCTGAGGCGGCCGAAGATGGTTTCGAGGCTGCCCTCGAGTCCGCCCGCCAAGGCTGTCCCAGGGAATCAGCCTCCAGACGGGTCCAGGCAGCTCGAGATGGCCTCAAGAGGCCGCCAAGAAGCTTCCAATGAGGCCCCCAGGAGGGCAAGATGTGTAAAACACTTGAGGGAGATGTTTTCAAGAACTCGCGTCATCGCCTCCGTTGAGCCTTTGAGGCCTCAGGCTGGTCCAACAACGGCCGTCGAGGAGTCCCAGGAAGGCCCAGGACAGTCGACTGGGGCCCCCAAGACTCACGACCGTTGCGAGACGGCCGCAGATGGCTTCGCGACGGCCCTCGACCAACACTGTCCCAGGTAGCCTCCAGGCAGCCCCAGACAGATTGAGACGGCCCGCAGGCGGCCCCAAACCGCTCCCAAAGGGGCTCTCGAGAAGCTTCGGAGAGGCCTCGGGGGAAGCGGGAATCACTACCAAACTACGGGGCCCGCGTAGTTTTTCGAGGATTCGCATGTCGTTTCCGAGGGGCTTCTCAGGCCTCAGAATGGTCCAAGCATGGCCCGCGAGGAGCCCCGAAGCGGTCCAAGACGGTCGCCTGCGGCCGCCGAGGCCCTTCCAGCTGGCTCCGAGGCGGCCGGAGAGGGCTTGGAGGCGGCCCTCGAGCCTGCCAAGGCGGTCCCAGCTGGCCCCCAGACGGCCTCGGGCAGCTCAGGATGGCCCCCCAAACGTCTCCTGGAGGCCCCCACAAAGCTTCCAAGATGCTCCCAGGAGGCCAACACCATTGAACAAAATTCGAAGGAAACCATCGGTTACTGAAGGTCTCGCCTTCTCGCTCCCGAGAGGCCTCATAGACCTCAGGGTGGTTCAAGACTGGCTCCCAAACGCTTCAAGATGGTTCAGAGACGTCCACGCATGGATTCGAGACGGCCCTCGACACCGCCAAGACGGCCCCAGACGGCCTCCAGACGGCCCCAGGCAGTTCCGGATGGTTCCAAGATGGCCCCAGGCAGTTCCGGATGGCTCCCAAGCCCAAGAGGTCCCCGGAAGGAATCACATTTATCATTTCCGACGTCCCGTCCAAGCTCCCCCGCAGCAGCCGGCCTGATGTTCCCACGGGCCTCTCCGGGAACATTTGCCGACGGCACGACGACCACGATTATGATAATGGCCACCATGACGATTTAATGAATAGTTAATTTTGATGATGCGTACTTTGGTGGTGGTGTTGGTGATGGTGATAGTCATAACGATTGTGATGGTGACGGTGATGATGCTGACGATGATGATGGTGATGACGATGACGATGACGATGTTGCTGATGATGACGATTCTGATGATGATGCTGATGATGCTGCTGATGATGATGATGATGGTGATGATGATGATGATCATGATGATGATGATGATGATGATGATGATGATGATGATGATGATGATGATGATGACGATGATGATGATGGCGATGATGATGACGATGACGATGACGATGACGATGTTGCTGATGATGATGACGATTCTGATGATGATGCTGATGATGCTGATGATGATGGTGATTCTGATCATGATGATGACGATGACGATGACGATGATGATGAAGATGATGAGGAGGATGATTCTGATGATGCTGATGACGACATATGATGCTGATGATGCTGATTATGCTGATTATGCTTCTGATGGTGGTGGTGATGATGCTGATTATGATGATGACACTGCTAATGATGATACTGAACGATGATGATGACGACCACGACGATGATGATGATGATGATGATGATGATGATGAAGATGATGTTGATGATGATGGTGATGATGAGCGATGATGATGATGACGATGGTGGTGGTGGTGGTCATGAACAGGATAGTGCTGAGGGTGATGCTGATGATGATGAGGATGAAGATGACGATGATGGTGGTGATGATGATGATGATGATGATGATGATGATGATGATGATGATGATGATGATGGTGGTGGTGGTGGTGGTGGTGGTAGTGGTGGTTATGGTGGTGGTGGTGCGGGTGGTGGTGGTGCTGGTGGTTGTGGTGATGATGATGATGATGATGCTGATTCTGATTATGACCCTGATGATGGCACCATGGCTACGACAATGAATTATGATGGTGGAGGTGATGGCGATGCGTATCATGGTCAGGACGTTGATGGGGATGGCGGTGATGGTCATGATTGTGGCATGGTGATGGTGATAGCATCATTGCCACGATGGCGATGGCGACGACGAGGATGGAGATGTTGGTGGTGATGATGATGACGATGACGACGATGATGATGATGATGATGATGATGATGATGATGATGATGATGATGATGATGATGATGATGATGATGATGATGATGATGCTGATGATGATGATGATGATGATGATGATGGTTGTGATGATGATTATGATGATGATGATGATGATGATGATGATGATGATGATGATGGTGATGACCATCATCGTCACCATCAGCACCATCAGCATCATCACCATCGTCATCCGTAGCCATTGTGGCTCAAGCCACTTGGCTCAAGGTCGAAACGTGCGCCCCTGGCGCTTCGAGCTTCGACGCTGCCGAGGGGTCGGCTCGAGCGTCCGTTCTGAGGTCAGGCTCCTGCTGGCCTGTCCGACTCCTCCCTGCGATCCGACGAACTCGATCAGCCATGTCGCTCCCCTCTCGCGACTCTGACTTTTCAGGTGGCACTCATCCTTAAGGGAATGGACGAGGTTCGCGAGACCCCGAAGAACCAATGCACCACGTTGCATGCCCAAAGTGAAACGTTCCAGGCGCTCCTGAGTCAGTTCTGAGTTGTGCTCGGTAGTTAAATCGATCAGTTACTGGCTGAGTTAAAGGGCAACTATGACGGCAGTAGCGTGGGCACGGAAAGTACTGGTGGTCTCTCCCATCCTTCTAAGAAGCCGAAGGTCTCAGGTTTTGGTCCCAGGGACGCCCTGCCAAAGGACAGTCATTCAGTTGAAAACGGTTCTGGTTGGTTTCAATGGTGTGTTCAGTCAGAAAATCTTTGCCTAGGCATGGACCGCAATCTTCTCCTCGTGTGCTTCGGCAGCAGTCCAACAGGTGATGGACGTTACTTCCCCCAGAGGTTTGCCAAGGAAGGGATCATGGCGTTCCCATCGGAAGAAGGCGCGCAGGATACCTTCAGTTGTTTTCGGAACAATTTCCTCGACGGTCTTGGTCACTCCACGTGGTCCTGTTGCGCTCTGTTTGACGCCTCTTCGGGACATCGAAACAATCGAGCAGTGCAGTGTGATCGGGCGTCCTCGCAATGCTGTCGATCCCATCATGGAGATGGTCAGTCCTGGATCCATCCGCCCGCGTCCCCCGAATTGCTTCGTTTTCGCAGAGAACCGCGCCACGCGAGAAACCCACTAGCTCTTCCACGCGGCGAAGCCAGGGATCGATTCCGAGAATCCGAAGGTTATTTCGTTCGCCTGCAATTTCCTGGCCCTCGGAATTAAAGGATCAGCAGACACCGCAGGCAACTGTCGACTAGAATTTCGTCTTTGCGTGACTCGCTGGTTGGGGAGCCAGGGAATGAGGTTGTCTCTCTTCTGCGCATTAGTGAATTTAGCGAGGCACAGGGTCGGCTGCAGAAGATCAACCACTTCTCGTTCCTTCCTTTCTTGCCATGAAGATCTCTTACTGTGGTGACATGGAAGGCTAGAGGGTTACTAGAGAACGTCGCCAGCACGAAGCGCAGAACATGTCAGAGGTGGGAGCTCTTCTTGGGCTTGATTCGACGGTATCGGATAGTATGCATCCAAGAGTCTCAATGCCAGATCGGGGACCTCGTCGGTCTCCAGAAAAAGTTCCCCAACCATCGTTTCTTTCTCAGCCCTCGCCCGCATAATCTGTTTGGACATGGGTTGCTCGCTGTTTCGCCGACATTCACCATCGCGTCATTTTGTCCTGGCAGAGTCTCGCATGTGTGGGGTGGGGCTTTAGCGGCCTCCGGGGGCTGGCGGCCGTGCAGGTGCCCGGTGTCGACACGGGCGTCGCGCGCTATCGGCAGCAGTTGCTCCGTCTGAAGTCGTGTCTCCTGCCCTCGATGTCTGTTGCGAATGTCCTGCTCGGGGACTTCAATTTTGTGCTCAGCGGTGAAGGTCGCTTTCAGGTGCAGCAGTGCATTGTCGCTCGAGGGTGCGCCGCGCGCGCAGGGGAATGGAGCTCGCTTTACGGGGAGTGGACCGAGCTGCATCAGCCGCTGGGTGCCGGCCGGGCTTGTCATGGGCCTCATGCGGTCGGCGCAGCTAGGCTGGGCAGAGTGCATGTCAATCTGCGCCCCGTCGGTCTTGAATGATTATGCCATCGCTGGGTCCGCGATTGGCGTGCCCGCGCAACTCAAGAATCCGTCGGGCCATGTCCCCGTGGTTGCCGCGATCTCGCCTAAACCTCGCCCTGGCCCTACCGCCCCCCCCACCCCCGCCTGGGCCCCTCGGGCCGCTGTGTGCAGAGACATCCTAGCTGAGCGATTCAACGACAGAGAAGTTGCATCGCCCCCCCGTGGTTGGGCTGGATCGCACCAAGGTGGCCGTGCACGACGCGCGTGCAGAATTTCGGAAGGTTATGCGCTGTCGAGAGGCCACATCTACTCACGAGTATTTGCGTTGGAGTGTCTTAGCCTTGGGAGCGCTCCATGCTGGTCCATCCTCGCGCTACCTGGCGATCCGTGCTCTCCGTGCTTATCCTGCTATCTTCGTTTTTTTTGACGTCGACGCCGGTGCTCTCCTTGACCCCGCCGGTCAATTTTCCTCAACAGCGCTTCTCATCAACGATTCTTTATTGGATGAGGAGGTAGAGGTTTTGGATGCAGCGACCGGCCTGCCTGGGCGTGAAGTGCAGAGAAGGCGCGCGCGTGCGCGACGCAATCGCGAGCGGTGGCACACGCTGAACAATACCATTCGGTTTGGCGACATTCTGCACGAAAACGCGGGTATACCTTGCACGTTGTTGCAGCGCGCTGGACGTAAGGTTTCGCGGATTTCAAGTGAGTTTGCCCGAGTCTGATAATCTCCTGGCTTCCTTCGTCTTGAGCGAGATGGGCATTCCGCAGTGAGTCGCTAAGTTGTTCTCTGACCTCTACGATGATGACGCGCCGATGGTCCACTTCGGTGGATCGGTGTTCGCTCTGTTTTCAGTTGGGCGTGGTGTTCGCCAGGGATGCCCTGCATCTTTGTTGCCGCTTGCGCTGTCACTGTGCCTGGTGTGCTGATGGCTATGCGCCGCTCGTCCTACAGGTCTAGGCTCTTAGTGTTTGCCGACGATCTCAGGCTCTGGTTGTCCAATTTTTTTCACCGATGTGGCTTCGCTTGTTTACAGGCCATGTGAGTTGTCTGCAGCTGTGGGGCTTGAACTGCATTTTGGGGAGTGCATTGTCTTGGTCTACCGTCCGAGTCAGGTGCGATGGTTTACGTTCCACCTGAGTGCGCTCGGATATTGTAGTGCATTCTTCTCGGTGAATACATGGCGCCGTTATCTTGGAATTAGCGCCGGCCCCGAAGCGCAGCTGAACTCGCCCCCGGCTCAGGTTCACGATTTCTTTCGTCGTTCATGCAAATTTGATTAGTGGGGGCTTGGCAAAGCCCGAGCGATCTCAGTGCTGGGCTATGTGCTTCAGTTTCATCACCCTGCCAGTCGTCTGCTGCAGATCGAGGTGCCCAGATTCAGCTTCGCAGGAAGCATGATGAGGACGCTGAAGGCTCTTGCATGTAATGCTCAGCGTATTTCGGTCTCGCATTTGGCCAGGGCCGCAGCGTGCAGAACCGCGCAGGACTCGAAAGCTTGGAGGCGTTTCCTGAAGAACCTTGGGGCCACTCCGAGTGGCTCTAATGACCTCATCCCCGTGAACCAGTAGAGTGGGTGGTATGCTGGTTCCTTCTTGTCCTACATGTCCGATGGCGACTCCCAGCTTCTACCCGAGGCTAGTCTGATTAGCCCGATGGCCCCGTTTCTGGTGTCCTAAGCGGGACTCGCGGCTGCCCTGGGAAGTGACGCAGGCTCCGCGCACGTTCAGGCCAATATCGAGCGACGAGTTCTGCGATGGATGCCTCTCTCATTCCCTGCTAGTGTCTGGTTTCCTGTGCTAGCTACGAGGATTCGTTCAGTCTGTAAGTGGTCTCTACGTTTTTAGTGGTCATCGTTCTGAGAACAATGCGTCGGGGGCTCTGGGCCTCTGCCCCGAAAGTTACAGCTCTCTTCCCCTCGTGGGCTTGCCCTCTCTTCCTGCTCGGTTTTGCCGGCCCGTTCCCGACGATCTGTTGCGTTGGTGGTCGGGCTCCAGATGAAGTCAGGGCCCTGGTTCTGTCGCGCTGCTGGAGTGCGTCGTGCGCACTCGCTCACAACTGAGAGTCGCCGCCGCACCTCAGGAGGCCTCTGGGGCCGCCCTCGGCTGCTGATGTGCAGCGTCGCCCTGAGATCGGAGTGGCCGTGCAGTCGGTCGGGCACTCGTAGCTCTGCATGTCATGTCTTCCCGCGCTGTGGCCGGGACTTGTGCTGGCCGCGTCTCCCGTCGCTCCCCCTTTTCTGCTGCCGCTCTCCCGCCGCGCCGCCGCCGCCGCCGCTGCTGCTGCCCCCCGTCTGCTGCCGCTGCCGCTTCCGCCCCTCGTCTCCGCCGTCTCTCTCCGAACGGGGCGCCGTCCAGGTCCGCCCTGCCGCCCTGGCTTCTGTCGCCACTCTCGCGCCTGTCTGCTCGTGCGGCTCCGCTCGTTCGGTTCCGCTCAGCGAATCCGCCAGTCATTGCGACGTGCTCACCTCCGCGAGGCGCGTCTGACGCGACTGGGGCGTAGTTGCTCTGTCTGGCCCCTTTTGTTCTTATCTGCCCGTTGTCCCGCGCCAGGCTGGGGCAAGTGCAAACCGCGCCTCCGCCCGCGCTGTCTATGGCCGCCCGTCTCTCTCTCTCTCTCGTGTGGCAGTCTTAGCTGCGCGGTCTCGGCAGCAATCGATCGATCGCCTTTTTGCCTCCCCGACGTTTGCGCGCTCGGTGTTCTGCCGCGGAGTCTTCAGCGTCTTCGCGCCTGGGCGCGGTGCTGACTGGCCTCTTTGGATTGGCAGTTCTGCTGTTTCGTTATCCCAGTGTTGCGCAAAGGGAAAGTCGCCATCGTCATCATCATCACCAGCATCAGCATCGTCATCATCATCGTCATCATCATCACGACACTCCTCGAAGCTGAAATCTTTCCAACATGCCCCAATAGGCGCCCAAGAAGGCCCCGATACGAGTTCAGGACGGCCCAAGAGAGGCCCGAAACGGCTCCAAGACGCTCCAGAGGTGCTCCAGGCGGCCCAGAGGGGCCCCAAGGCAGCCCAAATGGGTTGCAGACCGCCCCAGAACAGCCCCGAGGAGGGACCAGGACGGCCCCAGATAGCCCCGAGACGGCTGGGAAGCCCACAAGACGGCCCGAAAACGGGCGCAAGAGACCCCGAGGAGGGCCCATCCGGGACCCTGCATTAGTATGGCGATGGTCCGAAAATCGTTCTGCACGCACATATGTGTATGTATAGGATTATATAGATGTACACAAATAAATCGGTACTTTCGACTTGGCCTGAACGCGTGCCCGACAACACACGGGCGCTCCTGAAGCAGTTCGGTTGCGTCGGGGCATGATGTGATGCGTCGGTTCCCGTCCCCATCCTTCGCATTTCCTCCCTCCTCGCGTCCACGTCCCCTCCCGCCCCTTCCCCGCCCCTCCCCCTAAGACCCTCCATAACCTCGAAGAATTCCCAAGGGCCGTTCAAGCTCCGTAGAATTGCGAAAGCCCACCAAACACCTTCCTGACACCTCGCCCTCCTCCCTCTTCTGCCCCTCTCCGTTCTCCCGTCGTCCTCCCGTCGTTCTCCTCCTCCTCATCCTCCTCCTCCTCCTCCTCCTCCTCCTCCTCCTCCTCCTCCTCCTCCCCCTCCCCCTCCCCCTTCTCCTCCCCCTCCTCCTCTTCCTCCTCCTCCTCCTGCTGGTACTCCTCCTCCTCCTCCTCCTCCTCCTCCTCCTCCTGTTCCTCCTCCTCCTCCTCCTCCTCCTGTTCCTCCTCCTCCTCCGACCCCGAGGTGCCCGAGGACCCCAAAGGCTTTGGGAGAAACCATCAAAGGCTTCGGAGAGGTAAACCAAGTACAACAGCGCCCAGCAAACTCTCGACCCTCGATCCGAACCTCGGTCTGCAGCCTTGGATCCTCCTTCCTCTGGACCCCTCCTCCCTGGCGGTGGCGGAGGTGGTTCTGATGCGCCACCCGCCGGGAGAAGGACCAGAGCGGTACCCATGGCATCCTGGCATTTCTGGCATCCCCCAAGGGAGGAAACACCACTCCGACCCCGATAATTGGCGTTTACTACACAGCTCCTGGCGTTGATTGAAGAAGCTCCTCCCCGTTCCATTCCTCACCTGGGTGCGTCTGCGAAACGGCTTCGTTTGTCGGGGCGCTGATTGCCACGGCGGATTTTTGGCTCCCCGATCCAGGCACAGGCCCCGCAGGTCCGACAGAGTCTCACAGGCCTTGGGTGGAGATGGCTTCGTAGCATCCTTGGAGCGCTGGCCCCTCCCCCCCTCCGCGCAGGCGTGGGCCCGCGGGGGCCGCCGCCGTACGGCAGGCGGCGCGGGTGGCAGCCCCGGACCCTCGCAGACTTCGGCGATGGCGGTGCCCTTCGCCGCCGCCGCCGTCGCTATCGCCGTCGCCGTCGTCGCTGCCGTCGTCGCTGTCGTCGTCGTCGTCGTCGTCGTCGTCGTCGGGATTCGGAAGGATGATTTGGGAGGACGCATAAGAGACGAGGGAACGAGGAGGAGGAGGAGGAGGAGGAGGAGGGGGAGGAGGAGGAGGATGGCCAGTAGAAGCCCAAGTCTCACCATCGATATTTTAACAAGCCCTACCTCAGAGTTTAATAGGCCCCAGACAAGGGTTCAATTCAATTTCGTTGAGGGAAGGCCCCGTCGGAAGACCTGGTTGAACATCTGGAATTGTGCCAGAACGCTTTTATTGGGACGTCAACGCCGCGAACCACCGTTACTGTTGCGCCGTGACGATCTTAAATCGTGCCAGGACACCTGGTACTTCAACACCGCGAATCAATGTGAGTGTTGCGCCCTGACATTCCGACATCGTGCCAAAGTACCCTGTCTGGGTCGTGCGGCACGAGATCCTTACAACTGTTGCGCACTGTTGAGACGAGTGAGCGCGGCGCTAGGGCGAGAGCCGCATTTTGAAAAGGAACCGCGCTGCATCCGTGAAACTGTTGACAGAGTACGCATGGGTACCCCCATAGGCTTATGTCGGGCGTGTCCCCCCTACAGGGGGTTTTCGACGAAAAATAAAGCATACCCCAGAAATGCACCAAAAAGGTCAACACATACCCCCAAAATAGTCCCCAGACTATTTTTGGACTATTGTTGATTATTTTTGCGTTTTTTTTGTATGTTTCGTCGAAGCTCCCCCTGTAGGGGGACAGGCCCGACTTAACCATAGGCAGTTCCTCACACGTTTCGTGGCCCCATATGGAGCTCCACCGAAGGCCCCAGCGGGAGGGCCCACGTGCGCCTGCCTCGCACCGCTGCGGCACGCCCCTCACACGTTTCGCGGCCCACAATGAGCGCCACCGAGGACGACCCTCACAACTGCGCTGCTCACAGGTGCAGATGGTTGGGGTCCTTCGCTAAAGTAGTTTTATGTATGTTTTTTTTTTTTCCTACCATCCTGTGATGGTGAGCCCTAGTTTTGAAGAGAGAGCGCCTCCTCCTCCTCCTCCTTCTCCCCCTCCCCCTTCTCCTCCCCCTCCTCCTCTTCCTCCTCCCCCTCCTCCTCCTCCTCCTCCTCCCCCTCCTCCCCCTCCTCCTCCCTCCTCCTCCAATCCCTGCCTCTTCCCTCCCATCACCATTCTCATCACCATTCTCATCATCATCATCATCATCATCATCATCATCAACATCATCATCATCATCATCATCATCATCATCATCATCATCATCATCATCATTCTCATCCTCGTCATCCTCGTCATCGTCCTCGTCATCGTCATCGTCGTCATCGTAATCATCATCATCATCGTCGTCGTCATCATCATTAGCATCATCAGCCATCACCAGTATCACCATCATCATCAACAACATCATCATCACCAACACTATCGACATCGACATCGTCATCATCATCGTCATCGTCATCATCCCCATCACCACCATCATCAGCACCATCACCAACACTATCACCGTCACCATCATCATCATCACCATCTCCATCTCCACCTCCATCTCCATCTCCATCTCCATCTACATCCACATCGTCATCGTCGACATCATAGCACCCAGTTCGGCACACCCCTCACACGTTTCGTGGCCGCACAGGGAGCTCCATCGAAAGCCCCAATGGCAGGTTTCGCATGCCGCCCCGCCTCCACTCTGGCACACCCCTCGCGCGTTTCGTGGCCTCACAGGGAGCTGCACCGAAGGCCCCGGTGTCGCAGTTCGCACGCCGCCGCCGTCCCGCTGCGGCGCGCCCCTGCTTGAGCTTGTCGCGGTGCGAGGCCTGGGCTTGATGGCGGTCGGTCTGGCCCTGGGATTGGCCCGCACCTCGCCTCGTGGGGAGACCACGAGCATGGGACGACGACGCGATTTGGGCAAACACGATGGTACACCTTAGGCGATGCTTAAGAAAACTTCAGTTTTCGTCCAGGCTCTCGATTATTCTTAATGGTTCAATGTAAATCCTAAGATTGTAATAGAAATGTTGGGCTTTTTATTCAAGTTCTGAGACTATGAATTTCTTAACCCATGATTTCTTAAGCATTTCGCAGGGTGTACAGCTCGCGAAGATCGAGGTGTGCCCCCAGGCCCCCCGGGAGGGGCCTCGAGGTGCGCCAGGTGCGCCGGGCGCCCCAGGCTCGCCGGGTGCTGCCGGGTCTGCTGGGTGCGGCCACCCCTGGCAGATCCAGGCCAACATCTCCAGGGCGATCGAGGCCGCGATCCAGGGCAAAACATCCAGGCCGCGATCCGCGGCGATCCAGGCCAAGATCTCCAGGTCGGTCGAGGCCGCGATCCATGCCAAATTCTCCAAGCCGCTCTCCGCGGCGATCCGTGCCCAAATCTCCAGGTCGGTCGAGGCCGCGATTCTGGACAGATTCTGCAAGCCGCTCTCCGCGGCGATCCAGGCCAACATCTCCCGGGCGATTTCGGCTGCGATCCGTGCCAGAGTTTCCGAGCCGCTCTCTGCGGCGATCCAGGCGAAAGTCCCACGGCAGATCGAGGCCGCGACCCATGCCAAAGTCGCCAGGCCGCTCTCCGTGGCGATCCGGGCCAAAGTCTCCAGGGCGATCGAGGCTGGACCTGGTGGTTTCACATGGCATGCGGACAAGGTGGTTCCGCAGGGCATGCGTTCCGAATGCCATGCGGAACCGCCTTGCGAAACCGCGATCGAGCGTCTCGGATCCGCGCGCTAGCATCTGGCCCTAGGCCATTTTTCCGAATCTGCTCGCGGCATTCCGCCGCCTCGCTGTCCATTCCCCGCTCCGCTGTCCTTCGAACTGTCCGCTTCGATGCGCGCGGCCCTCGACGGCGTGGCCAACGCGCGCGCGCGGAGTTCGCGGAGCACTGTGGCCGGGCGCGCGGGCAGCGCGGCTGGGGTGGGGCTGTCTCGCCAGCGCTGGCAGCGGACGTCGGGGCCACGATCGATCCTTCTGTGGCTGTACCGGGTGAGGCCATGACCCCGGTTCGACCTGGCTCCAGTGGCCGAGGGCGCCGAGGGTTATTTTTTTGGCGGCGATGCTTCATGGTCGGGCCAAGGTCGTACCGGGGCCGTATGTATGTATGTATGTATATATTCCTATTTATATATTTTTACAGGGCCGGGGACCCCGGAAAAGCGGCACACGGTGCCCCCCCCCCCCAAACGAATTTCGGCCTCCCCGAGCCTTTGGGGCGCTCCTGCAGAGTGCTCCGTGTCTGTCCTGCGAGTGCGACGCGAAAAAAAGAAAAGCCCCCGCGACGGCCAAAGAGGGCCCCGAGACACCCAAAGATCGGCCCAAGACGCCCAATCTGGGCCCAAGACCGCCCCAGACGCGTCCAAGACGCCCCCAGAGACCCCCAAGAGGCCTCCCAAGAGAGCCCCGAGAGGCTACAATTGTTGATTTTCCTGTGTGTTTTTCGATGTTTTTGGCTTCTCGCTTTTCCCGCAGACCGACGCTCCACAATGGCCCAATAGGCTCCTTAGATCGCCCCAGTACTGCCCAAGAGGCCCCCAAGAAGGCCCCAACACGGCCCAGGAGGGCTCCGAGACCGCCCAAGAGGCGCCCAAGACGGCCCAAGAGAGCACCAAGACGGCTCCAAGAGAGACCCAAGAGGGCGCCCAAAAATTCAAAAACTAAATTTTCCGCCGCGGGAGGGCCCCAAAAGGCCCGGAGAGAGCCCCATGAGGCCCCAAGAAGCTCCCAAGAGGCCCCAAGGAGACCCCAAGAGGCCCCCAAGAGGCCCCACGAATTTCCCAAGAACCCCAAAACACCCCCAAGAAACTTCAAAACTGCCTCCCAGAGGGCCCCGAGAGGCGCACCACGAGATACCAACACAGCGGTCACCCCCTCTCATTATCCCTTCTCTTTGTCGTCGCCTTCTTCGTCGTCGTCGTTGTCGTATCAAATGGCGCAGCGAGGCCATTTTTCGTTCAAACCACCTGCCTGGAAGGAGGGAAGAGGAGGATGAGGGGGAAAAGGGGGGCGAGGACGAGGAGGAGGGGGACATGGAGGAGGGAACGAAGACGAGGGGAGGGGGATACGGGGGATTGAGCACCTGGACGCGGTGCCCTTGCCTACCTTACCGGAGAGGGCAGGCCGAATCCGAGGAGCCCCTGGGGGATTTCAAAACCTGCACCGCCTCTTGCACTACCTTCGGGCCCCCTTGGCGGCTTGGGAGAAACCGTTCCTAATTCGGGGGGGTTCTCTCACCCTTTGCCGCTTGACTCGCAGAGAGGCCGAGCGGCGCCGCGCCGCGCCGCCAGGGATGGGGAGACTGGACAAAAAAAGAAGCGGAGAGGGGGGAGAGGAAGGAGGAGAAACAGGAAGAGGAGGGGGAGGAGGAGGAGGAAAGGAAAAGGGGAAGGAGGAAGAGGAGATAACGGAAAGTAGTCTAATCCGCTTCGCCAGGGACATGCTCGCAACTCCGACCTCAGAAGCGCCTTGCTTCGCATCGGTCCCGCCGTATTCGCTTGAGACATCCTCGCAGCTCTGGGGCCCGAGACACTCTCAGCTGAGGTGTTCCAGCCACTGTCTCCTGAGACACTCTCGCAAGTCTTACTTCGGAGGTGCCTTGCGCCATGGTGGTTCGGCCACTTTCGCGTGCGACTTCTCGCCGCTCTAAGTTCAAGGATGCCCTGAGCAGAGGTGTTCAGACCACTCCTCGCTTGAAACTTCCTCGCGCGGCTGACTTCGGATATGCCCTCCCCTGAGCGGAGGTGTTCAGGCCATTTTCACCCGGGGCGTCCTCGCAACGCTGACCTCGGCGACGCGCTGTCCCATGGTAGTCTGACCGCGTTTGCCTGAGACCCTCGCGCCTTTTAGTGGCGTGATGATATGAGCAACTAGTCAGGCCACTGCCGCCTGCTATACGCATGTGTATGCGCGCACATAGCTACATGACCATTTGCATATACATGTACATATCCATACAAACGTATATATATATATGTACACATGTACTATGCATTCGTAGACGCATGTGTGTGCGCATGTGCGCACGCTCGCACTCCGCTAACGTGCGAATTCCAAAGGACCAAGGTGCATGGCGCGCAGCGCCAATGCACTCCTGTATAAATATATAGGTATATATTTGTATATACAAGACTGCAGTGGCGCTTCGCGCCATGCACTTTGGTCCTTGAAGATTGCTATGCAGGCGGAGCGGCAGGAAGGTCACGCGGACACTTTCACGATAACTCCTTGCTGCCTTTTCTGGCATCGCTGTTATAATAATGTTGTTCGTTATCCTTCATCCATGTGTATTTTTCTTCATTCTCGCCATACCGTGGGCATTCTCCCTATCCTCCTCAGCATTTTTTTTGCGGGGGCTCCTCCTTGGAGAGCCTCTGGGGGCCTCACCAAAGTTCTCAAACTTTCTTAAAGCCTTCTGGAGGCCTCCTGGGCGTGTTCTAGGGGCCTCTGGGGCTTCCTAAAGCCACCGTGCTTCTAACCGCGGTCTCCCTGAACGCCCCGGTCACGATTTGGAATGCTTCGGAGGGTGTCTTGGGGCCATCTTGGGCCGCCATGGGGCTCTCTTAGGGCCATTTTGGACCCCTGGTGTGCCGGTTTGGGGCTCTCTTGGACTGCCTGGAAGCCCTTTCGGATGGCTGTGGGGCGATTTTGGAGCCTCCCAGGCGACTTCGGACGCCCAGAAGACGGCTGTCTTGGAGCGTCAGGAAGCCGAAAGAGGAGAACCCCAAATTCGCCAAAAACCTCCATTAGATCAATGATTTGTCCCTCTTGGGGCCTTCTTGGGGGTGCTCTTGGAGGCCCCTTGGTACGTTTTGGAACGATATTTCCGGGTATGACGGCTTCTTTGAGCGCTCTTGTGCTGTCTTAGGATTTTCCGGGACGTCTCCAATGGCCCCCCTGATCGCCTTAGGTGTGCTGCGAAGGCTTGGCAAAACGCCCTGCGAGGCCCGGGGGGCCGCTTCGAGGCCCGTCCGAAGGGCCCCAAAGCCCCAGATCCCGGGAGTCCGTTTTTTTGGGGGGGGGATAACGGTTTTCCCCCCCGCCCGGGCTTGTGCAAATATAGGAAAAAGAGTATGGCCACGACAGCGACCCGGCGCGGTTACCCCATGTGCCAGCCCGGCGTCCTCTTCCTGATGTTCGCGGGCGCGCGGTGGGAGGCCGGCCGCGTCGCGGGGCCAAGTGCCACCGCGGCTGCGGCGGCGGCGCAGCGGATGCAGCCTGCCTTTCGCGGCCCCGCCAGCGAGAACATCCGCGCGCCCAGCCAGCACCTGCGGGGGTGCTTCGACGACCGCAGCGGGGCGCGGTGGCCGCCGTGCGGTCTCGAGTGAGGCGCGCGAGTTGTGATCGGGGGCGAATTGCGCGCGTCGTCGGAAATCCCGCGGGACGGCTGGCGCGCGTCGCGGGGGCTCTCTTGCAGTTATTTCGCGGCGCGATTTCAGAGCGCGGGGCTTATGCCATCGAGGCGACCTCGCGCGTTGCCATGACTCTAAGCAGGTGACTGGCACGCGTCGACGGGAATTCGGCAGAGCGCGCATGAACGTTGGCAGGACTTTTCATGGAATGGGGAGGAAACGCGCGCTTTGTCATGACTCTCAAGAGATGACTGACACGCATCGCCGTCGCTCCTCGGGCGCTCTCCGCGACGAGATGCAGATCACTGACATCCTCGCCTCCCCCTCGCGAGTTTCTCCTGGGTCGAGGCCCGTCCCCAAAGGCGGCCCCTGCAGGTGCGAAGGCTGCTGCTGACGGGCCGCGTGGAGAAGTGGCCCGTTGCGGCCTCGACTGCGCCGCTTCGTCGGGCGCGTTGTCGGCGTCGCGCTCTGATATGCTCTTCGAGGTCTCTTGCAGTTATTCCCAGCTGTCTCTCGGGTGAAGTTTCGAGGCCCACCTGGAGTTGTTCGGGGGATGATCGGGGGGCCTCGCGGGGCCCTCGCGGGTATCTCTGGCCGTCAATCTCGCCGTCGCCGCTGCCGCCGGGAAGGGGGGCGGGGGGCGGGTCAGGCGACGCCGTTGAGGCTCGAGCTGCGATCGGGTTCGCTCCGTGGTGGCATTGCTTTGAAGCGCCCGCCGATTTGTCGAGTGCTTCTCCGCAGGACCTCGCGGCGCTCAGCGCGCGGGCACAGCGGCGGGGCCGCGGCTAGCTCCCGCGCGACATTCGCGCGCCCGGGCCGCTGCGCGACGGCGCGGTCGCGGCGCGCGCTTTGTCTTTGGAGCCCCGCCCCCCGGGTTCGGCCGCCGCGACCAGCGAGGGCGCCCCGAGCCAGGTGGAACCCGTTTTTCTACTGCTTTTGGCATGACGGGCGCCATGGCCCCTGGTCCACCCCCCCCTATGACGTAACGCTCCCGCCCCCCCCAGTGCGCTCCGGGCACTGCCGCCGTGCGCACTGGGATCCGCGTAGGTGTCCGCGTAGGAATCAACATAGGAATCTGGTCCGCAGTCGTCGTCGTCGTCGTCGTCGTCGTCGTCGTCGTCGTCGTCGTCGTCGTCGTCGTCGTCGTCGTCGTCGCTCGTGGCTTCTCGCTCGTCGCTCATAGTCGTCGTGCGCGCGGGCGCGGCTGAAGTTTGTTTTTTTTTCCCAGGCCGATGACGGCAATCATCTAGGGTGTGTGTGGAGGGGGTCGATGACGTCACGTTCCGCGCCGGCGGCGTCAGGGAATGCTTAGGAATGACGGAGGACGGGTAGCGCCAGCATGTAGGTGGCGATTTGCGCCACAACGTTTGAGTACACCACAGTGCCTGCGTGCACCACAGCGCTTGTGTACACCAAACCGCTTATGTACACCACAGCAGCCGCGTGCAACGCAGCGTCAGTTTGCGCAACCGTGCCTGCGGGCACAACAGCTCTTGTGCACACCACAGAGCTTGCGTACACGACGTGATCCGTGTGCAACGCAGCACCAGTGTACACCACAATGCCTGCGTGCAGTGCAGTGCCCATGTACACCACGGCGCCTGTGTGCACCACAACAACCGTGTGCAACAACACCACTGTTGTATATATATATATATATATATATATATATCGTGTTCGAACGAATCCTTCATACAAAATGGAGCGCTTGTGGATTCCACAAAACAATATAACATATTCTTTATGGACAACGGAGCGCCGTTGGAATCTACGAGTGTTCCCAAGTCCGCCCGCGTCACCCTAACTCCTCCCGTCTGCGTCCAAGAGGCTCCGCGTAAATTGGCCATCCGAGAACCAAGTGGACCGATTTAGTAGAACATTCTGCGGTGCGCGTTGAGATGCGCACGTGCGCTGTGGGGCGAACCCGCGCGACAGGGGTAAGGAGGAGGAGGAGGAGGAGGAGGAGGAGAGGGAGGAGGAGGAGGAGGAGGAGGAGGAGAGGAGAGGAGGAGGAGGAGGAGGAGGAGGGAGGGCCGGGAGGAGGAGGAGGAGGAGGAGGAGAGGAGGGGAGGGAGGAGGAGCGGAGGGAGGAAGGAGGAGGAGACGGAGGAGGAGAGGAGGGAGGAGGAGGAGGAGGAGGAGGAGGGGAGTCAGGAGGGAGGAGGGGAGGGAGGAGGAGGAGGAGGAGGAGGGAGGAGAGGAGGGGAGGGAGGAGGAGGGAGGAGGAGGAGGAGGCGAGGGAGGAGGAGAGGAGCGGGAGGGGAGGAGGAGGAAGAGGAGGAGGAGGAGGAGGAGGAGGAGGAGGAGGAGGAGGAGGAGGAGGAGGGAGGAGGGAAGAACGTCGCATTCGATTCTCAGCATTTTCTTGGCGTGGCGTCTAGTTGTCCGCAGCAGATCCTCACGTACATTCTCCTTCTACCTGTCCTATGCGCGCAGGCATTGTGGTGTACACCAGCGCTGCGTTGCACGCCGATGCTGTTGTGTAGACGCGCGCTGTGGCGTGCAGAGGCGCTGCGGTGCACGCAAGCATTGTGGTGTACACAGGCGCTGTGTTGCGCATGGTAGATGCGGTGTTCACATGCACACCAGCGCTGTAGTGTACGCAAACACTGTGGTGTACACGGGCGCTGCGTTGCACACGGTTGTTGCGGTGTACGCAGGCGCTGTGGTATACACGCGCGCTGTGGTGCACGCGAGCGTTGTCGTGGACACAGGCGCAGTGGGGCATATCGCAACCAACATGCTGCGCGCGTCGTCGTCGTCGTCGATGTCGTCGTCGTCGTCGTCGCTCGTCGTTCGTCGCTCGTCGCGTCGCGCGCGCGGGCGCGGCTGCGGTGCCGGAGCCACGCGGCGTGGGGGGTTGTTACGTCACCCCCCCCTCGCTTCCCCCCCCCCATGACGCCCGTCATCGCCGAACATCAAGAAACGCGTTCGTGGGCGCCGGCAATGGCAAGAGCAAGGGCAAAGGCAAGGGCCTGGACAGGGGCGCCCGCTCTGACGCCGCCTCAGAAATCGCCGCGCGGAAGCGGGGCCCCGCGGGCGCGATGATGCACTGGGCGCGGGAGACAGACGTGCGCGAGCGCCGGCGGCGTGGCGTGGGCGTCGGGGGCGTGGCGCGCATCGGGCGCGGCCTCGTTGCGGCGAGCAGCGGCGAGAGCCGCTGGCGCACCGCCTCGTTTCGCCAATGCGTGTTTCGGAATGCGCAGGTCGACGCGACCGTGGGGCGCATCGACGATGGGCAGGAGTTCTTGAAGTACCATGCCTCGTCGCGCCCATCCCGTCGCTGCCGCCGTTGCCGCCTTGGTTTCTGGTCAGCCTCGGCAGGCGCTCGGTGGGGGCGGGCGACGGGTAGAGGGTGGATGCGCCGGGCGGCCGGCAGCGCATCTGGCGCCCCGCGTCTCCGGGGGCGCGATTCGCATGAATTTCTGGCGGGGCGCGGCCTCGTCGCTGAAGGGGCGGCCCGGGAACTTCGGCGGGGCCTCTGGGAATGGACACAGGCCGCGCTCGTTTCGTGACTCGAGCGACGACTGACGCGCTCCGCGACGAGACGCAGACAATTTACATCCTCGCCTACCTCTCGCGAGTGTCTCCCGGACCGAGACTTGCCCCCGAGGCCGCTCTTGCAGCAGACGCGATGGTTTTTGCGCGCGGGTAGCGTGGAGGAGTGGCCCGTTGCGGCCTCGATTCCGCTACCCTGTTGGGCGCGATGCCGGCGTCGCAGTGCCTGGCGTCGCCGATCTCTCCCGTTGTCTACCGGGTGAAATTTCGAGGCCCGCCTGGAATTTTCCATGGGAGTTTCGGGTGGCCCGTGGTCGCCGGCTGCGCCGCGTGCCTTGGGCGCGCCAGATGCTCCGCGATCCATATATATATATATATATATATATATATATATATATATATATATATATATATATATATATATACTATATATATATATAATATATATATATATATATATATATATAATATATATATATATATATATATATATACCGGCGCACCGGGTCCGGGGGCCCGGGGCCGGGACCTCGACCACAAATGTGGGCCCCGGGGGGCCCGGGGGCTCGTCGGGGCTTGCCGGAGGCCTCCCCGGTCAGACAAGACGGCCCCAGAAGCGCCCAAGACGGCCCAAGAAACTTCCAAGAGGCCTCCAAGAGGGCTCCGAGATGCTGAAGATGGCCTCCAGACGTCCAAGGACGCCCCCAAGGGGCCCCAAGAAGCCTCCAACATGCGTCCCAAGAGGGCCCCTAGACGCAAACATTGGCCCATTCCCTTGGTAAAACGTGCATTTTCAACAAAGTTCTCTTTTGGGCTTTCCGACGTTACAGGACGGCCCAAGAGGCGCCCAAGACCGCCCCAAGACGGCCCAAGAAGCTTCCAAAAGGGCCCCAGGACAGCCCGAGAGGGCCCCAAGACGGCCCAAGAGGCGCCCAAGATGGCCCAAGAGGGCCCCAAGACGGGCCCAAGAGGGGGCCCAGAGGGGGACCACGAACCGCAAGCTCGAGCCTTCCGCCCCAAGAGGCCGCCAGGAGGCCCCAAGGAGGCCCCTCAAGAGGCCCCAGGAGACCCCCAAGAGGCCCAAAGGAGGCCCCGAGAAGCCCCAAATCGGCCCCCAAAATGCTTCGAACCTGCTTCCAGGAGGCCCCCGACAGGTTCAGAGGCTCCCAAGAAGCTACGTCAAACTCCCAGCGAGCGGCCGGACGAGGCCCCCCAAAAAATCCCAAGAGGGTTCCAGTATTTGTATCCTTCAGCGCTCTCTGGCCTTCTTCCCCCTGCCCCCTTCCCTGCGACTTTCGTTGACTCAAGCTCGCCTCCTCTCCATTCCTCTCTCTGCCTCTCTCTCTCTCTCTCTCTGTCTTCTTTTCTCTCTCTCTCTCTATCTCTCTCTCTCTCTCTCCTTCGCTCTCTGTCTGTCTGTCTCTCTCTCTCTCTCTCCCTCTCTTTCTCTCTCTTTCTCTTTCTTCCTTTCAGATTCCGTGTCCTTGCGACCTTCTGCAGTCCCCGACGTCGCCACGGCTGGATCCGCTCGAGCGTGTCTTGTGATGTGCGGCGGTGCGAAGCCCGTCCCACTGATCAAGGCACAGGTACGAAATGATGGGTCCATCATTTCTTGCCTTCCCATGTGCGTTTTCCCAATCGATTCCTGGGCCCGAGGTCGCAAAAATTACGACGTCGGAGGTCTGGGGAGGCGGGAAGCACGACCTGGACCTCCGACGTCTTGGAAAAATCACGACGGCGGTTTCGGTCAATTTTCGGCCTCCGGGGCCCCTCGCAGGGTCCCGGGACCGTCAGAAAACGACTCAGGATGAAAAAAAAACATCCCCAGGAAGTCGTCGAGAGGTCCAGGGGCCGCGCACAGAAAGCATCACGACATCGGACGTCCAGAGAGGAGGTAGGAACACGAGGAGGAGGGAGCCCAGACCTCCTGGCGACGCAACACCAAAGACAACAAAAGCTTCCCCGCGACTTCCCCCAGAGACTAACTACAGAAACTCCTTTCGTATTCCGGCCAGAAGCATCCAGAAACGATGTACATTAGCCCTGGCGGGGGGAATGATGGCGATGGTGATGTTCATGATGACGACGGTGACGATCCTAGCTAGAACCTAAGCGCGCGCGAAGCGCGCGCGTGGTTCTAGTATATATATATATATATATATATATATATATATATTGTTATCTGTTGTTTTTCCCCTCCCGCTTTGAACTGCATCCAAAAACCAATGCCATTTTTTCGCCCCTTCCTCGGTCTCATCCGTCTCCAGGCATTTCCCGCTCGTCGGCGGGGCTTCTCTGCGGGGGGCGATCGGATCGAGTTGGCGGAGACTCCAGCGCGCTCGGGCCCGCGGCCGCGGGTTGGGCGAGCGCTGCGCGCGCCGCCAGGGGGCAGCGGGGCCCCATCGCCAGGTCATCTTCTCGGAGAAGAAAGAAAGGACAGGAAAACTGATTTTTGAGTCCGGCTGCGGGAGAATTGCGGTAGTTCGCTCCGCGGCCGAAGCGGATGGGGTTCGCGTCTTGGCGCTGCCTGCGAAGGCTCCGCGCGAGGAATTGGTCCGCCCCAGGAGGCCAACCAATCCGCGGGGGAACGCCCCCCGGCGCCCTGGCGCGATTGGGGGGGGCTGGCGCGGCGTTGAAGCAAGGCGAAGCGGCCGGTGCAGTCGCCGCGCGCTTCCCCGGCGCCGCGGGCGCCCGTTGGCGCCCCAGCGTCGACCGCGAGGGCGACGTTCCAGGCGCTGGAGCCGTCGGGCGCAGGCAATCGTCGCCGGGGAACGATTCCGCGGACGGCGTCGCCGCGCCCTACATTGGCGCCGGGGGCCCTGGCGCTGGACGCCCCTGCCGCGGGCGCGCGCGGCTGGGGGGCCCCCGGGTCGGCGCGCAGTCGACCGGGGGCCAATTCCGCGGGCGGCGGGCGGCGACTCGCCGCCCGCCCAACCATTCCCCGATAGCCCAAATTAACCTTCGATGTCCAGTTGGGGAGGTGGGGGAACGCTGAACAAAAAACGCGCGTGGAACCCGTGCCCCCCGACCTGGGGCTTGGGTCTTCGGGTTAGGTCGGGCTGGTCTGGTAGGTGGTCAGCAGCGGGGGCGCGCGCGTCATGGCATTCCAAGATGCGTTGGCTTTTCGCGAGCAGCGCGGCTGGGCGGAGGAGCGGATGCATTGGGGCCGAGGCGGGGCAGGGCGCGGAAGTGCAAGAAGCCGCGTGCGTTGGCCGCCCACGATTACAAGACTCGCTCCCTCGCGCTGGAGGCGCAATCCATCGCCTCGGAGCAGGCTGACCGCGGCGTTGCCGTCGCAGAGCACTGCGGAGGGGGCGACTGCAACGGCGCGACGGCCGCTGGGGATCTATCGCTCGCCGACCAGGGCCGCTGGGGGCAGCCGGCCTTGCAGCGGTTTGGTCGCCGTCGGCGCCCGTGCCCGAGCCTGCGCCGCGCGCGCCCCGCCGCGCGCGCTGCGCTCGCGGGGGCGCGGGGCGGGGGCGAGCCGCTGGCGTGGGGCGAGGGGCGGGGGCGATGTCGTCGATGTTTTTTTCCTTTTGGGCAGCTCCTGTTCCGCGTCGGGGCTCTCGCCTGGCCGTGGGAAGCGGGGCTGGCTCGCAAGGGGGGGGGGGCAGAAATGTGGGGCGGCGTGGGGGGTGCATTGCGCGCTCCTTCGCCGGGAGCTGCGCGCTCCGGCGACCGCTGCGTGCGCGAGGCGCCGCTGCCCGCGGAGAACGTCGGCGGCGCGGTGCTCGGGCCCTTCCGCGTGGCCCGCCGGTCCCCGCGCGCCTGCGCGGGCGCGTTTCTCGCGGGGCATTTCGCTGACTTCGAGCTAGGGGGGCGCGCGGGCGCGAGCAAGGCACTGTCGTTCATCCTTGATGGCGCGCAGGGACTCCGACGTCCCTGCCAGTCCGGACGCGGCGAGCAGGTCGCGGTGGGGCCCGCGGCTGTCGTTGCAGCTGCCGAAGACGGCGACGACGCCGCGTCGCTGCGGGGCTTCTTCCTCGACGGGGGCGCGCAGGGACTGGGCGCGCGAGAGTTGCCTCCGCCGCGGCGCCTCCGCGGGCGGGCGACTGCGATCGAACCCCGAGTTGCCGGCGGTCCACGCGCCCCAGAGACGGGGGCGAGGTGGCGGCCTCGACGGAGATTGCGAGGAGATGGGCGGGCCCGGCGACGCCTGCTCGTCGGGCGCGCGCGCCGCCCCCCCGGGGAGCGGCGACTCTGCCTCCGAGGCGAGCGGGGCCGTGATGGGGGACGGCAGAGCTGCGATGGGAGACGGCAGAGCTGCGATGGGAGACGGCAGAGCCAGCCGCGATGGGAGGCATCGGGGCCGCGAAGGGGCGCGGCAGAGCTGCGCTGGGAGGCAGGCAGCAGGGGAATAAGAAGCGCGGTGGCAAGCCGGGGGGGGTGTCCTGGCAGGGGCGCGAACCGACGAGCAAGGGCGACAGCGCAGACGCCGCCGCGCCAGTTCCGCGCCGCGCGCAGCAGGGAGGTTATGATCTTACAGACGGCCTGCGACGCGCGCAGGGGGCGCGGTGACCTTTCCTGCTCTCGCACCTGCTGGGGCCGCTGGCCGCCGCCGACGACCTCCTGAAGCCCCGCCCTGATCGGTGCGCCTGCGCTGGCGACCGCAGCGCCGACAGATGGGCGACCTTCCTCTGCGACCCGCGCTGGCCTGGCGAGTTGCCCCGCCTGCCTGCGGGGGCGCTCGGGGCCGCCGAGGGGGTGCTTTCTGGCGCCGTGCGCCGGCTGGAGAGCGGGGGGTGGCGCGTGCTGCGCGTCGCGGAGCACCTGGGAGAGCGCCTGGGCTCCGCTCGCAGCGCCCGTTCCGTGCTGGCCGCGGCCCGACTGGCGGGGGGCGCGTCGCCCGCGCCCAGCGACGGCAGCCCCCTGGTGGCCCGCCTGGCCGAAGCGTGACAGCGCAGGCCCCGCGGCCGCTGCCCGCCCCGGCGCTCTTCCACTCCTGATCGTCTGCGAGATCGTTCCGCCTTCTTCGCGAGACCCGCGCCCGCTCCGCAGCGCGCCCGCCGCGTGCGCGAGGGCGAGTTCCCTGGCGGGGGGGCGTTCAAGGCGCGCCGGGGCAGGGCCCGCGGGGGGCGGCGGTGGTGCCGGGCGCGCGGCGCGCCGCGGTGCGAGCCGGAAACCTGCCAGCTGTTGCCGACATCAGAGCGCTGGGCGAGCGGGCGGCGGGGAATTGCGCCCGACCCCCCGAGACGTGCTCTTAGCGTTGGCGCGGCCAGCGCACGCGATAGGGGGCATCGAGTTTTTTGTTGGCAGTTTTTGCAGCCGAGACCTCGGGTGTCGAGCGACGATTCGGGTGCTAGCTGAAAAGGGCCACATCCGCATGTAACCCGTTCCAGTTGGCCTCCGCGACCTCGTCGATCAACGTCGCCAGTGTCGTTTCGGATCGGCCTGGGGGCCCGCGACGGCGACCCCGTCGTTGTCTTCGTCGTCGTTGTTGTCGTCGCCCTCCCTTTCTTCCTTTTCTCCTCCTCTTCCTTCTTCCTCCCCCCTCGTTTCCCTCCTCCTTCCTTTCGTCATTTTCCTGCTCCCTCTTCGTTTTTCCTTCCCGAGGGCCAGTGCGAGTCGGCGACTTGGGCGGGCGCGGTGTCGCGGCATCGTCGACGACAGTAGACGCGACGATGGTGGTATCGATGCGGGCGAGCATGGCGAGAACGACGACGGCAAGGCCAGCGGCGGCGCCGATGCGATCCAGGCCGACGACGATGACGGCGTCCTCGCGTCGGTGACGGCAGGTTTGGAGGGAGCTCGACATGCGCGCGTGGCCGATTCGCGAAAGTGACCCGCATTGTGTTCTCGTGCGCGGATCGTGCCCCCCCCCCCCCCGGCACGCGCGCAAGGGCGTTCGGATAATCTCAACATGCGGCGCGAGAGGCCCGTTTGGCCGAAGTGAATGAACATGTTGATGACGTAGTCTTTTCCTAGGACTTCGCAGGGGCACGAGCGCGAGCATCTTTCAAACTTGATGTCGCACAAACATGTGCTTGATGTGTTTTCGAGGCATTTGTGCGTGTGTGTGTGTGTGTGTGTGTGTGTGTGTGTGTGTGTGTGTGTTTTGATATCCTTACGCAGCTTGCGTTTTTCTTGTTGTTTGTGTTGTTCATGTTTTAGGGGGGTATTTCGGCATGCGCGCGCGACGACGCGCGCGCGTCGTTTTTTTGTTGTTTCTTTTTTTCTTTCCAAAAGGTTTTTGCAGCTTGGGTTTTCAAGGGCCAGAGCGCGCGCGTAGCTTTTCTTGCCGAAAATGAGGGAGGGCCGGTTTAGCAGGGTTAGTACGGGCCCTTCTGTAGGATGGGTGGTGGGTCAACATCGCATGTGAATTGCAGTGCGAAATGGAAAACCGTTCATTTTGGGAGGGGGGGGTTGGGTGAACCATATTTTCAAAAGAAGAGACCTTGTGTGAAACAGCCACTGTGTCGCAATAGGTGTGGTGCACTCTATATTGGTCCATGTCTGTTGTGCATTGTGGGTGGTGTCAAACATGTGGTGCAACATGGGTTGTGCAATTCATGTGTGACAATGTTTGTGATGCGGTCGATGTGGTGCATTTTATGGGAAGCAAATGATGATGTGCATTATAGGTTGCGCGACGTTTGTGGTGCAACCTATGCTGCCCAACGTAAGTCGTTCGACAAATGATGTGCCATCAATGTGGTGCAATCGATATGTGCAATCTATGCAGTTTTGCCGACGTTTGAAATCTATGAAGTGCAATGCACTCGTGGGGCTCGCAGTTGTCAGGTCCACTGCTCGCACCACCATCCCACCCACCCACCCGCAATTCGTTTTGCAAAACACGAGCGGCTGCGATTGCCATGAGTGCTTGACGTTGGCCGGTGCATCTCTGCGGCCGCGGCGCCGGCCCGCGCATGCACTTGCGCGCGGCGGCCAGTTAATTAGGCGCGACCGACGCGGCCGCGGTGGCGCTGACCGCTGGGTACACCCCAACGGGCACTTCAGTGCGAGTCGGCGTCTTGGGCGTGCGCGGTATCATGGCCACGCCGACAACAGTAGACACGGTGATACAAGTAACGATGCTGGTGACGACGTTGACAACGACGACGGCACGGCCAGTGTCGGCGCCGATGCGAATCACGCCGACGACGGTGACGGCGTTTTCGCGTCGGTAATGAAGGATTTTGATGGTGTACGGTATGCGCGCGCAGCCGGCGCGCGAAAGTGACCCGCATGGTATCATTTGACACGGTTCGTGCCCCCCCAGCAGGCGCGCAAAAGCTTTCGAGTGAGTTCGGCATGCGACGTGATATGCCCGTTTAGCCGAACATCTATGATTTCCCAAGAATTCGCAGACATGCGCGCTTAATATATATTTTTGCTTTTTAATTTTTATTTTTTGTACAAGAAAATAAAATAGCGTTGCGAAACCAAATGTTGTTATCTGTTTTTTCGATGTTCGGTCTTGACATTTCTACGGCACCCGAGGTTTTTGACGGATTTCGGCATGCGCGCGCGATGACGCGCGCGCATGCACTTCGTCGCGCTTCTTGCAAACAGGTTCTCGCGACAGCACGTGCGCAAGGGCGTGTGAGAACGATTTCGACACGCGCGCGCGAAAAGCCCGCTTGGCAGGATTTGATGAACATGTTGAAGAATTTTGGTTTTCGCCCCGATTCGCAGGAACGCGTGCGCAATGTTTTTGATAGTCCGTGTTGCGAAATCATGTTTTTTTGACACCAGATTTTTTCCCTCCCGTCGAAACCGGCGAAGTTTTTGAAGACATTCGGCATGCGCGCGCGACGACGCGCGCGTGTGCACTTCGTAACATTGTTTGCAAAGGGGTTTTGGGAAACTTGTTCCCCACATGTTTCGTGGGGTTCTGTTTTTTTCCCTGCCGCGCCGCACCCGCGTCTCACACCTCCCCCTTCCCCTTTTCCAGGCGCGGCATTCAACTCAGCACAGCACAGCACAGCGCAGCACATCACGGCACAACGCAACACAGCTCACCGCACAGCAGCACAGCACAGCACAGCACAGCATAGCACACAGGGTAGGGGGTGGCACTTTCTCGACGCCGCAGGGGGTGCGCTGGGGGTGGGGGCCCACCGCGGTCTCTATACGCGCCAATGTCGCAGGGCCTAGCAGGCGTGGCACTTCCTCGACGCCACAGGGGGTGCGCTGGGGGTGGGGGCCCACCGCGGTCTCTATACGCGCCAATGTCGCAGGGCCCAGCAGGAGTGGCACTTCCTCGACGCCAAAGGGGGTGCGCTGGGTGTGGGGGCCCACCGCGGTCTGTATACGCGCCAATGTCGCAAGGCCTAGCACGCGTGGCATTTCCTCGACGCCACAGGGGGTGCGCTGGGGGTGGGGGCCCACCGCGGTCTCTATACGCGCCAATGTCGCAGGGCCTAGCAGGAGTGGCATGCATTTCCTCGACGCCACAGGGGGTGCGCTGGGGGTGGGGGCCCACCGCGGTCTCTATACGCGCCAATGTCGCAGGGCCTAGCAGGCGTGGCACTTTCTCGACACCGGATAGGTGCGTTGCAAGCTCCCAGGGCGTGGCAGGCGTGGCATTTCCTCGACGCCACAAGGGGTGCGCTGGGGGTGGGGGCCCTGTGCGTTGCAGGCTCCCAGGGCGTGGCAGGCGTGGCATTTCCTCGCCGCCACACGGGGTGCGCTGGGGGTGGGGGCCCTATGCGTTGCAGGCTCCCATGGCGTGGCAGGCGTGGCATTTCCTCGACGCCACAGGGGCTGCGCTGGGGGTGGGAGCTCGTATCTTGTCAAGAACTGTAAACACCTTGGCTCAAGCCTGCTCGGCGCGCCTGCGCTCTCACGCAGGCGCGCTCCTGTAGTCCTACTTCAGAGCACCGCCCGACCTGCGCGGCAGCTATGCCTCCCAAAATCGCCGTGGACGCGCTGCCACCTCCATGTTTGGCTGCGGTTGTTGGCATGACTAATATGGTTGGTCTGGCTGGTCTGCTTGATTGGCCTGGCTGGCTGGTCTGATTACTTTGGCTGGTTATGGCTGGAACGAATGATCTGGCTGGTCTGGTCAGTCTGGCTGGTCTGGCTGATTTGGCTGGTCTGGTCAGTCTCTCGTCAGGATGGCGAAACGAGATGTGACATGGTTTGTGAACGCACGTGACATAACATAAGTATGTGGGGTTTCTCGGTCGCGTGTTTTTTATAACGGGTGTGCGCGCAAGTATCTTTTCCTGCGCAGGATGACAGGGGGTGTCGCCGCCGGCTTGGCTGGGATGGTATGGTTTCATATTTAGGATGGGTGATGGAGCAGAACTGTATGCACACTGCAATACGTTTAGAATACCGATTACCGGGGGGGAAACCTACGGCGCGAACGATCAAACAGCGCGCCGTAGGCGCGAACAAACAATCGTGCCATCTACGTGCTGCACTCCAGGCTGTGCAACCTATGTGGTTCTGCCATCGTGGTGCAATTTATGTTGTGCAATATACGTGGTGCAATTCAAGCGTGGTTTTTCGTGCAATCCTCAGTGGTGCGATCCAATGTCGCCAACGGGCGGCGAGGCGGTGACGCGGCAACGACGTCGAATACGCAGCCGCCAGACCGACTGCACGGCCCAGACGACGGGCAGCGATGAGGCGGCGACGGCGTGTACATAGCCGTCAAGCCGACTACACTGCCCAGTTCCCCAGAGAACAAGTAGGAACCCTGAGTGCAAACTCTGTTTGGGGACCATATCAAAACGGCCGCCTGACAAGGCCATGACGTGTTGCGGCGCGCAGCCTCCCAAGTTTTGTCTTCGCGCCTTGGGTTTCTTTGGGTGGTGTTCGAGCTGAAGGCTTTCGAACATCGTGGCAAAACCTTCAATGGCAGTCTACCTCGGGTTTCTTGGGCGCTGTTTTTTTTTTTGGTCCGCGCCCGAAGGCCGTAAACACCAAAGAAAGAACACCTTGAGAAGTCCAGGGGCCGCCGCGAAGCCTTGAAACTATCTATTGGCAGCCGAGGGGCGAAACACAACCGTGGGTCAAGATATACCAGCTGCTTTCAGGGTTGATGCTCTCGCCCGCTGGTTCTCGAGGGCTTGATTCGGAGAGGGACGGTGGAAGGACGGTGGGGGGGGGAGCGAGGGCGGAGGCTTTGAGCAGTTCCCCGATCGTACCTGCGAGGTGCCTTCCCAGAGATCAGCGTCGCGCAGTACCCGTTGGACATGGGCAAGGGGCACGCCAACCAGAAAGTCGTGGCGCTGCAGGCGTTGCCGTGCCCCCCGCGTTCCCCTCGAGCACGGCCGAGGCTTCGAACGGCCTTTGGGAGCGGTCTCTCGTTTGATCTTGGAGCCGCCAGGGTCTTGCTTTTCCCAAGCATCCTGTGGTGTGGGGTCCTCGTTTTGAAGAGAGGGCCCCGTGTCACTCCTTCCTTCCTCCTCCCGCTCCTCACACCCCTCCCATCCTTGCCTCTGCCCTTTGCACGCCTCTGTTTCGGTACACCCCTTATACGGATCGCGGCCTGGCATCCATGTGCCCTCCGCGTGTGTCTGTTCGGCACACCCCTCACACGTTTCGTTGCCCCATCGGGAGATCCACGGAAGGCCTCAGTGGCAGGGCCCGCATGGCGGGCGAGCTCCACGCAAGGCCCCTGTGGTTCCGTTCGCATGCCGCCGCCACCCCACCTTGGCGCATCTTCACATACGTTTCGTGGCTCCATAGGAGGCTCCACCTAAGGCCGCGGTGGCTGTGCTCGCATGCCGCCGCCACCCCATTTTGGCGCACCCCTCACGCGGTTCGTGGCCTCATAGCTTTAGGGAGCTCAACCAGAGGCCCCAGTGGCAGGATTGCATGGCGGCGCCGCCCCATTTCGACGCACCCCTCACACGGTTCGAGGCCTCATAGGGAGCTCGACCGATGGCCCCCGTGGCCTGGTTCGTATGGCGGTGCCGTCCCATTCTGGCGCACCGCCACACGGTCCGTTGCCCCATATGGAATTCCATCAGAAGCGCTGCCGCAGCACGGTGCTCACAGCTGCATATGTCTGGGTCTGTCGCCTGGATAATGTTCGGCTCGAGTTGCGAAACTGCTGGTACGAGGCCGTTGATGGCACAGTGTATCCGAGTACCAGGACATGCCCTCATTCGCAGCTCCCGCCCCCATCCCAGCCACGCCAGGCTTCACTGTTCAGCTGAGCCTCGCGAGGCTTTACTCACCGACTTGTTCTGTCAACCGCTGCTCGGAATGTCTGTATATTGATATACATATATATACACAAGACTTGACGGCTCGCTTCGCTTCGCCTCCGCTTTCGTCTTGCGTCCATGCGTTCCCAACCTGTCGGTGAATTGGTAATTGGCGAAAGCGGAGGATGACCACGAGAGGGGGTCATGGCCAGTATCTCCGAACGGGCCACAGGCATGCGTTAGGTTTGGGTGAGAGGGCATCGGTGTGACGGGGCCAAAATCACGCACGCGAGGTGGGAGGAAGTGGTGACCACGGGGGGGTGCTGCCATGACGTGCGAAGAGTCATGCCGTGAGCGTCGACGGAGTAAAACAGAAACGAATGATCCGCAGCTTGGACGACGAGGACAAATAACAGGATAATGAAGACGACGGCGAGGTGGACGGGCACCACGAGACACCTCCCTCAGTCGCCAGAAAAGGGAGGAGTTCATGACGGAATGCGCTTCCGGCAGCGAGAGAGCTGATGTGTTGACCACGAGGTGGGTGAAGGTCGCGAGGTTGAGACATCGGCAACCGTGGGTGCGAGTGGGGGCCGCGGGCATGGGGATCGGGGTGGGTGCGAGGGTCGTTGGAGAGGGGCGCGGGTCGGTGCGACGAGGAGGCGACGCTGATGACCGCGGGGGGGGGGGTGAAGGTCATCCCGCGGAGAAGGGATGGCGAGCCCCGCCGTGAGAATAAGGGCGCGCAATGACAAGTTTTTTTGCCGCGTTCAGAGCTTCCAAGTTCCCTGCGCGCCTTCGGGGCCTCCGCAGTGGCAAGTTTTCTCTTCCGTGGTCAAAGCTTCAAACAGTTCCTTGCGTGCCTTCGGGGCCTCTGCGGCGGAAGCTTCTGGGAGCGTCTTGGTGGCCTTCTGGGGGCCTCTTGGACGTTTGGGGGGCCGCCCGCGCCAAATCCGAATCCACCAACAGGTTCGGGGGAGTCGTTGGCGCGTGCTTCTCGCAGCCCTCAGGGTCGTTTCGTGGCCGGTGGAAGACGATGGCGATGACTGACGTCTTGGCCTGGGTGTTGTTTGGGCAACTTCAGGGGTGGTCTCATGCTGTGGGGTGCTTTCGGGGCTCTTGGCGTTCGCGCTGCCGACTGGGCTGCAGCGGGTCTATGAAGATGGGGCGAGCGTGGAAGACGATGGTGGACTTGGAGGTGGAGAAGCAGATGCAGAGCACCAGCGGGCCGCCTGTTGGCGCGCGCAGGCCGACGAGCAAGGGGGCGCCTTCTCCCAAGCCCCGACGGAGGCGTGATCCTGGGGCCATTCGACGAAGGTCGCCAAAGGGCAGCACCTGTGCGTCCGCATCGGCGAGTTCTGGCTACAGTGCCGTTTTTAATACATGCTCCGCGTGCGGATCATGTATTAAAAACGCAGGGATTTAGTATTTAAAACAACGATGAGTTCATGCATACATTAATTCATAAATCAATCATGTATTAGAAATCCTATATTTGAAAAATCCTATGTATTAAAAACTGCCCTGTAAGCATACGGGATAGGCCCAGCACGACCCACCTGGCGTGGCCCTCGTTGAGAGGGGGGAGCCGTGCGGGACCCCCGGGGGCGCACCTGCCGGGGCGCGCCTGCGGCCCAAGCGGACGTTCGCCGATGCTGCTCGCCCCCTGGTGGCAGATGCACCGACCGACGTGGGGTCGCCCTGGGCCCCCCCCCCCCGCGGGGCGAGCCGAGTCTGAGTGCTCGGGCAACTTGTCCCAGCGGCACCGGGGCCGCGACGGCCGTTGGGGGGCGCGCGCAGACCTGGGGCAGGCGGGGCGCAGCCGGGACGGCCACCGGGTGGAGGGCACGGGGCGATCGCGTGGACCGCCGATGCAAGAACCCCAGGTGCCACATCCAGTGGGCACCTCAGTGGTCCAATGTGGAGAACAGGCGCGAGACCTGGGCAGACATGGTCGATCGCCTGGAGCACTCTTGCGGCGCGCTCTTCGTGGAAGGATGGAACGGGGCCAGCGATCAGCGGGGCGATGAAGGGCCGTTGCGAGGGCGCCTGCGACTCCAAAGGCCACGAAGACTTTAGCGAGGCCTTTATGATTGAGCTGGCCAGCGTCGACGACGACATCCTCTTCCCGCGCCGCGTTCGCCGCCAGGACGTTGACCGGGGCATGGCGTGGCGGCGGCGGCAGAGCGACCTTGCCCGTGGGGGATCAGTCTCGACTGCGTGGGCTTTAGGTCGACGGAGGGCCGATGGGCAGCTGGCAGCCCTGCCCGCGCTCTCGACGCCGCGGCGCCGATGACGGCGCGTGGTCGCCCGGCCCAGGTTGCCCGCGCAGATTCCCCACTTGTCCGCGCACGAGTTAGGTGCTTCCCGTTTCAGTCAGTTCCGGCGACGACGTCCGCGGTGTGCTTTTCAAGCCGGGAGGCGCCCGCTCCCGTCTCTCTCGCCCGTCTGCGCGCCAGTGAGGTGTCTCTCTTTTTGGCGCGGTTCCGGCGACGACGGCCCGCGGCGCGCTCTCCAGCCCAAGAGGCAACTCAGCGCGCCAGTCAGGTACTCTCCCTGGGGCGCTCCCTTTCCAGGGGGCGCCCGCTGCCCGCCCCCCGGCGCGCCGCCCGACCTGGGCAGCGCGTGGGGCGGCTGGGCCCGCCCCCCCCCCGCGGCTTGGCCCCCCGGGCGCCCTGCTGCTTCTCGCCCCGCGGCGCGCCGTCCTTCCCAGTTGGCGCGCCGCCTCTGGTGCCTGCGCGCCTCCGCGGTCGCCTGCTGGTCTCCGCCCCGCGCGGGCCGCTTCGGCCTGCCCCTGGCGCCCCCGTCCCAGACCCGCCGCGTCGGCGTGGACCTTCCTGGGTGCCGCGTCCTCTGCGGCTCGGGTGCCGCCCGCCTGCCCCTGCCGCTGCGGGCCCTGCCCCGCTCCGGCGCTGCCCTTCCGCCGGTCGCCGATGCGCGCGCGGCTCGCGGCGCCCCCGGGCGGCGCCGCGTAGCGGCGAGTCCCTCTCGTTTGCTTCCACTTAGTGGGGGCCCCGCCCGTGTGCCACTTGCGCCGGGTTCGGCCATGTCCCAGGCTGTGGTGCCGTGCGCCGGCCTTGGAATGGCGCGCGTTTCTCCGCTTTTCGCCCTCGGCACCTCGCCCCTGCGGCCTGCCGTCTGGCTACCCAGTTGGACTTCGCCGCTGTTCCGCCCACCGCTCTCCGCCCTGGGGCCGCCCTCGCAGCTGCTGCAGCGCTGGTCGCACCGTGCCTTTTGGCCCGCGCTGAAATTCTGTTATTCGAACACATGCCGCGCGCCATGTGGCCTCCAACCTACCCAACCACCTAGTAAATAACATCATGCCCGCCGCCCCACCCACCTTCGTTGCAGCAGCGCCTGTTGCGTAGCGCACGTGTATACTGTTCGTAGTGCTCGCGCAACGTGTTTGCAGTGTGCGCCGGCATGTGCTCGTGGTCTGTAGAGGCGCGTGGCGCGCGCAGGCTGCTGTGGCGCCCGCGCAGGCGCGGTGGCGCATTCACATTGGAAGAGACAAGGAGCGCGGTGTGCATAGCGCGCACGCCGGCTGCGGCGGCAGTTGTGGTGCACACAAGCGTAGGCAGCGGGGGTAGGGGCCGTGCCCGTGGCCAGGAAAAGCAAGAAATACAAACAACTTGCGCTGAAATTGGCACGCTCGGGCCGGCAATGGTTTGTTGGAGTTTGACACCGTCGGGCACCTGGTTGTGTACGCGGGATTTGTGGTGTACGCGGGCATTGATGTACAAGCTGACGGCGTACATAGTTTAAAGGCACGGGGGTGCATTCGTACGCAGACACAGGGGTGCGCAGAGTTTGTTTTCTTGGGCTGCTACTTGGCGAGCGGTGCTCTGGTGACTGTGGTGCGCCGCAACTTCTTCGAGCAATTCTTGTATTACCACCGCGCCGACCACGGCGCAGTGTTCACCCTGTGACCCCGAAGTGACCAGTTTACAGGGAAGGATTTACGGCGGGCGCCGCCGACCCCTGGTGATTGGAAGAGGGGTGGCGTGGAGGAAAAGAAAAGGAGGAGGAAGAGGAGGAGGAGGAGGAAGAGGAGGAGGAAGAGGAGGAGGAGGATGATGAGGAGGAGGAGGAGGAGGACGAGGATGAGGAGGAGGACGAGGAGGATGATGAGGTGATCATGGTTGCGATGATGATAATGCTGCTGCTGGTGATGATGGTGATGATAGTGATGCTGCTGATAATGATGATGGTGATGATGATGCTGCAGCTGATGGGGATGATGATGATGATGATGATGGTGATGGTGATGGTGATGGTGATGATGATGATGATGATGATGATGAGGATGATGATGATGATGATGGTGATGATGATGATTATGATGATGATGAAAATAATGATGATGATGATGATGATGATGATGATGATGATGATGATGCGATGATGATGATGATGATGATGATGATGATGATGATGATGATGATGATGATGATGATGGTGATGATGATGATGATGATGATGATTGATGATGATGATGATGATGATGATGATGATGATGATGATGATGATGATGATGATGATGATGATGATGATGATGATGATGATGATGATGATGATGATGATGTGATGATGAGATGATGATGATGATGAGGAGGAGGGAGGAGGAGGAGGAGGAGGAGGACGAGGAGGAGGAGGAGGATGAGGAGGAGGAGGAAGAGGGGGAGAAGAAGGAGGAGGAGGAGGAGGAGGAGGAGGAGGACGAAAACGAGGACGAAGAGGACGAGAAGTGCAAGCAGGACGACGGGCAAATGCATGGGGAAAAGGGGGGATTTGAGCGTCTTGGTGCCCTCTTGGGGGCGCTTCTGGGTGCCCTCTTGGGCGCGCATTGGGGCCTCGTGGCGGCGGTTTCAGGCGGACGGCTCGAATTGTCGCTTGGTGGTCCCCCTCTTGCGAGCTCATTGGGCAGTTTTGGGTGTTCTTTTGGCCGTTGTGAGCCAGGGGTTTACGAAAAACTTGCCAGAATAGTTTCCAGGCGGTCCAAAAACAGCAAACATAAGCAACTTGCGTCTCCAATGCGATACGTTACCTCCCCCCTTTCCGAGCGCCCCCCTTTTCATATTCAATGCGGTAGTTCCGGTTTATAGGCCCTATAGCTTCGTCGGAACCCTGAAAGTGTACGCGGGTTTTGGGTGTGCATATACATAATGACGCACGCAAGCGCCAATCGCCGCGCTGCGCGCGGCTGTTGTTGTGGTGTGTGTGTGTGTGTGTGTGTGTGTACGTAGATCGTGTTGTACACAAGCGCTGTGGTGCACGTGGAACATGTTTGTGTGGCCGCATTGTTGTGTAAAGCGTTGTGGCGCACGCGTTCGCAGTTTTGTGCGCCGGCGCTGTGGTGCAAAGGAGCAGTGCCATGCACCGAATCATTCTGGTGTACACTGGCGATGTGGTGCATGCGTAAGTCAGTGCGTCAGCATGCGTGGTGAGAGCGGGCACTGTGTTGTCAACGCTCCTCGTAGCGATCGCACTGCAAGGCAATTTCGCTACACCAATACCACGTATAGCAACACGGACAGTGCTCGAATTGAAAACATTCGACAGGCCGGGCGCGACTGTATTCAGTTGTGTGTCGCCGCCGAACCCACCCACCCACCCAGCCACATGATGCGCGTTATTTGCCTCCTCCTGTCCTGGCGCGTTTTTTTGCCGGCCGCCTGCCGCTCCCCGTTTTGCACTTGTTGGGCTACGCCCGCATTGCGGCCGTTGGCCCCGCCCCTGGTTGCTGCCCAGGGCTGCCCTTCAGCCTGGCCGCCCCGGCGCGCGCCCCGCGGCTTTGCTGCGTGAGAGTGCCCCCGCGCTCCGGCCCCCTATCCACGGCCGCTCTCTCTTCGTTCCTGGCGTCCCGCATGCGGGCCAATTCGCCACGCCGTGTCCTGGTCTCACCTCGACGCGCGAGCGGATTGCTTCCGCCGCGCTGCGACGTGAAAGCTTGGTCGGTGTCCCCACCCAATGGCAGCGAGGGAGGGGGGGAGGGGTGGGGGAGGACAGGGGAGGGAGGGGGCATGAGAAGGGGTAACACATGTAGGGAGGAACGGATGGATCGGGGGGAGCGGAGGAGATGGCAGGAAAGAGGCATGATAATGGGGAGGACAGGAAGGGACTAATGGAGGGAGGGAGGCACGGGTGGTGTTGGCGAAGGTGGCAGTGTGCGCACCACCTTGTGGGCGGGGTGTGTCAGTGCTGTCTGGCTTGCGTCACTGACATCGCCTGGCGTGGGTAACGGAAGCAACGGGAGGGAGAGCGCTTCCCCTTTCCTTCCCCTTCATCCCCCCTCCCCGCCTTCCCTCCCGTCTCCCACCCGCCCGTTCACGCCCCTCCTCCAGTGCAGCGTCTGCCGCCCGCACCCTCGTGCCAGGCTGGCGCCGACGGCAAGATGGCGTGGGACGCTGTGATCAAGCAGAAGTCGGACAAGCTCCAGATGTGGACCCGCCCAGAGGAGCGTCGTCGCTCGCGTCCGCCACCCATTTTTGTGCCGCCTCGGGGCGACCTTGGCCTACTCTGACTCTGACTCTCTGGCTCTGCGTCTGCCTCTCTTTCAACGCTCTCATCCTCGTGCTTCTTCGAGCTTTTGTCCTAGCCCTAGCCTTGCCGCCAAGATAGGCCTCGTCAAGACAGACAAGATGCAGTTTCCCCTAGCAGCAATCCTTTGTCCCTCTCCTCCCTTCAGCTTCCGATCGCACTCCTCGTCCTCTCCTGCCGCTGCTTCTGTTCCGTCTCCTCCCCCTCCCTTTGCTCTTCTCCTGCTCGTGCTCCCCTTCCCGATCTCCCGCTCCTCGTCATCTACCTACCCCTCCTCCTCCTCCTCCTCCTCCTCCTCTTCCTCCTTCTCCTCTTCCTCCTCCTTTTCCTCCTCCCCCTCCCCCCCTCCCCCCTACTCCTCCGCCTCCGCCTCAGCCTCCTCCTCCTCCTCCTACTCCCCCTCCTCCTCCTCCTCCTCCTCCTCCTCCTCCTCCTCCTCCTCCTCCTCCTCCTCCTCCTCCTCCTCCTCCTCCCTCCTCCCTCTCCCTCTCTCCAGGCCCAGACCCGCCTTCCCTCTTCCAGGAAGCTCGCCCCTTCCGCAGACCAGGGCCCAGGCTCATAGCGCGCTGCCCCCACCGGACGCCTCCCTGCAGGCGCTGGCAGCCGTTGCGCCACGATTCAGGAGGGGGAAGAACACACCGACACAATTAAGCGTCGATTCCCCAGGGAATATGGGGAAATATGGAAGTGCGGGGGAAGACGAACACCCAGAAAGTATGGGGAAGCATGGGGACTCCTGTTAGTTGTGCCTACGTATTTGTGTGTCCCAGGGCCCCTTGAACGACATCGACCTGTCCGGCAGGGCGTTGTCTGGCTGCCGGCCGAGGCCGCGCCACCGCGCCGCTGCAGGGAGGCTTGGCTGCGCGGCGCCGGCCCGTCGCGCTCCTCGGGCTGCCGACGGCGGCGACTCGGCGCAGGCCTGCGGCCTCGGTCCGCTCCGGCCCTGCTCCGCCTCCCGGCGTCGATCACTTGCCGTGCTGTGCTCTCGGCCGCCCTCACCCTCTGGGCGGGGGCGGAGAAGAGAGGGGTGATGACTAGGGGGGTGTGGATATCATGGCGGGAGCCATGATATCTCCCCAGATTTCGTGGCGCCTCTTCTTGTTTTATTACGCGCCTGGCCCCCCCGCTGGGCCGCGCACATGCCGCCGGTCATGATTTGCACCCCCCCCTCTTGGACACCCCCCTCTTGGCCGCTCCCGAATTGGGCGGGGATCCGTCGGGCCGCGCTGGTCTTCGCGCTGTTCAGCCCCCTGGTGCCGCCGCCGGCTCATTCCCCCCGGGCTGCCCGCCGTCGTGTCAAGAGGAGGCCCCTTCAGACAGTGTCCTGGTCTCGGCGCCCTCGCCGCTGAACCCTGAGGCGCCTTCAGGGCGGATCTCGATTCTTCCGATTCGACTCGATTCGATTTCGGTGGCTTCCGATTGGGCGCAAGTTTGACAGCTTGTCGTTAACGCTCGGCGCGGCTGCGCCTTTCCGCAGCCAGGGTCGAAGCTGAGCGGGGGGGCTATGCTCTGGACGTCTGCGCGTCGAGGGCCCCGAGTGATGTGACCGGGGCATCTGAGAGAGGCGTGGTGCGCAGTTCTCAAGTCTCGTCATTACGGATGGAGGACTTGTACTTGTTGCCCGATGGTGAGGAGCCGTGGGTGCCAGGCGTCCCGGCTGTCCCCGAATGGGTGATCATCGTCGCGTCGGCGCGCGGTGGATGCTCCGGGAGATCGAGATCTCATGCGCGAGGGCATGTTTCGTCGCTTCCGTTGGCTCTGGCCACGTTTTGAAGGTGTCCTGGGACCTCGAAGCCTCGACCTCGCGCTCGCGGGCGCGGCTGCCGGTCGGGCCGCTTCGGCCGCTCATGTCTGGCGCGCAAAATTGCTTCCCAGGCCCATTGGTTGAGGAGGATGTTCCCGGGGCCGTCTTCGGGGGGGATGGCCCTTCCCGATCTCCCCGTGCCCGCGGATCTCCGGGGCGGCCTTGCTCCAAGGCTGCTGCCGCGGCGACCGTTGCGTCGGCGGCGGGGCATCTGGGCGCGCATCGGCTGGTGCCCGCGGGGGGGGGGTCGGGGGCGTGGGCGGGGTGCGCCCCGCGGGTTATATTGGGGCGCGGGGGTCGGCCAGGACTGGGCTCGATTCTTGGGCCGTGCAGCTTTTGGGCCGTTGGTGCTCTTCAGCGATCCTTGGCTCGGTCCGCGGGGCTCCCCTCGAGGCCTCCGCAGGATGGGCGCCGGGGGCGCGCTGGGGCGCGCCGATGGGGTCTTGGAGAGGCGCCCGCAGGGGCCCTGGGCGGGGGCCGGGGGGCGGCGAGCGCCGCCGCGCGCTCGGGGAGGCGGCCCCGGCGCGGGGCCTCACCGGGACGGGCCCCGAGGCGGAGGGGCGCGCCGCTCTGCGGGGGCGCGCCGACGCGTCGACGACCTCGAGGTGGCAGCTGCGTCTTCGTGCCAGGGGCTGGAGCTCGAAGCCGCCGGCGCCGGGCGCTTGCGCGCGGATGCTGGCGGGTTGGTCGAGAACGTCCGACCCGTGATTGTGCGTCGCGTGCAGTTCGGCGCCTGCCGGGCTGGCCCGGGCCCTCGGCGGAGTTCGCGCGGCTGGCGCTTCGGGTTGAGCAGCCGCCGCCGAGCGGATGCCGGCCCCGAAGTGCACGAGGTAGTTGGCGAAGAATGCGCCCCTGTAGAACGTGGGGATGCTCGTGCTGCGCTTCGCACTGTTGTTTGCGGCTGTCTGCGGTGGCTCATGATCGCACTTAGGGGGCGCGGGGGCCCCGGGGATTTCCCCGGCTGGGCCTGGGGGGGCCCGGCGACTTGGCCCCCCGAGTCTGGAGCGAGGACATATGCTGCCATAGTCCCATCAACCGGTCCCTTATCTCTCGCGTGATTGGAGTGGGCAGACGCATGGGATCGTTTGAAACTGCGCGGGGGCCGAATGCAGGCCGTGGCAATGCTAGGGGTGGATCGTTGCTTCCCGTTCCCATTTGTCACGGCCCCTCGATGCGAGTTCATCTTTCTGAGGGCGCGTCGTGGAGCAGAGGAGTAGCCGTCTGCATTTGCGGTGCTGTTTATCAGTGTGCTCATGGCACTATTGGTTCGAGCGACGAGCATTAGGGACTTGTTCCCAACCCGGTCATCCCCTGCGATGTTTCCGGGGGCGCCAGGGCCTCGGGGATTTTCCCTCGGGGGCTCCGGCGATTTGCCCCCCCGAGTTGAAGCGAGGGCGCGCCGCCATGTGCCCAAAAATTGCCCCCTCTATCTTTTGGGTGGCATGGTTGGGCTGGCGCGTGGATTTGATGTTTTTCTTAGCAGTGCTGGCGCATCGGGGTTCTTGCTTGGCCTGACAATCTCGGGGTGAATGGCGGCTTCTGCGGGCGGCTCCGCCCGTCGCCGCCGTCGCCGTCGCCTTCGCCGCCGCTCGGGGCAAGTGGCGGCTTTCGCGGGCGGTGCAGCCCGTCGCCGCCGCCGCCGTCGCGTAGATTGCGCCGCGTAGATTACGCCGCGTATGGTGCATTGCGTCATTTGCCGCGCGTAAATTGCGCCGCGTGGATTGCGCCACGTGGGTTCCCCTTTCTAGACAGAGAATAGACTCTGCCCCCCCCCCAGGATTGTCGCCCCCCTCTTCGTCTTGCAATTTGCATGTGACTCTGCCCCGTCGCCCGTCCTAAAAATGAATTCATGCCACCCCGGCCCGACCCGCGTCGCCCCCCCCGCCATCCTCTGCAAAAATATTCAGTGCGCGCATTCGTGCATCACAACTCATCAGTCTAATCCCTTGCAACGACTGGGGCGAAGTGCACGCGCGCGCGTTGTCGTCGCGCGCGCGTGCCGAACTCCTTCGAGAACCATGTTAGAATTTTAATTCGGGTCCAAAACACATGGTTCCGCAACGCGGGTCTTCAACAAAAAGCTTGCGCGCTTTTGCGAAGTTTTGAAGCAATCAGTCATTTTTTGCGCGCGTCGAAATCGTTCGAGCGCCCATGCTCGCGCGCCGTCGCGAGAATCCTTTGCGATGGAACATGACATCGTGCACGCGTGCGCGTCGTCGCGCGCGTGCCGAAATGCGTCAAAAACCATCGGTCTCGTGGCAATTTCACAACCGAGTGTCCAAACAACATATGAACGCACATGGTTTCGAACGTCAGTTTTCAAAAAAGCGTGCGCACGCGCTCTTGCGAGCCAGAGACAGAAAAACCATATGTTTCCCAATGTGTTCATGGAATTTTGCCAACTGGGCCTGGCGCCGCGTGCCGACATCATTCGCGCGCCCATGCGCGCGCGCTTGGGGGGCGCGGTCAGTGTCAAATATTATCATGCGGGTCGCTCTCGTGCGTTGTCCGCGCGCGCGTGTCGAACTCTCTCTAAAACCTTCTTCGCCGACGCGAGGGCGCCGTCGTCGTCGTCGGCGCGATCAATTTCGGCGCCCGCGCCGGCCGCGCTGTCGTCGTCGTCGACGTCGCAGCCAGCGCGGCTACTATCATCATCTTGTTTAGCGTTATCGACGTTGCTATGGTGCCGCGCCCGCCCAAATCGCCCACTCGTTCTAAAGTGCCCGCTGGGATGCGCCCAGCGGTCAGCCCGACCGCGGGCGCGTCGGTCGCGCTAAACTAGCCGGCCGCTGCGTGCGCGGGCTTGGGTCGGCGCGGCCGCGGAGATGCGCCAGCCAGCGTCGAGCGCTCATCGCAATCGCCGCCGCGTGGATTTTGCTGCGAGCCAAGTCGCAGGTGGGTGGGGCGATTGCGCTGGCAGTGGAGGTGGTTGAGCGCGGTGCAGGGTAGTATTTTCTTTGTCTAAAAAGGAAATAGGTCCTGCCGCCTCCCCCCCGGTTTTCAAGACCCCCCAGGAACCGATGCAAAACGCGTGGGATTCTGACCCAGTGTTCATCCTGCCAGTGAAATCATAGTATCCCAGCCAGGCCGGCATCGCCCCCCCTTGCCCCCCCCCCTCAAAAATTTCACGCGCGCGCGCGTTTATCAAACATCACAAATTTCCAAGAATCCCTTAGAAGAATGGGGGCGAAGTGCACGCGCGCGCGTCGTCGCGTGCGCATGCCGAAATCATTCAAAAACCGTTGGTTCCGGAAGGATTTCAAAATCGAATGTACAAACAACATATAACACACATGGGTTCGCAACGTGGACTTCAAAAAAAAATGTGCGCGCGCCCTGGCTAATTCTTAAGAAGACCATAGTTGTTGTACTAAAGCGACTTTCGGTAAATGCTACCAAACGGGCTTCGCGCGCGCGTGTCGATCTCGTTCGAACGCCCTTGCGCGCGTGCCGTCGCGACAATCCTTTGCAGAAGATGGGGCGAAGTGCGCGCGTGCGCGTCGTCGCGCGCGCATGCCTAAATCCTTCAAAAACCGGGTTTCGGAAGGATGTCAAAATCGAGTGTCCCAGCAAAACATACAAACACAGGATTGCGCAACAGTGATTTTCGACAAACGCGTGCGCGCGTTCTTGTGAACTCAACATTCTCATAACATGATACCAAGCGGGCTTCGCGCGCGCATGTCGAAATCGTTCGAGCGCCCTTGTGCGAGTGCTGGGTTGGCACGATCCGTGTCAAATAATACCATGCGAGCCACTCTCGCGCGTCTGCCGCCTCAAAACCTTCATCATCGACGCGAAGACGCCGTCATCGTCGTCGGCGTGATCGATGTCGGCGCCGTCACTGGCCGTGCCGTCGTCGCTGTCAGCACCGTCACCAACATCGCTACTATCATCAGCATCGTGTCTACAGGTGTCGACGTTGCCGTGCCCGCCTGGATGTGCCGACCGGTCAGCACCACCACGACCGCGTCGGTCGCGCCAAACTGCCTGGCCGCCGCGCACGCGCATGCGCGGGCTGGCGCGGCCGCAAAGATGCACCAGCCAGCGACAAACACTCATCGCAATCGCCGTCGCATGAGGTTAGCAAACCAAGTTGCGGGTGGATGGGTGGGATGTTTGAGCGAGCAGAGGAGTGGACAATTCAGTGCGAACAATAATTTATTGTACCACGTATATTGCACCGCACATGTTGCATCGCGTCGGTTGCATCGCGTAAATCGCACCACATACATTGCACCGCATAGATTGCACCGCGTATGTTGCATTACGTCGGTTATATCACATACAGTGCATCACATATATTGCACCGCGTAGTCTGCAACAACGTATTGTTTGGGGTCCACGCTGGCGAATCTGTTTCTGTTATTCGTGAGTTTGAGTGGCACCGCCAAATTGGACTGCGTGGTCAGCCGTTCGTCTCTTGCGTTTCCTTCATCGGTGGAGCTGCAGTGGCTCCTGCAGGCTGAGTTTCGCATGCGTTTTCTTTCCATCAGCTTCGCGCCGAGTGCGAAGGATGCCTGCGGTACCACCGCGGCGTACATGATTATGTCATCACGGGAGGTTCAGCAGCGTCGTGCTTTTGCGCGTCGCCGTTTTTGCACATGCGCCCACCTGGTCAAGTTTTGCAGCGCTTCCTATACAGTTTTCAAGCCAGGTTTTCTTGGCCGTGGGATTTTGGGACCACAGTATATATATATATATATATATATATATATATATATATATTGGGGGGGGGACACATCACAGAAATTCGCACATCGGCCGCGTCGTGCTTTAGATTTGAGTCCTCGGTGGCCTGCGCCGCATCCGCCCTCCAGGTTCTGCGCAACATTAAGACCGACCCTCTCTTGGTAATCGACACTGGCAGGTGTCGACGGCTCTTCGCGGTGAGCCGGTCTTTGCCTCTCCCCAGCACCGTCGGGGGAACGTTCGGGTTGGTGTTGCCGCGTTGTGCGCCGCCATCATGGACCTAGTTTGGGGGCTTCGCCGATTTGATGCGTCGTTCGTGCCAGGGCTCGAGCCTCCAAACTAGGTCCATGATTTGAGGTGCCTTGGCATTTGCTGTGGCACCTAGCCTGGTGTGCCACTGCGAGGGCCCCAACGAACGACATCCAATTTGATGTGTCGTTCGCCTATTTGAGGTGCATCTTTGTCTCTCTGTAGTTTGTTTTCTCCATCACATCACCGCTTGCCCGCGTGAGCGCGGCCCGCTGCTGGTGGGCACCACTATGGTCAAGGCTTCGCGCGCGGCGCAGATTTCACCGTCCTCAGGACCAAACGTAACGAGGTGCTTGACGACGGGAACTTCACAGAAGCAACGCTGTTGTACACCAGTGTTGGTGCATGCTGGCCAGGGAGTCGTTCCGGGGAAAGCGACAATCTCGCGAATTAGAGATGCATTCGTTGTTGTGATGCTGACAAGTTCCGGATCGATCGTTGCAGGGGATGCCCATCGCACTGTTTGCTTCTGGACCGTGCCTTCTCTAGCAGTGATTGTTTGGTAGAAGAAGCTCCACACGCCGATCCCGACAATGTCCTTTTCACTCGTGGGCTTCCACCTCTGGAGGCCAGCTGTCGGCACCTCCCTCCTCCCCTGGACATGGCCCGGGCTCTGGCTCCTTTTCTCGCTCGCAGGGTCTCCGGAGGTGGTCGTGGTGCGTCTTGGGAACCTGATGGTCTTGAACTGCAGTGGGATTCTGTGATGTGTGGTAGTCGTTTTGACTGTGGAGCAGTGGAGCCGTAGGGTTGAGTTGCAGGCGTTCTTGATGTAGATCTTCCACTTACGCAGGAGCAGTTCGGCAGCCGCGCGTTCAGGTAGTCGCCGACAGTTCGATGCTCGATCTGTGGTCTCGGAACCGGTCGGTTCTCGATCGTCGTCACAGTCGGCTTGGGGTTCTTTTGACCAATCGTTGGTCGACGGGCCACCAGAGTGCCTGATCCGCCATCGGAGATGACTCTTGTCTTGACGGTTGCGCCGACAGTTTGGCTGGTCGGGCGGCCGACAGTGTTGTCCAGCTATCGAACAACATGGCTCCACGGGGTATATCTCGATCGCTTCACCGCCGCCACCTTGGGGTAATCACAGTGCCGTTTTTAATACATGCTCCGCGTGCGGATCATGTATCAAACATGCAGGGATTCAGTACTACGAAAAACGACGAGTCCATGCATAGACTTATTCGTAAATTGATCATGTATTCACAATCCTACATTTTTAGCATCCTGTATGTATGAAAACCTGCCCTGTAGGCTGCCTGCTGTGCATGAGGAGAGGGCGCAGGCTGGCCCCCGGCGTGTCCCCGACAGGCTCGGCCGCCCGGCTCGGCCGCCTCCCCGCCCCCCCCTCCCCGCCGTCCTGCGCGGGGCGCGAGCGGCTGCGGAGGGCGGGCCGCGGGCCCGTCGAGCGCGGCTGCTCAGGGGGCCGCACGCGAGCCCCACCCCCTGCCCCCCCGCGATTTCCGAGGGGGAGGGCGGGGGTTCACTTCGCTCGGGACCTCCCGCGCGAAGGGACCCCCCCCTCTCCCCCTCAGGAATCGTGGGGGGCGGGGGTGGGGCTCGCATGTGGCCCCCCCAGCGGAGGGCGGGCCGCGAGCCCGTCGGGTGCGGCTGCTGTCCTGCGCGTCGGGCGTGCGGCCGTCGGAGTCTGCTGCGCGGTCAGGCTCGCGCATCCTGCCCTGCCCTGGCCCCTGTTTCGGGCCAGGGCACCTCTTCAGGCTAGGAAGTCTCAGCAGCACCTCCTGAGTGGGCCTTTTTTTTTTTTTTTTTTTTTTTTTTTTTTTTTTTTGTTTTTTTTATTTTTTATTCGGATTAGGCATGTGTTCGGGCGAGAACAAGCTAAGCCGCGTCGAATGTTGTACAGTATTTATCCTGTGCGCGTTGCTAGTAGGTAGCGGATGCCAGTGGTGGGTGCTGCCAGGGCGTCTCATGCGTTTTCATCGCTTTCGAGCGCCCATGCGCGCGGCGGTGTCGCGCGCGACGCGCAACGCAGTTATCGCGAAAGCGGTGCGCTCGCTAAAGCGCTTACCCCAGACCGCCCCCCGAATCTCGAAATTGCCAGCATGAATTTCGGAGGGGGGGATGTGCGAGTTGAATTTCGAGTCAAATTTCAATTGAGTTTTTGGAGTCGTGTTTTCGGCTGCAGTCACACTTGAGCGTCCTCAAGAATTGATTCGACATTCATGCCGGAGTTCATGTCGAACGTAATTTCGAGATTTTCCTGGCGTGTCGAGTCCACATGTGGCAGGCACACACACACACACACACGCTTCGCGTGTACTATGCTGCGCCTCGCGCGCCTCGCTGCGAGACTTCCACGCGGTGAGCTCGCAGCACGGCGCAGGGTTAATCGCATCCCCGCATATGTTCACTGCTGGTGCCGGTTCGCGCGAAGGTGCTCATGTTGTAGGCGGTGTCTTGTATGATGGCGCGCGTTCCCTGAGTAGTGCGCCCGCGCGCGCCCCCTCCCGCGCGGCGAGCTCGCGGGCAACAGCTGTTTTCAAAACCTGTTGGACATCATTCATCTACTGCTTGCTGGGACCTTCTGCCCTGACATCTTTCGTTTTACCCCCTCTGGCACCCTTTGTATCCTGAGTGTTCGGCCACTCGCAGGCTTCAAGTGCTTCGAGGGGCCATTTGCTGTGACAGTTGGCTGTGCTCACGCACCAGTCAATGCACAGAGATTTGCCCATCCGCGACAGGCCATGGCTCGCCCCCCCGCCAAAGTTTGGAA
>CAUYUJ010015630.1:288182-321216 GCA_963575745.1 Prorocentrum cordatum
GCCGCATCGCCGATGCATCGCCGATGCGGCTCCATGCGGGGCCTGATTTGCTTCACGTCGTTGTCGGCGATGCATCACCGATGCATCGCCGATGTATCGGCGATGTGGCGCGATCCTCCGACCCCATCTACTCCGACCCCATCTAGGAGGCCTCTAACTAAGCCGCCCGTGCTCAGACCCACTCATGTTCATACCGACTGGATGTCGATGTCTCTGACCACCGCGAGGATGTCAGGAGCAGGCGACGGCGACAGTGTCGGCGTCAGCCCGACGACGTCGGCGACGGCCCGGCGGCGACGTCGAGGCTCGTCGCGGCCTCGGGGAGGCGAGCGGCGGCGGCGAGGATGATGAGCCGATTGATCACCACCACTACCATAGGTAGGACGGGGGAGAAGGGAGGATGTGGATGTCTTTTTTTTTTTTTCTCCTCCCCCTCCTTCTCCTCCTCCTCGTCCTCCTCCTCCTCCTCCTCCTCCTCCTCCTCCTCCTCCTCCTCCTCCCTACTCCTACCTATGGTAGTGGTGGTGGAAAGTCGGCCCGTCAGAGGAGGCAGATGGAGAGGGGGCAGGAGGAGGGCACAGGAATCGGAGCGCTGCCCAAGAGGGCGTCCCATGGGGGGGTCACGATCCGGCCAGGAAGAGGGCCTCCCAAGAGGGCGTCCCAGGGGGGGTCCCTGGGAGGCCCAAGAGGGCCTCCCAGGGGGGGTCCCGATCCGTCCAGGAAGGGGGCACAGGAATCGGAGCGCTGCCCAAGAGGGCGTCAGGGGGGTCCGAGCAGACGGGCTCGGAGAATGGCTCCGCATCGCCGACGTATCGGCGATGTGACTCGGTGCGGATCCCGATGGTCTTCTGCCGACATCGCGGATCCATCGCTGACGCATCGCCGATGCACTGTCAATGCGGCGCGATCCTCCGACCCCATCCACTCGGACCCCTCGCGGGGGGCCTCTTAATCGAATGGCTTGCGCCACTCCGCCGTCCCCCAGACGGAGTGAGAGCTCGTCTCGATCGTGGGGAGTATCTCTTGGGACCCTGGGGGAAGGGGAAAGGGGAAGGAGGACAGCCACATGTCTCACGCCTTCTCACCCCCGACAAAGTGATCGTTTTTTATTCATTAATTGCCGATCGGCGCGGGCCCTCGCACCCCTCCCTCCCCCCCCAAAATGCAGTAGATCTTGGCTGTTTTTGGCGCTCGTTTCGAGCAGGTGGAGTCTTCCCCATAGGACGCACGGTCCCCAACAAAGCAGAGGTCCTGAGGCAAACCCTCACCCTTCCCGCCCCCCTTCCGCCCAATGCCGAAACGCCGCACAAAAAAGAAGCGCTCATGAGCGGCAAAATCGGCGGACTCGCGGGCCCGTCCGCGCCCAGGTCGGCGGGAAGCCCCCTCTGGCAGGCCGCCCGTCCTGGGAAGCCGCCCAGTGCCCCTTCCTCCTCCTCCTCCTCCTCCTCCTCCTCCTCCTCCTCCTCCTCCTCCTCCTCCTCCTCCCCCCTCCTCCCCCCTCCTCCTCCTCCTCCTCCTCCTCCTCCTCCTCCTCCTCCTCCTCCTCCTCCTCCTCCTCCTCCTCCTCCTCCTCTCCCTCAAGCCATTGTGGGTCAGGCCTTCTTGGGGGGAGGCCCCGACCCGCACACGCGCACGCGTACCGTGTGTCGGTGCCCTGCGAGCGCAGGGCGGCCAGGCACACCCGCGGCTTGAGGGGCGCCCAGAGGGCGGCGGAAGTTGCGCGTGATTTGATCGGACCAGCTGCAGCTGCGGATGACCAAGGGGGGCAAGCATGACCGCCCGCGATCGTCCAGCCGCAGCCGCAAGAATGAGTATCTGGTATGCCCTACTTGCCCTCGGTCTTGGGTTTTTGTGCACAAGGCAGGGAAGACGGGATGGGAGAGCTGTCGAGAGTGTGGCCGTCTGTGGAAGGATCCAGCCAGGGCGATTGTCACGTTCGACCTGGGGGAGACTGAGGGAGGCGCGAGCTTGCCCCTCCGATCATGTATCAAGGGAAGCGGAGTTGGCCTGGACCCGATCCTCCAGGTACTCCTCCCCAAGTTCAACAAGGCCAAGGAGGACGGAGATCAGGAGGGCCAGACCAAGCTCCTGGCCGTCTGCCCAGACTTGGAAGCTGCGTGGAAGCCGCCACCAGAGGCCTCACCGGTGGAGCGCCTGGCACAGAAGGCGCAACAGCTCCGCCAGCTCCAGGCGCAGCAGGGGCGGATCAAGAACCAGCTGTTGCAGGCGGCCCAGACTCTCAAAGATATGCAAACCAAGCTCAGGACCAACATCGATGAATGCCAGTCTGCGCAGTCCGAGATCGACGAACTGGTGGGCAAGACCAAGGCAGGAGGACCACAGTCGGACGCACGGCAAGCACAACAGGCACATCAAGAACATGAAGAAGATTTCCCAGAGTTGGAGACTGAGGAATTGGCATCCCTCGATGAACCCACTCGGAAACAGTACGAAGAAGCGGCAGCGGCTCACAAGAAGGCTCGCAACCTGCTCAAGTCGGCCACTGATGCGGGCAAAGCGGCACGTGAGGCTGCAGAGAGGCTGCGAACGCTGCACAACTCCATCAAGAGGCGCAGAGGAGCGGGAGGTGAAGCCCAAGGAACAGCTGCGGAACCAGACGAGACCGCCGCAGCGTCAACCCCAGAGGCGGTGGACTTCACGGACCCGAGTGCGATTGACCAGTACATTGCCAAGACAGCGGCGCTCCGTGCCAGGGCCAAAGGGGCAGCCAGCGTTGCACCGTCGAGCTCCTGACAGCGCCATCGTCAACACAAAGAAAGAACGACCTACACGAATGAAGTGTGGCTATGTGGACGTGCTGTTCGCCAATGTCACGCACTACGGGGAAAAGGTGCGACACTATGTGGAGCACTGCAGTTTTGACATGATCGGCTTAGCAGAGCATCACCTGCTCCCAAAGGCCGCCAAGCAGGAGATCAAGAAACTGAGATTCAAGGGGTGGCAATCACAGTTCTCGTGGACGCCTGCGACACCATCGATGCGGAGTAAGTCTGGTACTCAAGGGGGGACGTGCTGGCTTGCCAGAGCAGGCCACGTCACGGCAGCGCACTTGCCCGATGGCACGGGGCACAGTGTATTTCAGAAAGAACTGCGCGACATCTCGATCATCCTCTGGCGTTTGAAAGGGGCAACGCTGGCTTTGATCACGGTGTATCTTGATTGCAGTGTGGGACTTGATGGACCAGCGAACGTCGCCAAGATGGTACAGCTGACACGAGTGGTGAAGTCCCTAGGAGTGCCATGGGTTGCACTCGGAGATTGGAACAACACACCGACGCAGATGCAGCAGTCACCATGGTTGAAGGCTCTGAGGGGAGAGTTGCTGATACCAAGCGATTGCACCGTCACATGTTCCACAGGCAAAGGCAGACTCATAGATTACGGGATAGCTTCGCGAGACTTTCGCCCTTTTGTGAAAGAATTCAAGCCTGTGAGGGATGTACCATGGAGCCCACACGTTGGCCTCCACCTGCGCCTGCACTCGCGACCCGCCTCGGTCAAGGTGCAGATGCCGATCCAGCCAGTGAAGATCGAGATCGCCACCACCACGGCCCACAAAGAGAAAGGACTCAAGCGAGCCCAACGTGATCGTGAGAAGTATCAGAAAATGGTGGCAGCAGCAGCAGAGCGGGACGAGAATGCAGCGACACCAGGAGACCTGCATCATGATGAGTATGGGCATCTCCTGGAGACGACGTACGCCACGAAGCAGAAAGAGACAACCAGCGATGAGCAGTGGTTTCAGGCGCTGGCAGACACCCGGGGACGAGCGGTCCAAGACCCAGTTGATGATGTGGCAGAATCCTGGGCGTATCGCCTGGACCCTGAGGGTTCAAACAAGCTGGCCTACCACTTTGGCGAGTGGTCAGTAGCAGCGGAGCAGTCACTGTGTATCATGACGGATGCCAAGCCAAAAGAGAAGGTGCGCAGAGGATGCAACCCCAAGTTCACGTTGCGCAAGGTCACCATGCAAGAGAAGACAGACCCCTTCTTGGACGCGGCCCTCAGGGAGAAGGCGAATCTGTGGGAGGCCTTGGCGGCCAGACTGAGGGAGTTGGCAATGCTGAAGGCGCGGCAGAAGAAGGATGAACACTTGAGGCTGATTGAGAACGTCATGCGCTCGCTCAGTCAGCGCATCGAGTTCATCGATCAGGCCAAGGGCGGCAAGCAGGACACTGACTGGGACAAGGAGGAGGACAGCAGGGTGCTGCTCAACTTGACGCAGTATCTAGCAGGTCAGCCGTGTCAGTCACTGCGGGGACCGTTGGGCCCAAAGCCGTCAAAAAAGCAGCGAAAGGTCGGAGTGAGCGGCACCCAGCAGGAGGCGACGGAGATTGTCCCACCAGTGGCCACCAGCAGTATGGACTGCGAGGACGACCCCTACGAGCATATGGATGCGGAGGCGGACGAGCCCAGCCTGCAGCAGCTGCAGCTGGAGGAGGAGGCTGCTGAAGCAAAGGGGGAAGGTGCGATGGCAAGTAATGCTGAGGAGCCCCAACTGGCCCGCCCTACGGGCTTGGGGACACGAGGGACCCTGATGGCGGGAAGCTCGACACCTACGGCTCCACCGACTGGGGGTACATCGTCCCAACTGGCCCGCTCTACGGGGTTGGGACCACGAGCGACGAGGGCAGCAAGCACTATGACACCCTCGACGCCATCTACTGGGAGTACGCCGCCCCAACTGGCCCGCTCTACGGGGTTGGGGCCAAGAGCGTCGGGGAGTGCGAGCAATTCTACTTCGATGTCGCCGTCTACTGAGCAGCCCCAACTGGCCCGCTCTACGGGGTTGGGGACACGAGGGACCCTGATGGCGGGAAGCTCAACACCGATGGCTCCACCGACTGGGGGTTCATTGTCCCAACTGGCCCGCTCTACGGGGTTGGGACCACGAGCGACGAGGGAAGCAAGCATAACGACACCTCCGACGCCGTCTACTGGGAGTACGCTGCCCCGACTGGCCCGCTCTACGGGGTTGGGGCCAAGAGCGACGGGAAGTGCTAGCAGTTCTACTTCGATGACACTGTCTACTGGTTGTACGTGGATGTCAGAACGCTCCAGGGCCCCGCAAGGGAGCCCTGGATCGCCGTCGCCACCTGGACGACCCGCGCCCTGGGCACTCCAGCCACAGGAGGAGGGAGCTCCAGCGAGCGGCGCGGGCGGACAGGAAGCTTGCTGGATTCGTGATAGCAATGGCAGCACAGACAGCGGAAATTTCCCCCTGCGTGGCGAGGGGTTAGGCCACAGTGGGCAGGAGCAGGTGAGGATTGAGCTAGGTGAGCCCCTCGACTCCCCCACCACCCTGATCGAGCCAGGTGGGCCCTCCGTGACGTTGAGGTCTGAGCTAGGTGAGCCCCTTGACCGAACAGGAGCAGATCAGAACGGAGCATCGGAAGAAGCAGAACTGATAGCTGAAGTTTTCCGACGCGCAGCCCGTCATGCTGCCCTGGCCTGGCGTGACACTCGAGCACAAGTACGATCATGGGCCAAGAAGGCAACAGACAATGCGATGAAAGGAGCACATCGGTATTTGAGTTCAGAGGAGCGAATCGACACGAGTGATGGATGCTTGGACCCAGACACCAGGAAGTGGGAGATGGACCCGCAGAAAGGAATTCAACTTCGACGACGGCAGTGGGAAAGGCGATGGACGGCTCACAAGGACTTCGCCACAAAGGAGCTCCCGCAAGCCATGCACGACCTGAGGAGCAAGGCACAGGAGGCGCTCGCTGAAAGGCCCTTCCTCACGCGTGAGTGCCTTGACATGGCGCTGAGCAGCTTCCACGCGGGGACAGGGCTTGGTGCTGATCAATGGGCGCCAGACCAGTTGCGAGCGCTCAGCCCGTCGTGCAAGGAATCCTTCCTCATCATCTTGAATATGTGTGAGAGGCAGTTGACTTGGCCACATCAGATAATGCAGATATGGTATGCCCTACCACCAAAGGGGGACAAACAAATAGCGGGGGAAGAGCGGCCTATAGGGCTGATGCCGATGACGATGAGAGTCTGGGGTAAGATGACCAAACAACGATTCACCGAGTGGTGTGATCGAAAAGCGGGGTTCTGGGATGCGGCCGTCAGGAAGAGTTCGGCGTTGCAGTCGGCACTGCTAACACTTGTTCTGGACGAAACACGGGCCAATCTAGACGAAGCCAGCCAAGCTACTTTCTTCCAGGACTTAGAGAAGTTCTACGATTTGGTAGACTTAGGTATATTAGCTGTACGTGCTGCGCAAGTCGAGTATCCCCCAGTAGAGCTGTACATGTGCATCATGTCGTACCTCTGCCCTAGGCTAGTCAAGGCTAATAAGATCTACAGTGACCTGATCGTTCCTGACAATGGGATGGTACCAGGATGCGGGAAAGCTAACCACGGAGCCCGAGCACTACTCTATCATGTGCTAGAAGAAGTACACCTAGCCGTCCCGATAGCGAGGTTGAGACAGTTCGTGGACGACATCACCGTGAGGGTCGAGGGCCCTGACGAAGTGGTAGGTGCAGCGGTGTCGAAAGCAGCGAGTGTCCTGGTTGGAGGCTGCCTCAAGGCGAGGCTCAGGATCTCCGACAAGTCTACCATCCTTGCCCAGAACCCCCAGGACGCCCTGGAGGTGGAGAGGTCCCTGGCCGAGTTTAACATTTCCATCAAGAAAGGCAAGGAGATGAAGGACCTGGGGACCGACAACACCATGGGGATACGCAGATCCAGGAAAACGGCGACAAGAAGGAGTAGACTCGGCAAAATTCGGGCCACCAGGGCCGGTTTATTCGCTAGTTTGGGACGGGCCCGACGTAAGAAGAGCAAGCTCCTATTTAATGCTAACGTGCGGGCTAAGATGTCCTACGATAGCCCTCTCTTTGGCCTCCCCCCGTCCGAAATCCGAAAGCGGAGAGCCCTGGCCGCGGATTTAGCTGGTTTTGGAAAGAAGGGCCGCTGCACCGCGATGGTCATGCTGCTGATGTATGGGGAGGGGGACCCTTGGGCTGCGTGCGTGAAGCGCCAGGCCAAAGAGTGGCTCATTTTCTGGGCCAACAACCCCACCCTCAGGCAGCAGGTTCGGAGGGGGTGGACGGCCACTAAGTTTAAGCTTGCTAGGTTGAAGCCCCGATCCCGATGGCGAGCTGTAACGGGGCCTATGGGGGCCTTGTTGCTCACCCTTCGGTCCCTGGGATGGGTCGGGGTTGAGCCTGACGTTTGGGAGGACCCCGACGGTTCGCAGTGGCGCTTCAACCCCGACCTGTCCGATGATGTGACCGAAATTAGTGATGCTTTGGCCCAGTCAGTTCAGATGCAGTTGTGGAAGCAAGCCTCCTTGCACAGTGAAGGAGCCTGCCTCAAGGACGGGGGGGACCTCACCATGTTGCAAACTAATGTCAAGCGCATGCATAAGAAAGATATGTATCAGGAAGCTGGCGCCCTGGAGGGGATAGCGTGTGCCACAATTTGGAATGGAGATCGTCAGAAGCGAGCTGGCTATCAGACAGACGGCATGTGCACTAGGTGTGATCTAGGGGCCCCAGATTCCACGCGTCATAGGACCTACGAGTGCCCCAGTCTGGCCCAGTTGGATCATCCTTGGATTGCCAGAACGGGACACTTGTGCGAGCGAGCGATCCGCGACCTCGACCGAGGGGTTAACGAATCGCTCTGGCTCCGAGGGATCGTTCCCCTTTCATGGAATCCTGTACCACCCCCACCAGAGTGGGGGGATGTGAGTGCCTGGCGTGTTAGAGCCGTTGACACCCCTCCACCCGCCATCGGTCCCAATGGAGAAGTGACGCCAGCCCGAAGGCTGGAGGCGAGGTTTGGTTTTTTGGATGGTTCTGGCACGTCGTCGGACCCGCGTGTGGCGCGAGTCGGGTGGGGCGTCTATCTCCAGTTGGGACTGCATGGCCCTCCCGCCCCTGGAGCTTCGGACCCTTCCCCTCCCCTCCCTGGGTGGTACGGGGGAGTCGACGGCCGCCGGACCGTCCCAGCAGCAGAGCTCGCCGCCTTGTGGTGGTGTTTGGAGCTCACAACTGGGGATATAGTTATATATACTGATAACCAGGCTGTCTTTGATGGGTGGCACGGGGGTAAGCTTGACAACCCCAGTGGGGTGCTCAGGGGGTGGTGGCAGAGGATCAGAGCTGCTACCCTTTCTCGCCCTGGGGTTGTCATCCTCCGAAAGTGTTCTTCCCACCTTGATTCCCATTCCCACCTCCTGTCCTCCCAGCCTCCCTCTGTCTCCCGTGGGAATGAGTTGGCCGACGCCTACGCCCAGAGAGGGGCTGAGGAGGCGAGCGCTCCCATCAGGGGAGAAATCAAGGCCTTAGGCGTCGCGGACGCCTGCGCCACCCTCGCCCAGCAGCGCTTGGCGGCGGTGACCAGGGAGCTCGCGTCGCAGGACCGCGAGCATTGTGCACGGACTCCCGAGGGGGGAGGGGGGGCTGCTTCCAGGCGGGTTGTCGAGCTCGAGCGAGTGTCGGGCCACCACTTGGGGCGGTTGCCCAATGGGGCGTGGCTGTGTCGTCGGTGCCGTCAGGGTCCGCCCCCAGGGTCGTCGCTTGTGGACTGGCTCGGGCTCGAAGATAACCGCTGTAAGGGGGACCCCACCCAGCGGCACTTGAGCGAGAATGATAATGTTGTGCTCGTGCCCCGCCCTGTGACCACGGAGTTGAGGACGGCCAATGAGCATGTCCACCCCTCCCATTGCGTGGCCATGCGTAACGGGCAAGTGTGGTGTTGGAAATGCGCCAGTCTGGGCACCGTGGTGAATGGGGGGGGCCGTCTCTTGCTCCTAGCGGAGCCGTGCCGAGAATGGACCACCCCCTCGGGAGATAATTATCTTAGTAGATTGCGCAAGGGGCTCCCACCCAAGGGCAACAAGTGGCCCAATGACAAGGGAGCTGGGCGCCTCCGAGTGGAGGCCGGTTCGAGTGTAATCCAGTCATTTTTGAAACCCAAGTCTCGGAGATAGTGTGCTATCGAGAGCCGCCCCCCGAGGGGGGGGTGTAATTGTCCAGCTGTGGCCTCGCTGCTGACTGGCACCCTTCAGCATTCTCAGCATTCTCAGCATTCTCCTCCCCCCCTCCTCCTCCTCCTCCTCCTCCTCCTCCTCCTCCTCCTCCTCCTCCTCCTCCTCCTCCTCCTCCTCCTCCTCCTCCTCCTCCTCCCCCTCCTCCCCCTCCTCCCCTCCTCCTCCTCCTCCTCCTCCTCCTCCTCCTCCTCCTCCTCCTCCTCCTCCTCCTCCCTCCTCCTCCTTCTCCTCCTCCTCCTCCTCCTCCTCCTCCTCCTCCTCCTCCTCCTCCCCTCCTCCTCCTCCTCCTCCTCCTCCTCCTCCTCCTCCTCCTCTCCTCCTCCTCCTCCTCCTCCTCCTCCTCCTCCTCCTCCTCCTCCCCCCCCTCCTCCCCCTCCTCTTCCTCCCCCCCCTCCCCTCCACCTCCTCCTCCTCCTCCTCCTCCTCCTCCTCCTCCGCGCGCCGGTGGGAGCGGGCTCCGCGGGGCAGGCCGGCGCGCCCAAGCGCGCCGAGCAGAAGGAGCCAGAGTTCATCCGCTACACGCCGAACCCGAACGCTCCTGGCGCCCGCGCCCTCGCCTGCGCCCTCGCCTCGCCTCGCCCTCGCCCTCGTCGGAGAGCAGGCAAAGGGCAGAGTTCTCTCCGAAGTCGCAAGAAACCTAAAGTCGGGCGTGTCCCTCTACAGGAGGGATAGTAAAAAATAGTCCAAACATAGTCTGGGAACGTTTTTTGGGTAGTTCCCAACCATCCTGTGGTGTTGGGTCTTCGTTTTGAAGAGACGGTCCCCGCGTTCCTCTTCTCCTCCTCCTCCTCCTCCTCCTCCTCCTCCTCCTCCTCCTCCTCCCTCCTCCTCCTCCTCCTCCTCCTCCTCCTCCCCCTCCTCCTCCACCTTCTGCCTTCCTTCCTCCTTCTTCCATCACCCACCCAGCACAGCGTTTCGTGGCCCCATAGGGAGCTCCACCGAAGCCCCCAGTGGCACCGCCCGCATGCGTCCGCCACCACCCAGCACAGCCCTTGCTCCCTGCGTTTCACCCACCCAGTACAGCGTTTCGTGACCCCATAGGAAGCTCCACGGAAGGTCCCAGTGGCACCGCCCACATGCGTCCGCCACCACGCAACACGGCCATTGTTCCGTGCGTTTCGCCCACCCAGAACAGGGTTTCGTGGCCCCATAAAGGGGGCGCCACCGAAGGTCCCAGTGGCACCGCCCGCATGCGTCCGCCACCACCCAACACAGCCTTTGCTCCTTGCGCTTCGCACACCCAGTACAGCGTTTCGTGGCCCCATAGGGTCGTGGCCCCATAGGGAGCTTCACCGAAGGTCCCTGTGGCACCGCCCGCATGCGTCCGCCACCACCCAGCACAGCCCTTGCTCCCTGCGTTTCACCCACCCAGTACAGCGTTGCGTGGCCCCAAAAGGAGTTCCACCGTCGGCCCCAGTCCTACCGCCCGCATGCGTTCCCCCCCACGCAGTGCAACGCGTGCGGTACCCACAGCTGCGGTACCCACAACTGCATTTGGTTGGGTCTTTCGCCGGGATAATTGGGTTTTGATTTTTTCCCAACCATGCTGTGGTGTTGGGTCCTCGTTTTGAAGAGACGGTCCCCGCGTTCCTCTTCTCCTCCTGTTCCCCCTCCTCCCCTCCCTCCCCTTCTTCCATGCGTTTCACCCACCCAGCACAGCGTTTCGTGGCCCCATAGGGAGCTCCACCGAAGCCCCCACTGGAACCGCCCGCGTGCGTCCGCCACCACCCAGTACAGCCATTGCTCCCTTCGTTTCGCCCACCCAGTACAGCGCTTCGTGGCCCCCTAAGGGGGCTCCACCGAAGGTCCTAGTGGCACCGCCCGCATGCGTCCGCCACCACCCAACACGGCCCTTGTTTTTTTCGTTTCAGCTCTCCAGTAGAGGGTTTTGGCCCCATACAAGGGGGCTCCACCGAAGGTCCCAGTGGCACCGCCCGCATGCGTCCGCCACCACCCAGCACAGCCATTGCTCCCTGCGCTTCACCCACCCAGTACAGCGTTTCGTGGCCCCATAAAAGGTGCTCCACCGAAGGTGCCAGTGGCACCGCCCGCATGCGTCCGCCACCACCCAGCACAGCCATTGCTGCCTGCGTTTCGCCCACCTAGTACAGCGTTTCGTGGCCCCATAAAAGGTGCTCCACCGAAGGTGCCAGTGGCACCGCCCGCATGCGTCCGCCACCACCCAGCACAGCCATTGCTGCCTGAGTTTCGCCCACCCAGTACAGCGTTTCGTGGCCCCATAAAAGGTGCTCCACAGAAGGTGCCAGTGGCACCGCCCGCATGCGTCCGCCACCACCCAGCACAGCCCTTGCTCCCTGCGTTTCGCCCACCTAGTACAGCGTTTCGTGGCCCCATAAGGGGGCTCCACAAAAGGTCCCAGTGGCACCGCCCGCATGCGTCCGCCACCACCCAGCACAGCCCTTGGTCCCTGCGTTTCACCCACCTAGTACAGCGTTTCGTGGCCCCCTAGGTTGTCACCGAAGGTCCCAGTGGCACCGCCCGCATGCGTCCGCCACCACCCAGCACAGCCCTTGCTCCCTGCGTTTCGCCCACCCAGTGCAGCGTTTCGTGCCCCATAAAAGGTGCTCCACCGAAGGTGCCAGTGGCACCGCCCGCATGCGTCCGCCACCACCCAGCACAGCCATTGCTGCCTGCGTTTCGCCCACCTAGTACAGCGTTTCGTGGCCCCATAAAAAGGTGCTCCACCGAAGGTCCCAGTGGCACCGCCCGCATGCGTCCGCCACCGCCCAGCGCAGCCCTTGCTCCCTACGTTTCGCCCACCTAGTACAGCGTTTCGTGGCCCCATAAGGGGGCTCCACCGAAGGTCCCAGTGGCACCGCCCGCATGCGTCCGCCACCACCCAGCACAGCCCTTGGTCCCTGCGTTTCACCCACCTAGTACAGCGTTTCGTGGCCCCCTAGGTTGTTCCACCGAAGGTCCCAGTGGCACCGCCCGCATGCGTCCGCCACCACCCAGCACAGCCCTTGCTCCCTGCGTTTCGCCCACCCAGTACAGCGTTTCGTGGCCCCATAAAAGGTGCTCCACCGAAGGTGCCAGTGGCACCGCCCGCATGCGTCCGCCACCACCCAGCACAGCCATTGCTGCCTGCGTTTCGCCCCCTAGTACAGCGTTTCGTGGCCCCATAAAAGGTGCTCCACCGAAGGTCCCAGTGGCACCGCCCGCATGCGTCCGCCACCACCCAGCGCAGCCCTTGCTCCCTACGTTTCGCCCACCTAGTACCGCGCTTTCGTGGCCCCATAGGGGGCTCCACCGAAGTCCCAGTGGCAGCGTCGCCTCATGCGTCCCCACCACCCAGCACAGCCCTTGTCCCTGCGTCACCCACCTAGTACAGCGTTTCGTGCCCCTAGTTGTTCCACCGAAGGCCCCAGTGCACCGCCGCAGCGTCCGCCACCACCCAGCACAGCCCTTGCTGCCTGCTTTTCGCCCACCCAGTACAGCGTTTCGCACCGAAGGTGCCCAGCCCATGGCACCGCAGGCACCGAAGGTGCCAGTGGCCCAGCCCGCATGCGTCCGCCACCACCCAGCCAGCCCTTGCTCCCTACGTTTCGCCCACTTAGTACAGCGTTTCGTGGCCCCATAAGGGGGCTCCACAGAAGGTCCCAGTGGCACCGCCCGCATGCGTCCGCCACCACCCAGCACAGCCCTTGGTCCCTGAGTTTCACCCACACACACTATAAAGCTTTCGTGGCCCCCTAGTTTGGTTCCAACCGAAGGGTCCCAGTGGCACCAGCCCGCATGCGGTCCGCCACCACCCAGCACAGCCCTGCTCCCTGCGTTTTCGCATACACCAGTGCAGCGTTTATTCCGTGGCCCCATAAAAAGGTGCCCCACCGAAGGTGCCGTGGCACCGCCCGCATGCGTCGCCACCACCAGCACAGCCATTGCTGCCTGCGTTTCGCCACCTAGTACAGCTTTTCGTGGCCCCATAAAAGGTGCTCCACGAAGGTCCCAGTGGCACCGCCCGCATGCGTCCGCCACACCCACGCAGCCCTACGCCCACCTAGTACCGCGTTCGTGGCCCCACTCCACCGAAGGTCCCAGTGGCACCGCCCGCATGCGTCCGCCACCACCCAGCACAGCCCTGGTCCCTGCGTTTCACCCACCTAGTACAGCGTTTCGTGGCCCCCTAGGTTGTTCCACCGAAGGTCCCAGTGGCACCGCCCGCATGCGTCCGCCACCACCCAGCACAGCCCTTGCTCCCTGCGTTTCGCCCACCCAGTGCAGCGTTTCGTGGCCCCATAAAAGGTGCTCCACCGAAGGTGCCAGTGGCACCGCCCGCATGCGTCCGCCACCACCCAGCACAGCCATTGCTGCCTGCGTTTCGCCCACCTAGTACAGCGTTTCGTGGCCCCATAAAAAGGTGCTCCACCGAAGGTCCCAGTGGCACCGCCCGCATGCGTCCGCCACCACCCAGCGCAGCCCTTGCTCCCTACGTTTCGCCCACCTAGTACAGCGTTTCGTGGCCCCATAAGGGGGCTCCACCGAAGGTCCCAGTGGCACCGCCCGCATGCGTCCGCCACCACCCAGCACAGCCCTTGGTCCCTGCGTTTCACCCACCTAGTACAGCGTTTCGTGGCCCCCTAGGTTGTTCCACCGAAGGTCCCAGTGGCACCGCCCGCATGCGTCCGCCACCACCCAGCACAGCCATTGCTCCCTGCGTTTCGCCCACCCAGTACAGCGTGTCGTGGCCACATAAAAAGGTGTTCCACCGAAGGTGCCAGTGGCACCGCCCGCATGCGTCCGCCACCACCCAGCACAGCCCTTGCTGCCTGCGTTTCGCCCACCCAGTACAGCGTTTCGTGGCCCCATAAAAGGTGCTCCACCGAAGGTGCCAGTGGCACCGCCCGCATGCGTCCGCCACCACCCAGCACAGCCATTGCTGCCCTGCGTTTCTGCGCCACCCAGTACAGCGTTTCGTTGGCCCCATAAAGGGGCTCCACCGAAGGTCCAGTGGCACCGCCCGCGTCGCCATGCGTCCGCCCACCCCTAGTACAGCGTTTCGTGGCCCCATAAAAGGTGCCCCACCGAAGGTCCCAGTGGCACCGCCGCATGCGTCCGCCACCACCCAGCACAGCCCTTGGTCCCTGCGTTTCACCCACCTAGTACAGCGTTTCGTGGCCCCCTAGGTTGTTCCACCGAAGGTCCCAGTGGCACCGCCCGCATGCGTCCGCCACCACCCAGCACAGCCCTTGCTCCCTGCGTTTCGCCCACCCAGTGCAGCGTTTCGTGGCCCCATAAGAGGTGCTCCACCGAAGGTGCCAGTGGCACCGCCCGCATGCGTCCGCCACCACCCAGCACAGCCATTGCTGCCTGCGTTTCGCCCACCTAGTACAGCGTTTCGTGGCCCCATAAAAGGTGCTCCACCTAATGTCCCAGTGGCACCGCCCGCATGCGTCCGCCACCACCCAGCGCAGCCCTTGCTCCCTACGTTTCGCCCACCTAGTACCGCGCTTCGTGGCCCCATAAAAGGTGCTCCACCGAAGGTGCCAGTGGCACCGCCCGCATGCGTCCGCCACCACCCAGCACAGCCATTGCTCCTTGCGTTTCGCCCACCCAGTACATCGTTTCGTGGCCCCATGGGGAGCTTCACCAGAGCCCCCAGTTGGACCGTCCGCATCGGCCCCGGAAACCCAAGGTGGCGTTTTCACCCACCCGGTACAGCGTTTCCTGGCCCCATCGGGAGCTCCACCGAACCGTCCGCATGCGTCCCACACACCCGATGTGGCATTTGCGTCCACCCAGTACAGCGCTTCCTGGCACCATAGGAAGCTTCACCGACTGCCCCAGTGCTACCGCCCGTATGCGTTCCCTCCCACCCAGTGCAGCGTTTCGTGGCCTCATAGTGAGTTTCACCGAAGAATATCTTTACAATTGCGGTACCCACAACTGCATATGGTTGGGTCTTTCGCCAGGATAATTTACTACAATTTCTTTGGGCTATTTTGATACATTTTTTTCCGGGTCCTCGTTTTGAAGAGACGGTGGCCCGCGTTCTTCTCTTCTCCTCTCCTCTCCTCTCCTCTCCTCTCCTCTCCTCTCCTCTCCTCTCCTCTCTCCTCTCCTCTCCTCTCCTCTCCTCTCCTCTCCTCTCCTCTCCTCTCCTCTCCTCTCCTCCCTCCTCTCCTCTCCTCTCCACACCTCTCCTCTCTCCTCTCCTCTCCTCCCTCTCCTCTCTCCTCTCCTCTCCTCTCCTCTCCTCTCCTCTCCCTCCTCTCCTCACCCACCGCTCGTCACCATCATTATCACTCGTTTCAGCACACCCATCACACGTTTCGTGGCCCCATGCGGAGCCCCAACGCATGTCCCAGTGCTACGGTCCGCATGCGTCCCGCACACCCAGAACAGCGTTTCGTGGCCCCATAGGGAGCCCCACCGAAGGTCCCAGTGCTACCGTCCGCATGCGTCCCGCACACCCAATACAGCGTTTCGTGGCCCCATAGGGCGCCCCACCGAAGGTCCCAGTGGTACCGTCCGCATGCGTCCCGCACACCCAGTACAGCGTTTCGTGGCCCCATAGGGAGCCCCACCGACGGCCCCAGTGGTACCGTCCGCATGCGTCCCGCACATCTAGTACAGCGCTTCGTGGCCCCATAGGGGCCCCACTGGAGCCCCCAATGGGACCGTCCACGCGCGTCCTGGAAACCAAATTTGGCATTTACACCCAGTAAGCGTTTCGTGGCCCCATAGGGAGCTCCACCGAAGCCCCCAGTGGGACCGTCCGCATGCGTCCCGGAAACCCAATTGGCATTTCGCTTGCCCAGTGCAGCGTTTCGTGTCCCCCATAGGGAGTTCCACCGAAACCCCCAGTGGGACCGTCCGCATGCGTCCCGGAAACCCAATTTGGCAATTTCGCTTGCCCAGTGCAGCGTTTCGTGTCCCCATAGGGAGCTCCACCGAAACCCCCAGTGGGACCGTCCGCATGCGTCCCGGAAACCCAATTTGGCAATTTCGCTTGCCCAGTGCAGCGTTTCGTGTCCCCATAGGGAGCTCCACCGAAACCCCCGGTGGGACTGTCCGCATGCGTCCCGGAAACCCAATTTGGCATTTTCGCTTGCCCAGTGCAGCGTTTCGTGTCCCCATAGGGAGCTCGACCGAAACCCCCAGTGGGACCGTCCGCATGCGTCCCGGAAACCCAATTAGGCATTTTCAGTTACCCAGTGCAGCGTTTCGTGTCCCCATAGGGAGCTCCACCGAAGTCCCCAGTGGGACTGTCCGCACGAGTCCCCCACGCCCAATTTGGCATTTTCACGCACCCAGTAAGCGTTTCGTGGCCCCATAGGGAGCTCCACCGAAGCCCCCAGTGGGACCGCCCGCATGTGTCCCACACGGCCACTTTGGCATTTTCACCCGCCCAGTGCAGCGTTTCGTGTCCCCATAAGGAACTCCACCGAAACCCCGAGTGGGACCGCCCGCATGCGTCTCGGAGGCCCCATTTGGCATTTTAGCCCACTCAGTACAGCGTACGGCGGCCCCATAAGAAGCTCCACCGACGGCCCCAGTCCTACCGCCCGCATGCGTTTCCCTCCCACACAGTGCAGCGCACGCGGTACCCACAACTGCGGTAACCACAGCTGCATATGGTTGGGTCTTTCGTTCGGATGATTTGATCTGATTTTTCCCAACCATCCTGTGGTGTTGCGTCTTCGTTTTGAAGGGACGTCCACGCGTTCCTCCTCTCCTCCTCTTCCCCCTCCTCCCCTCCCTCCTCCTTCTTCCATGCGTTTCACCCACCCAACACAGCGTTTCGTGGCCCCGTAGGGAGCTCCACCGAACCCCCCAGTGGGACCGCCCGCTTGCGTCCGCCACCACCCAGTACAGCCCTTGCTCTTTGCGTTTCACGCACCCAGTACAGCGTTTCGTGGCCCCATAGGGAGCTCCACCGGAACCCCCAGTGGGACCGCCCGCATGCGTCCGCCACCACCCAGCACAGCCCTTGCTCCCTGCGTTTCACCCACCCAGTACAACGTTTCGTGGCCCCATAGGGTCGTGGCCCCATAGGGTGCTCCACCGAAGGTCTCAGTGGCACCGTCCGCATGCTTCCGCCACCACCCAGCACAGCCTGTTCCCTGCGTTTCACCCACCCAGTACAGCGTTTCGTGGCCCCATAGGGAGCTCCACCGGAGCCCTCAGTGGGACCGCCCGCGTGCGTCCGCCACCACACAGCACAGCCCTTGCTCCTTGCGTTTCACCAACCCAGTACAGCGTTTCGTGGCCGCATATGGTGCTCCACCGAAGGTCCCAGTGGCACCGCCCGCATGCGTCCGCCACCACCCAGCACAGCCCTTGCTCCCTGCGTTTCACCCACCGAGCACAGCGCTTCGTGGCCCCACAGTGTGCTCCACGGAAGGTCCCAGTGGCACCACCCGCATGCGTCCGCCACCACCCAGCACAGCCCTTGCTCCTTGCGTTTCGCCTACCCAGTACAGTGTTTCGTGGTCCCATATGGGGGCTCCACCGAAGGTCCCAGTGGCACCGCCCGCGTGCGTCCGCCACCACACAGCACAGCCCTTACTCTTTGCGTTTCACCCACCCAGTACAGCGTTTTGTGGCCCCATAGGTGGCTCCACCGAAGCCATCAGTGGCACCGCCCGCATGCGTCCGCCACCACCCAGCACAGCCCTTGCTCCCTGCGTTTCACCCACCCAGAACAGCGTTTCGTGGCCCCATAGGGTGCTCCACCGAAGGTCCCAGTGGGACCGCCCGCATGCGTCCGCCACCACCCAGCACAGCCCTTGCTCCTTGCGTTTCGCCCACCGAGTACAGCGCTTCGTGGCCCCATAGGGAGCTCCAGCGAAGGTCCCAGCGGCACCACCCGCATGCGTCCGCCACCACCCAGCACAGCCCTTACTCCTTGCGTTTCACCAACCCAGTACAGCGTTTTGTGGCCCCATAGGAAGCTCCACGGAAGGTCCCAGTGGCACCGCCCACATGCGCCCGCCACCACCCAACACGGCCCTTGCTCCCTGCGTTTCACTCACCCAGTACAGCGTTTCGTGGCCCCATAGGGAACGCCACCGAAAAAGATATTCAGAATTGCGGTGCTCACAACTGCATACGGTTGGGTCTTTCGCCAGGCTAATTTATTCCTAACCATCCTGTGGTGTTGGGCGCTGGTTTTACAGAGACGGTGCCCTGCGTTCCTTCCTTCCCGCCCCCTCCCCCTTCTTCTCCTCCCTCCCTGCGTTTTACCCATCCAGTACAGCGTTTCGTGGCCCCATAGGGAGCGCCACCGAAAAATATATTCACAATTGCGGTGCTCACAACTGCATATGGGTGGGTCCTTCGCCAGGCTAATTTATTCCTAACCATCTTGTGGTGTTGGGCCCTGGTTTTACAGAGACGGTGCCTTGCGTTCCTTCCTTCCCGCCCCCCCTTCTTTCCCCCCCTCCCTGCGTTTTACCCATCCAGTACAGCGTTTCGTGGCCCCATAGGGAGCTCCACCGAAGGCCCCAGTGGCAGGGTTCGGATGGCGGCCCCGTGTTTTGGTGCACCCCTCACACGGTTCGTAGCCCCATAGGGAGCTTCACCGAACGCTCCAGTGGCAGGGTTCGCATGGCGGCCCCGTACCATTTTGGCGCACCCCTCACACGGTTCGTGGCCCCATAGGGAGCTCCACCGAAGGCCCCAGTGGCAGGGTTCGCATGGCGGCCCCGCGCCATTTTGGCGCACCCCTCGCACGGTTCGTGGCCCCATGGGGAGCTCCACCGAAGGCCCCAGTGGCAGGGTTCGCACGGCGGCCCCGGGCCATTTTGGCGCACCCCTCACACGGTTCGTGGCCCCATAGGGAGCTCCACCGAAGGCCCCAGTGGCACGGTTCGCATGGCGGCCCCGCCTCATTTTGGCGCACCCCTCACACGGTTCGTGGCCCCATAGGGAGCTCCACCGAAGGCCCCAGAGGCAGGGTTTGCATGGCGGCCCCGCTGCACCCCTCACACGGTTCGTGGCCCCATGGTTTCGTCCCACGTGCCCTGCGGTTCGCACACTTGCGTATGGTTGGGTCCTTCGCCAGGATATGTTTTTCGTCCAACATCCCGCTGTAGGAGGACATGTCCGACCTAAAAGAAGCCCGAGATCGCAAGGAACCAGTGCTTTTCCCCACATGCTCGGTGGTTTTCTTGTCTTCTTCCCACCCGCGTTTCGCCCGCGTTTCTCCTCACCCGTTTCTCCTTCTCCCCCGGTCTTCATCACCTCTCATCCTCCACTCCTCCACGCTCATGCACGCATTAGGCACACGCACGCAAGGCATGCGCACACGTACATGCACGCACTGAGGCATACGCAGCACGGCACAACACCCATGGCGCAGGGCACGGCAGGCGTGGCACTTTCTCGACACCATCGGGGGGGGGACAGGGGGGTGATCCCGCTATGCGCGCCTCTCGTCCAGGGCATAGCGGGCGTGGTGTTTTCTCAACACCAGAGGGTGTGCGTGGGAGGGTGGTCCCGCTATACGCGCCTCTCGTCCAGGGCATAGCAGGCGTGGCGGCGTGGTACTCTGTCGACACCATAACGGCTGCGCAGGGGGAGTTCACGCTATGCGCGCCTCTCGTCCAGGGCATCTAGCAGGCGTTGTATTTTCATGACATCATATGGGGTGCGCGGGGGGTTGGTCCCGCTATGCGCCCATCTCGTCCAGGGCATAGTAGGCGTGGTATTTTCTGGACACCATAATGGGTTGCGCATAGGGGTGGTCCCGTCTTGTCCAGGACATAGCAGGCGTGGTATTTTTTGTCGACGCCATAGGGGGTGCGCGGGGGGTGGTCCCGCTATGCGCGCCTCTCGCCCAGGGCATAGCAGGCGTGGCATTTTCTCGACACCATAGGGGGTGCGGTGGGGGGTGGTCCCGTTATGCGCGCATCTCGTCCAGGGCATGGCCACGGTGGTATTTTCTCGACACCGTCGGGGGTGCACAGGGGGGTGGTCCCCCTATGCGCGCCACTCGTCCAGGGAATAGCGGGCGTGGTAGATTCTCGACGCCTTAAAGGCACAGGGGGGTGGTCCGCTATGCGCGCCTCTCGCCCAGGACATAGCAGGCGTGGCATTTTCTCGACACCAGAGGGTGTGCGCGGGAGGGTGGTCCCGCTATACGCGCCCCTCGTCCAGGGCGTAGCAGGCGTGGCTCTTTCTCGACACCATAGGGGGTGCGCGGGGGGTGGTCCTGCTATGCGCGCCTCTCGTCCAGGGCATGGCAGGCGTGGCATGTTCCCGACACCATGAAGGGGTGCACAAGGAGTGGGTCTGTTATGCGCGCCTTTCGTCCAGAACATAGCAGGCGTGGTATTTTCTCGACACCACATGGTGTGCGCAGAGGGGGTGCCCCCAGTATACGCGCCTCTCGTCCAGGCGTAGCAGGCGTGGCTCTTTCTCGACACCATACTGGTTGCGCAGGGGGTGGTCCCCCTATCCGCGCCCTTCGTCCAGGGCGTAGCAGGCGTGGGACTTTCTCGACACCATGAGAGGGTGCGCAGGGGGTGGTCCCTGAGCGCGGCCGCTATACGCGCCTGTCGTTTATGTCGAAGCAGTCGTGCCATTTTCTAGATATCCGTAAAGGGGGTGCGCAGGGGGTGGTCCCTGAGCGCGGCCGCTACGCACGCCTCCTGTTTAGGGCGTATCAGGCGTGGCATGTCCTCGACACCAAACAGGGTGCGCAGGGGTCGTTCCTCTACTCAGCCGCTATGGGCGACTCTCGCCCAGGGCGCAGCAGGCGTGGCACTTTCTCGACACTAGAGGGGGTGCGGAGGGTGTGGTCCCTGAGCGCGGCCGTATGTGCGATTCTCGTCCAGGGCGTGGTAGGCGCGGCACTTTCTCGACACCAGAGGAGGTGCGCAGGGGGCGGTCCCTGACTCCCAGAACTTGCCAGGCGTCGCCAACGGTATTGGCGGGGCAACGGCCATCAGCATCATTTTCGCATGTTTCACCTCGGCCATGATCGCGCCAGACATATTCTAAGTATGCGGGTTTCATCGGTATCGTGATTGTGTCGGCGCTCGCGCTCTCGGGGTTGGGCGGTTGCTTTAAGTTGGTGGTCGCACCCCTCTCTTCGCAGAGCAAACCAACCGCATATACAGTCGGGGCGCTGAAGAAGAAACCATTTTCGGTGGGGAGGGGCTCGGTGTTCCTTGATGGTGTTACAGTTTGTCTTGGGTTTTCCTTAGGTTTTCCATGGGACATCGAAGTTTAACACATGGGAAACAAAAGGGGCTTCGTTCCTTATTTAGGGTTCCCTGGACCAACGCCCCGACTGTAAGCGCAACTTCTTCGAGGCCCGCGCGGATTTTCGGGATCAACGTTGCGACCCCCTTGGCGGCGCCTCCAGCGCCGCCCCTGGCGCGCCCCCGCGCGGACCTCCGAGAACTTATGGCTATGCAGATTTTGGTTCCTCTATCTCGCGCGCGCCGCCAACACCTGCGCGCTTTGAGGGCGCTCGTCGGTCCGAATGGGGCCAGGCGCAGAAGCGCATCCCAGCTGAAGGGATGGGGAGGGGAGGCTTGGGAGAAGACATGCGGTGGAGGGGGGCGGGGGATTGGCGAGGGGGATGAAGAGGAGAAGGAGGACGAGGAGGAGGAGGAGGAGGACGAGTAGGAGGAAGAGGAGGAGGAGGAGGACGACGAAGAGTACTGGTTTTCTAGGTAGGCGGACGCAGTCTCTCCTATACAGATCCAGTGGGTAGGCAGACCCCGCCGAATCTCGGACGCCCAGCCAACCGCATTCGGAGCCTTCTCGGCAGATGCGAGACAACTTGTCGGTAGCGTCCCATGGTTGCATGGCTCGGATCAGTTTCGACAAAACGCTTCTGAAGGCTGTGGAGAAGGAGCTAGGCGCTCTTCAGCTTGGCAGAGTCAGCGGCTCTGATCATGCCATGAAGCATTTCACGGCTCGTATTTTGTTGATCAGCAAGGGCGTTGCGGCATCGAACCGCTCATCCTTCCAATTGCGGTGACCTTTATTGACGGGCGGAGTCATATGGAGTTTCCCTCGGGGCACGGTGCCCAGGCTACACGCCCAACTGCCGCGAGCGCGTCATCAAACTCGTCGAGAAGCAGGTCGACCCGTTCATGCCGCCGCGCTTCAAGCACAAGAAGGTGCCCAGAGGCAAGCGTTGCCTTGACCCTCCTGCTCCTAGTGCATCCTTGTGTGTAGCATTCCTCATTCCTCTTGCTTTTCTTACCTCTTCTACAGCTGTGTCCAGTTACGTCCCGTGAAGCCCATCTATTCAGCACAGCGTTCGTGCGATCGTGTGTATGCCTTCGTGATTTCTATGTGGGCGCTAGAGATCGGGTAAGAATGAGTGCGTGGAGGAGAACGTGGGTGGGGAGGATACTGGGAGAAGACAAACAGGGTGAGGAAAACGGGACTGGAAGACGAGGGAGGGAGGAAGAAATGGGGAGGAGGAAGACGAGGGGGACCATGAGCAGGAGGATGAGGAGGATAAGGAGGAGGAGGATCATGCGGAGGAGGACGAGGTGGAGGAGGAAAATCAAGATGAAGAACAACATAATGGGGATCACGCAGGAGGAGGAGCGAAGAAGGAGGAGGAGGAAGAGGAGGAGGAGGAGGAATCGGGGCAGGGAGGTCGGAAATATGGGAGGAGGTGGACGAGGAGGAGGATGAGGGGGACCATGGAACACTTGATTGGGGCACAGCCTCTCCTCCTCTTCCAGGGGATGCCCTCTGGCGTTGAGCGGCGGCGCGCGCGCGCGATGCCAGGGCCTCCGTCTCCGCCCCCGCCTGTGCACCACTCGCCGGCAAAGAAGCTGACCGCCAAGGAGACCCGCCCCGTCGGGAGCCGAGCGTCGGTCACCGATCGCGTTCCACTGCACTCGGACCGAGGTGGCAGATCGAGGTCGATTCGGGGAGGGTGCCCCGATGTTCTTCGTGTTAGTTGGACGTTCTTGTCAGAGGCGACGACGGGGGCGAATGGCCCAGGGGAGAGCAACACATGTATTCGGGTGCGCCGATGATCTATGCCTTCGAGGAGGCTCCCGGGCGAAGACGTGTACTGCCCGCCCCTGGGCTGTTTCGCCCCCACCGTCGCCGCCGACCTTGTGCGCCCCGGGGAGGGTGCCCCATAGAGACGTTCCTGTGAGCCGTTGGCCGACGGAGGGCCTCGTGCTCTCGGGGGATGCTCGCCTGGCCCGGGTCGGGCCGTGCCTGCTCGACTGGCGTCTGACAGGAACACACGTCTGCATCGACGTGCTGCCTCGCGAAGCCCTCGTGGGGCAGTACTGTGCGAGCAGTGGAACGCGCTCGTCTAGTCGGCCGCTCCCTTCCTGGAGGGTCAAGGTTCGAGGAGGCGGGCTCGCGGCACCTCGCCGCCACGCCTGGTCAAGGCGCAGCCCCGGCGAGTGCTGGGGCAGTTCTCGTTGGGGGGAGGGGCGGAAGAGTCACGGCGACGAGAAGGGGTACCGCGAGAGACGTCCCGAGGCTCTTCGCTGCTCTCGGCCTCCTGGGGACCTTTCTGGGCCCCGCGAAGGTACGCCGCTGTCTGGGACAAGCTGGTCCTGGGGAAAGTATCACGATCTGGGACCCTTTTGCCTCAGGACCCCTGTCTCTCATGCATTTTTGTCCTTATCTTTTTTTTAGGGCCTGGGGCAATCCATTCTTGACGCGTCTTGGCCTCGATGCGCTGGGTGGGGCGTAAGTTTTGCCTCGCAGGGGGCTGCCAACAACTCGGACGAGTCCTGCTGCGGATAGCCCGAGCTTGGGAGGAGGAGGAGGAGGAGCAGGAGTTGGAGGAGCAGGAGGAGGAATGAGAGGAGGAGGAGGAGGAAGAGGATGATGATGATGATGATGATGATGATGATGATGATGATGATGATGATGATGATGATGATGATGATGATGATGATGATGATGATGATGATGATGAGGAGGAGAGGAGGAGGAGGAGGAGGAGGAGAGGAGGAGGAGGAGGAGGAGGAGGAGGAGGAGGAGAGGGAGCGCGATAACCTTCCCAGGAGCGGTCACCGCTTGTCGGAGCCTCGATCCCAGGTTGTCTGCCCAGTTGCTGGAGAGGAGGAAGAGGGCAGAGGACCGATGACGGAGGACAGACATAGAGGACCGGGGGGAAGTCACCCCCCTCGTCTCCCCCCCCCACCGCCTCGCGCTCTCCCCCCCCTCCACGTTCCCGCCCCCTCCCGTTCCTCTTACCCCTCCCCACCCCCCTCCATTGCCCCCCTCCTCGCCCCCCCCCACATCCCCGCACTCCTCGCCCCCCCGCTCTTCCCATCCCCCAGCCGTCCCGTCGTAAGGAATCGTCATGACGTCACATCGATGCCACAGGATCAGAAGGACTGGAAGATCCCGCCCAGCATCTCGAACTGGAAGAACGCGGAAGGCGGGCCCCGCCGCGCTCCCCCCCGCCTCCGTTGCTCGGCCGACTGGCAGCCCACGACGGACAAGTCAGCCTGCGCGACGGGGGTCTCGGGCCCAGAGGAGGGATGAGGACGGAGAAAAGTGGGAGGAGGAGGAGGAGGAGCAGGAGGAGGAGGAGGAGGAGGAGGAGGAGGAGGAGGAGATGGAGGAGGAGGAGGAGGAGGAGGAGGAGGAGGAGGAGGAGGAGGAGGAGGAGGAGGAGGAGGATGAGGATGAGTTTTGCCCGCTCAGGAGCAGTGTTCAGGAGCAAACATGACGCCTGCTGCATCCGATTAAAGGCCTTGGCCGCCGGGGAGTGTCCTGGCCAGACCCCACGATCGAGCAGCTAGAGGTTTCCCAACCCGGACTTGGTAGGAGGGCCATGCATCACCGCAAGGCCTCTCAGAACCCCGTTCTCACTCTCAGAGCACAGCCCACAAGTGGAACAGAAAACTGGAACCTGGAAGTGGGCTCCAGCCGTGAGACCAGGATGAATGGCTCTGTCAGCAACCCTTGTCCTTGGAGGCACGGGGAATGAATCACCTGTAACAAGTGGCTCCACCATCTTGCAGGTGCTCGCCAGCCGCTCGATGATATCCTGCTCAGGGCCCCCTCGGCTCTCCGGGCAGCGACGGCACGAGAAGCGGGAGCCCGCCTTGCCTTTTCGGCCCTCGGGTCGCACCATCTCATGAGACGTAACAGGCAAGGCACGATCGAGCGGCTTAGCTCTATCAGAGGCCAGCAACATATGTACACGTACGCGGTTAGCTTCCCCTGGAGTGCGTGTCAATGCGGACGTTCGCGCAGGCAAGACCGCGGAGGGCGTACATATACATATAACGGCGCACCGGGTCCGGGGGCCCGGGGCCGGGACCCCGACCACAAATGTGCACCCCGGGGGGCCCGGAGGCTCGTCGGGGCTTGCCGGAGGCCTCCCCGGTCAGACAAGACGGCCCCAGGAGCGCCCAAGACGGCCCAAGAACTTTCCAAGAGGCCTCCAAGAGGGCTCCGAGATGCTGAAGATGGCCTCCAGACGTCCAAGGACGCCCCCAAGAGGCCCCAAGAAGCCTCCAACATGCGTCCCAAGAGGGCCCCTAGACGCAAAAATTGCCCATTCCCTTCGTAAAACGTACATTTTTCAACAAAGTTGCTTTTTGTGCTTTCCGACGTTACAGGACGGCCCACGAGGCGCCCAAGACCGCCCCAAGACGGCCCAAGAAGCCCCCAGGACAGCCCAAGAGGGCCCCAAGACGGCCCAAGAGGCGCCCAAGATGGCCCAAGAGGGCCCCAAGACGGGCCCAAGAGGGGGCCCAGAGGGGGACCACGAACCGCAAGCTCGAGCCTTCCGCCCCAAGAGGCCGCCAGGAGGCCCCCAGGAGGCCCCTCAAGAGGCCCCAGGAGACCCCAGACGTCCAAGGACGCCCCCAAGAGGCCCCAAGAAGCCTCCAACATGCGTCCCAAGAGGGCCCCTAGACGCAAAAGTTGGCCCATTCCCTTCGTAAAACGTACATTTTCAACAAAGTCGCCTTTTGGGCTTTCCGACGTTACAGGACGGCCCAAGAGGCGCCCAAGACCGCCCCAAGACGGCCCAAGAAGCTTCCAAGAGGGCCCCAGGACAGCCCAAGAGGGCCCCAAGACGGCCCAAGAGGCGCCCAAGATGGCCCAAGAGGGCCCCAAGACGGGCCCAAGAGGGGGCCCAGAGGGGGACCACGAACCGCAAGCTCGAGCCTTCCGCCCCAAGAGGCCGCCAGGAGGCCCCCAGGAGGCCCCTCAAGAGGCCCCAGGAGACCCCAGACGTCCAAGGACGCCCCCAAAACGCCCCAAGAAGCCTCCAACATGCGTCCCAAGAGAGCCCCTAGACGCAAAAATTTGCCCATTCCCTTCGTAAAACGTACATTTTCAACAAAGTTGTCTTTTGGGTTTTCCGACGTTACAGGACGGCCCAAGAGGCGCCCAAGACCGCCCCAAAACGGCCCAAGAAGCTTCCAAGAGGGCCCCAGGACAGCCCAATAGGGCCCCAAGGACGGCCCAAGAGGCGCCTAAGATGGCCCAAGAGGGCCCCAAGACGGGCCCAAGAGGGGACCCAGAGGGGGACCACGAACCGCAAGCTCGAGCCTTCCGCCCCAAGAGGCCGCCAGGAGGCCCCCAGGAGGCCCCTCAAGAGGCCCCAGGAGACCCCAGACGTCCAAGGACGCCCCCGAGAGGCCCCAAGAAGCCTCCAACATGCGTCCCAAGAGGGCCCCCAGACGCAAAAGTTGGCCCATTCCCTTTGTAAAACGTACATGTTCAACAAAGTTGTCTTTTGGGGTTTCCGCGCCCAAGATGGCCCAAGAGGGCCCCAAGACGGGCCCAAGAGGGGGCCCAGAGGGGGACCACGAACCGCAAGCTCGAGCCTTCCGCCCCAAGAGGCCGCCAGGAGGCCCCCAGGAGGCCCCTCAAGAGGCCCCAGGAGACCCCAGACGTCCAAGGACGCCCCCACGACGCTTCGCGTCACCAATTTCTTCTCACAACGATTCCTGGGTCTGTGACTCGACAGAACCTAAGCGCGCGCGAAGCGCGCGCGTGGTTCTAGTGTACATATGTCGTTGCTCGCCCACTCTAGGGTGCTTGGGCCGTGATGGAGCGTGTTCAAGTTGAGACGTACACAGCCGAGGATCCACACGCGCGCACTCTTCCATCACGGCCACCAGGCGCTTCCTAATCCTTTTGGCTCAAGCTCTTACTACAAGTCTTACTCACTACAAGTCTTACTCCCAACTCTTACTCACTACACTTTATTCTTCCGATGGCTTTTTCAGGCGATGGCGAGAAACTATTGGCAGGTACACCTGTTCGACAGCTCTTCAAACAACATCGGGTCCACAGCCCGCTTCATGAAATGGATGGGCTTGACGACCGCCCGCCGCAGGATGTCAGCATCAGCACGCCGCTGCAGGTCCCAGACACGCCCCCGAATGCTCGCAGCGGGAGCACCTCCCAACCTGCAGGCCTGCAGGAGATCGCAGCGTTGCTCAGACAGGAGGTGGACCCCTTGCGGCAGGCGATCACGAATCTAGAGAGCATGATCTCGGGCATGGGGGAGGCGATCGAGAACAGGATAGGGGGTATTGGAGGGGAAGGTGGAGGACGTAGACATCCGCATCACGAATCTCGAAAATCAAATTGATCAGGGAACCCCGAGGTCCGAGCACAGCATGAGCCAGGAAGTCTTGGACCAGATCAAGGCGCTGGAGATGGAGGTGTCGATGCTCAAGACTGCGGCCTACCAGCACCCGAGCCCGGACATCGACAAGACAGTCGTAATTGGAGGGTTGCAGTCGTTCGGGGGGATGGAGGAGGTCAAGGCGTGGTTGGGGAAAAAGCTCTGGGACGAGTATGGCCCACAGCCAGAAGATGTCTACACTAAGGGGAATTTCGGGGCGTGGTGTTCGTTAAATTTCCTAGCGCGGGGGATCGGAACACAGTTGTGGGCCTATTTTGCAAAGCGTCTTTCTAGGAAGGGGGAAACAACATCTGGGCGAAAGCGGACCAGCCCCTCCCCAAGCGGGCCATCACATCATTCGCTTTCGGCCTGAAGTACTTGTTGAAGCAATGGGGGTACGAGGCGAAGGCGATCTGGGCGGACCCCGATGACGGCAAAGTCTGGCTAGGTGCGGAGATGGTGGCCTACGCGACGATCGACGGAGGCAAACTCAACGTGGTTTACGGTCATGGTTGGGAGTCTTGGTTGACAGATGCAGCTTACCCCGGCTTCCTCAACCTCGTGTCGAAGCTTACTGGCAAGCTCGATACTGTCGCTTCCAAGGGCGTGGGAAAGATAGGTGCCAGGGGAAAACCTCCAGGGAAGGGCAGCGGACAGCACAGCAGATAGGGGTGCCAGCGGGGCGATAGCAGCGACGTGTCACACCAGAGTTCTGGATCCCTGTCCTTTTGCCGGGTGTTCCAACCAGCTCCTCACGCTACTGCAGTACATGTTGGGTCGAATGGCTTAGCCAAGACGCCTCTTGCTGCAGCCCGGGGCGGCCGTTTGCGCCCCTCCAGTTCCGAATTCACGATCGCTTCGTGGAACATCGAGGGGTGCACCAATGCAAACCAAGTGGAGATCGAACGTATCATGGAAAGAGAAACATTGATGTATTAGGCATCCAAGAAACATGGCAAACCTTATCATACACCCTAGTCACAGACACGGGGTACTTCGTTGTACTATCAGGGGGCGCTGAAAGCAGAGCAGACGAAGACGAGGATCGAGCAGGCGTCGGCTTCATGGTTGCGCCGCGTGCGCGGCGATCCATTGTTGCATTCCGCCAGGTGTCATCCAGACTGGTATCGCTGAAACTACGGAGGAGGAAGGAAAGGATGGAGTGGCGGAGGCGGAGAATGCGGAGGATGAGGAGGAGGAGGAGGAGGAGGAGGAGGAGGAGGAGAAGGAGGAGGAGGAGGACGAGGAGGATGAGATGGAGGAGGAGGAGGGGATGATAGGAGGAGGAGGAGGAGGACGAGGACGAGGAGGAGGAGGAGGAGGAGGAGGAGGGGGATGAGGAGGAGGAGGAGGATGAAGGAGGCGGCGGAGGATGGGGAGGTCTACAGGCTCCCGCTCGTGCCCCTCCCCCTCGGCACAGCGTGCTGCTCGCCAGGGCGAGCGGGTCGGGGGGATGGGCCTGGACTGGCCACCTGCGTGGGCGGTGCATACGGCAGACGACGATGTCCCTGGCCGTTTTGGGCGGCCCGCGAAGGCTACGTCATCCCGCTGGACAAGCGCCTCCAGGCAGACGGCAGGAACCTGCAGGACCCTGGCCAGCGCAGGGGGCGCCCTGTGGCCTCCCACGGGCGAGCGACGCGGGGGGCTGAGATGGAGCGTGTCGGGGCCGCGAGGGGGCGGCCTTCGACGAGTGCGCCGGGGGGGGGGGGGAGGGGGGGGGGGGCGGGGCTTCAGGTGGCAGGGAGGCTTCTTCAGATAAGCTCTCCTGGCTTCCAGCGGGGCTTCTCAGATGCCCGCGGGCCTTCAAAGAACGCCACCCGCCGTCTTAGAAGGCTTTCCTAAGAGGTCGCATGCCTGATTGCACTGCTGATGGCTAAGCTGCTTACAGGTAGCTGGGTGCAGGACAATGAAGAAGATGGGAGGACGCGGCGTGAGGATGCGGAGGAAGCGAGGACCAGGGATGCGTCTGATGATGAAAATGGTGTTGTTGATGATGGTGATGATGATGATGCTGCTGCTGATGATGATGATGCTGATGCCGCTGGTGAGGATCGTGATGAGGATGTTGATGCTGCTGCTGCTGCTGATGCTGATGATAATGATGCTGATGATGCTGATGATGATGATGATGATGATGATGATGATGATGTTGATGTTGATGATGCTGACGATGCCGATGACGATCATGCTGCTGCTAATGATGACGACGCTGATAGCGTTGCTGGTGATGATGATGCCGATGCTGGTGATGATAGTTGTGATGATACCGATGCTGTGATGATGATGCCGATGGTGATTGTGATAGTTGTGATATGATAGTTGTGATGGTGATGGTTGGTGATGATGCCGATGCTGTGATATGATAGTTGTGATGGTGATTGTGATAGTTGTGATGATACCGATGCTGGTGATGATGATGCCGATGCTGGTGATGCTGAATATTATACTGCTGTTGAGGATGATGGTAATTAAGCTGACGATGCTGATGATGCGGATCGTGATGATGTTACTGACTATGCCGATGCTGATGATGATGATGCCGAGGATGATGCTGACTATGATGCTGATGCTGCTGATGCTGATGATGCTGATGAATGTGATGATGCTGATGATGGCGATGCTGATGATGCTGCTAGTGACGATGCTGATTCTGATGATGTTGCTGATGATGATGCTGCTAATGATGACGCTGATGCTTCTGATGATGGTGATTCTGATGATGATGATGATGATGATGAGGATGCTGATGCTGCTGCGGCTGCTGATGATGTTTATGATGGTGGTATTGATGATGCTGCTGATGGTGATGACGATGCTGATGCTAATGATGATGCTGATTGTGATGGCGATGGTGACTGCGATAGTGGTGGTGATGCTGATTCTGGTGATGATGACGACGATGCTGATGATGCTGATGATGATGCTGCTGCCAAGAATGATGAGTATGCTGATGCTTACGATGTAGTTGATGATGATTTTCATGACGATGATGGTGATGATGACGATATTGATGATGACGACGATGATGTTGCTGACTATGCTGATGCTGACGATGATGCTGATGATGCTGCTGATGATGATTATGCTGATGCTGCTGATGATGCTGATGATGCTGAGGATGCTTACGAAGAGGAGGATGATGCTGACTATGATGATGCTGCTGCTGCTGATGATGCTGATGCTGGTGCTGCTGATGATGTTGATGAATGTGATGATGCTGATAATGATGCTGGTGATGATGATGATGATGATGATGATGATGATGATGATGATGATGATCATGCTGGTAATGATGATGCTTATGAGGATGCTTATGATGATACTGCTGCTGATGATGATGCTGATGCTGCTGATGATGCTGATGATGATGCTGATGGTGATGATGATGCTACTGAGGGTGATGCTGATGATGGTGGTTGTGATCATGATGATGTTGCTGCTTCTGATGATGACGATGATGACGATGATGGTGATGATGATGATGATTATGATGATGATGATTATGATGATGATGATGATGATGATGATGATGATGCTGATGATGATGATGATGATGATGACGAGGATGATGATGAGGATGATGATGCTGATGCTGCTGCTGCTGCTGCTGATGATGATGATGATGATGATGATGATGACGATGACGATGACGATGATGATGACAACGATGAGGAGGATGATGAGGAGGTGGAGCATGCGGAGGAGGAGGATGAGGAGGAGAGGGGAGTACCAGGAGCCACGAAAAGATGAAGAAGAGGGGGGAGCACGATAATCATGAGGAGCGAGTCACACGGGGACAGGGGGATGAGGAGGAGGATCAGAAGGACGGAAAGGAAACTTATAAGCGTGAACAGGAGTTTTGGGATGATGTTCAGAAGGGTGTTGATGAGAATCATGATGAGTCGGAGGATGTTTCCATCGACAATAGTCTCAGGCTGTTGTTGCTTTTCGTCGATGCGCTGCAGCAAAGCTTGAGCCAGGAGCGTTCTTGCATGCGGGGCGAAGTTGTTGCCAGCAGTGGGCATGCGTAAGGCTTTTTTTTCCTCCCCACTGCTCGAGGCCTCTGCGGTCTCCTGAGTCGTAGCCACAAGCAGCAGGCCACTGTACTTCTAGGTCGTATCCGAACCTCCCCGCATCGCCGCTGCTGCTTCCCACGCATCTCAAAGTATTAGCTTGTCCGAGGACGTCGCCGTGAATGATAAGTTCGCCTCGCTCAGCGAAGACTTGTACCTGGCCGAACGTAAGGCCCGAGAAGAGATCAAGATTCGCAACGACATGATCAAACAGAAAAAGATCCGCGAGGAGGAGATCCGCGAGGTGCCGCACGGAGGGGACATATCCCGCATTGGCCTGTTTCGGCGGCAGTGCTTCTTTTGACACGCCGCAAGAACAAATGGTGTTTGCTCTGCTGATGCTGGACGAGACGGAAAGAGGAGGTCATGCAGCGCATTAGATAGGACTTCCGGCCAGTTCCGCCCACCCTGAAGGGAATTCCCCCGAAGGCATGCCGACGACTATCTGAGAAGGGCTTGAGGAGCACCTCGAGACTGGAGAATAGGCAGAAGTCACCGTGCCACCTTTATCGAAGACGCATGGGGCAAACCACCGCCGCCTTCTGCCTTTCGGAAACGTCCATGCGGCCAAACGTTGGGCCGAAGTCTGGCCAAGCTACTGGACTATGGGTTCCGCCAGCCGTTGTGGACCCCCTTGGGGGAACACTGGGGAATGAAAGAGAAAAGAGGAGGCGAGGGGGGAAGCGGAGGAGGAGGTGGAGGAAGAGGTGGAGGCGGAGAATGAGGAGGATGAGGAGGAGGAAGAAAACGAAGAAGACGAATCATAATAAAAGTAGTGCTCACAACACGATCGTTAACAGTAGTCGTACTTTCACGAAGAACAATAAATCAAGAAGAAACCGCATATGAATCTGATAACAAACATAATAATACGAACCATTAGCACAGTGATGCAAACAACGATAGTAATAGTGTGAGCTAGGAGAAGAAGCAGACGACCAATAATACTCACACGAACAATATCAATAAGCATCGAAGAGGCATCTTGAGGCCCTCTTGGGGCCTCCTGGGGGCTTCTATGAGCCTCTTGGGGGCCTCTGCAGACAGTAATGTAAAGTTGCTACGATTCGCCTGGACTGGAAGCGTGACCTAATATGCCTGGACTGGAAGCGTGATTGAATCAACGCGCGACCCGGGTCTGAACCGCAAGAAGATGCATGCGACGACGACGGCGCCGACGACGGCGAGGTCCAGTGATCAGAGCGCACGCGATTTTCTCACCGCTCGGGTCCGTCCCAAACCCACCGGATTCGCATAGGATCCGTCCAACAAGCGTCGGAACCGCATAACTAGGGTCCGTAGCGGATCCGTAAATCCATCCCGCGCCCGAGGCGAGGTTGAGACTCC
>CAUYUJ010015631.1:0-132500 GCA_963575745.1 Prorocentrum cordatum
GTTCTCACTCTCTCTCTCTCTCTCTCTCTCTCTCTCTCTCTCTCTCTCTCTCTCTCTCTCTCTCTCTCCCCCTCCCTCTCCTGGCACGCACGCATACATGCGCTGTTCCCTCTGCCTCGCTATCGCACTCGCCCTTCTCCTCCCTCTCCCTTCCCCTTGTCGTCGCACCCCCCTGTGATCATCATCATCATCATAATCAGCATCAGCATCAGCATCATCATCATCATCATCATCATAATCATCATCATCATCATAATCAGCACCGCCACCATCATAATCAGCATCAGCATCAACATCAGCATCGCCACCCAAGCATCTTTGGTGCAAGCCCGCTGGCCGACGCTGGCCATCTTCCAACCACATGCACGAGAGGTCACGAAGCCCTCATGGCGCCAGCACGTGGGAGCCGTCAACCTTGGCCCAGAGACAGGCGGGCGCTGCCATGCTCACCCTCCTCTTGCAGATGTACGCATCGTGCAATATATCAGCAAAGGACTTCGCTACCCTCTGCTATCACGGCTCGGAAGCAGGCTTGAAAGGAGGAGATTGGGCTCGCTATGGCATGAAGCCAGGAGTGAGCCCTGGCAACTACCAGAAGCACTTGGATCGAGTGATACAACCGCCCGCTGGATTGTTTCAGCGCGTGGACGTGCCTATGTTCGATCAGGTACTTGGCCGCGTGAGCAAGCAGGTCGAGAACAGGATAATCTGGGACTCTTTGGAGACAGAGCTCGGCGACGACCGCAGCATCGGTAGAACGCTCGCTGCAGGGGACCACCCGATCCTTACTGTTCCTGCCTACCGCGAACACCCCGCTGTGACCGATGCGATCGCGCAGGGCCGGCAGTTGCCACTCCCACTGGGATTCTACCTCGACGGCGTGCAGTACATTGCGCAAGCTGCGGGGCGCAGCGATACAGCCCTAGGCTTCTGGTGTATAAACTTGCTGAGTGGTCGACGCCATTTCATTTCTGCTGTCAAATCTCAAGATACATGTCAGTGCGGGTGTCGAGGCCACTGCTCCCACTTTCCCCTGATGCACCACATGGCGTGGCAATTTCGGGCCTTGCAGGACGGCGCCGTGCCGAACGTGCTCCCCGACGGGAGAACTCCAGTGCCGGATGATTGGCCCCCAGGCAGAATACTGCCTTTCACAGCAATCCTGCTCTATATCAAAGGGGACTGGGCTGAACACAACCACGCGCTCGGCCTTGCGCCGTGGAGCTCTGCGTGGAACCCGTGTCAATTTTGCAGCGCCAGAAAAGAGGATCTCCACGCTTGCGATTGCTCGCTTGGCACGGAACAGCCATCGTGGCCTTTGAGGTCACACATTTCTTACTTCTTACAATGCGAGGCGTGTGAGGTCCATGTGGATTTGGTCACGCGCGAAGACGTGGCCAAGCTGAACCGAGCTGTGAAGTGGACCAAGCTGCAGAAAGGGATCGGCGGGAGAGTGGTATTCAAAGAGGCCGTTATCAACGGTGTAATCCTTCAAATTGGTGACAGGTTGAGTCCATCAGAGTCTTTGCAAGACATCGGGAAACTCTCTCAACTTCCACTTCCATCGCGAGTGACAATGTGGCGTCCAAGGAAGGACGAGGACGGCAAAATCATGGACCCCATCAACTACAGGCGCCCGCTCTTCGACAAGCAACTTCGCACGTCTCCCGCTGCATCATTGTCTATAGATATACTGCACACCCTCTACCTCGGGCCAGCTATGCGTTATGTAAGCGCATGCCTGCACAGAGTCATCTTGTCCAACCCGATGAACATTCAAGGCGCGACCGACCAGGTCTATGCAGCAAGTCTACCAATCATCAGAGCAGACATGGACATCTACATGTTCGAACACGTGCCTGTTGAGAGGCGCCTCAACACGCTAACGCTGAAGATGTTGGGCAAGCGGCGTGGGGCCACGCTGCAGGGCCATCGTTTTTTTACAGCCTTGCATCTCATCATCGCCGTCGTCGTCACCTCACATCTCCCTCGCCACCACCCCTCCCGTCCCGGCCCCGCCTGCCCCGCCTTGCTCCACCCCTCCATCCCAGCTCTCCTTCAGGGTCTCTTCCGTGCATTGACCCGTGCGGGGCCGAACTGAGACGCCACTTTGCTTGTCATTCCGAAGTCGGCATCTGCCCCCCCCCCCAGCTGAAGCACCGCGCCCAAAGAGAGACAAAGAGAGGGGGAGGGGGAGGAGGAGGGGGAGGAGGAGGAGGAGGGGGAGGAGGATGGGACGAGGGGAGGAGGAGGAGGGAGAGGGCAGGAATGCCTCTCGTAGGACGTTGCTCCCCATCCCTCTTCTAGAACGTAGCGCCCCCCGCCCTCGCCCAGCATCGCCCCCTCGCCCGTGGGGCACCTATCTGCTGAAGGAGGGGTCGCCTGTGTCGCGCGTGGGGCGCCTCTCGAGAACCCGCCAAACCCCTCCAGGGGCGCCAGGGAATCAGAACTGCTGAAGTTGGCATTCACAGCAGCCCCCTCATTCTCAACCCTCTTCCTCATCCTACGCATCCTGTTCTCTAATCCCCAGCTTCGCCAACCTCCAGTCCCACCTCTCCTCATCCTCTGTATGCTGGCTCAAAAATTCAAGCGGTAGCCACGTACGTGGCCATGCGCCCAGGCTCTCCATGGAGGCGCGGTTAGCACGGCGCTCCATCGGATCGGGCTCGGATCATCGAGTCTGGACGTTGACTATATGCCAGCGCCAGAACTCTACGCGGGTGAGCCGATTCGCGCGTACCCCGACGAGGAGGACGAGACGAGAAATCGGAATCAGACCCGGACGAGAAGTCGGAATCAGACTCGGACGAGGAGTCGGAACCAGACAGGGAGGGAGAACGGGGAGAGGAAGGGGGAGGGAGATGGAGAGAGGGGCAGCGAGGACCAGACGTCGAGCATCCAGGATTCTCTTCGGATGCGATTGTGGCTCAGTCAATGAACGGGCTCCTTAGCCTAGATACCGCTGGCGCCAATTGTTCAGACACCATCGCGAGACGATGCCCCAGCCCCGATTTCGCCCACCTGGATTGCTGGAGCCGCCAGACCAGGCGCCACCAGCGATGAGTGCCAGAGGGGGGGGGGGGGACAAGAACAACGCCGACAAGAACAACGCAGCCTGGGGCCAGGTGGGCGCCAAGCGGCGCCGACGCAGAAGGCAGCGCCTCCATCCACGAGGAACGGGCGCACTCCAGCAGCGGCGACGCCGCGCTTCACCCAGACGACGGGTGGGCAACGCCCGACGGAGTCGTCAAACACGGGCGCTCCGCGGGGATGAGCCACCCACGAGCGGCTCTGGAAACATTGCTGAACCAATATCCTCCTCCTCATCTTCTCCCTTTCGTTCCTCGCTCTCCCTCGCCATCCCTCTGCTTGTCCCACCTTCAAATCCTCCACGAGCTTTGTCGGCTTTAGCAAACTCCTCCCACGCGTCCCATCATATCATCATTTTCGGCATCCTCCTTCATTCCTCATCGGTCAAGTCCTTTCCCCCCCTGCAACGTACTGCCAGCGCCCTTTCCGTGTTCTCTCTAATTCAAGCGTTGGGGCCAATGCCGATTCACACGCCAAATCACACGCGTGTGATTTGGCGTGTGAATTCGCACTTGTACCAGTATTCCACAGGAAAATCGCTGGGGGTAACGTGACAGAGGACCAGAAAACTGCAAGCAATGCTGGGTATACAGTCAGATTCAATATGGCCAGCCGTGCCCGTGGTGCGCGATTCCAGTTTTGCGCTGATGATCTCGTTTCATCAGATCACTTGTGCAATGTTTGGCATTCTCTTCGGATCAGTTATCCCCTGCCCTCGCGGAAAAACTAAAACAACAATGCCTATTCTACAGAGCGTTTTGCACCCTGGCTCGGCGATGTCGCTCAAGGCCGCGGAGGTGGCCATCATGATTGACTTTGCCACCTCGCAATTGATTAAACATGGAGGTGCTGCTCGATTCGGTGCGGCCCTGCTGGGGGCGGGGGCATCTTTGAAAAGACTTCGCAGCGAGATGGCTGCGCACGAGGGGGCCCCCACGGCCGATGGGATGAAACGACTGTGCGCGGCTCTGGATGCACGCATGTTTTGCTGCAAGGCCGCATCCATTGGGATCTCTCCGAAGCATCACCTCCTGTGCCACATGATACACAGGAGCCTGGGAATTCACTGCCCTGCGTTCTACAAGCCTACATCCCCCACCTACGTGCCACTGGGGGTCAGGCGGCAATTGGCGTCGACCTCTCGGCTGGGCGCGGCTCGAAAAATACTGGGAGCAACGCCTCCCTCGCACCGGTTGCTTTTGGAGGGTGGGGAAGGGCGGGGCCGAACCCTGAGGCAAAACAAAGGCGACGACGATGATGACGGCGAGGGCGACGCACGAAAGCAGGGGCACGAGAGGACGAGGAGGCCGGAGGGAGGAGGAGGCTGGCAAATCGAAGGAGATAGAGAGGAAGAGCTAGGGTGAGAAAAGAGAAGGACGAACAGACGCTGGAGTGACGGAGGAGTCCTCAGACTTCGTCCTCCAGCCACTGTAACCCTCCCTTTCATCGTCGCACCCTCGACCTTATTCTTCTCTCCTCCAGCATCGTCCTCCTCATCCTCCTCTCGTTCTGTCTCATCACCCTGCTATTTCTGCTTCTCCTCCTCCCCCCCTCCTCCTCCTCCTCCTCCTCCGCCTCCTCCTCCTCCTCTCCCTCCAATCCGACTTCGTCTTCCCCCTCTCCCTGCAGGGCGAGGTCAGAGAGGAGGCAGTAAGGAAGGGGGGTTTCGTGCGCTCCGAAGGATTAGATGGCAAGGCGTTCCCAAACATTATTCGACATACTTGGATGAATCATTGAACAAGTTCTTGCGATCCATAGCCGTATTCTCCCACAGGAACACATTCCACCACCGAGTGCATCGCCTTATCGACCTTCTCGGACGGCTCTGTCAGCCTCGCCATTTCTTCAGTGGGAGACCATGGTTAGAGTTGGTATCAGGCGCGTTCCATTGGTGATATTGTTCCTCGCGGCAGCCTCGTCGTCTGCTGCGCACCGACGGCCGCTGCGCCCGAATTGCATTGGATTTGATTGGGCTGTCACTGTTGGTTTAGACCTGATGGAACGGGGGATTCCGAGCGACATGACCGTCGCAACTGTAATACAATTCCAGGAAGTACTGGACCGCTGGAGAAGCGACCTGAGTATGATTCCACGGTCGTGCAGTCTGGTGGAAATGTGCGCTGGCTCGGCAGGGATTTCTCGTCGCGTCCAATCCCACGGTCTTCAGTCGCTAAGTGTCGAGAAGGATGATTTTGAGTGGCAGAATCTAACCACGCTGGTGGGAACGTTGTATTTCCTTTTCGCTGCGGCGTCGGTCGTCTGCGGCGGCGTTGTCTGGATGTCGCCGCAGTGCTCCACGTTCGTGCAGATCGCTATGCACCACGCTGGCAGGACAATTGTCGATCCCGTGGGCCACGAGTTGCGCTCCGACTGCCGCCAGGGCAACTACGTTGCTCGCTTGATGTCCCACAGGGCTTAAACGAGAGGGGCGATGGGGAGGAGAGGTGGAGGGAGACGACGGGGCAGAAAGGAGGTGGCAGGGACATCGGAAGAGGACCAGGAAAAATGAGCAGGGCGGCAAGGGAGCTATCGCGTTTCTCCTCCCCTCTTCCCCCCCCTCCCTGTCCTCCACACCCTTCCTCATCTCCATCCTCATCCCTCCTATCCTCGCCTCCCTCCTCATCCTCACCCCCCTTCTTCACCATCCCAGCTTTATTTGTTTGTTATCTCTCTCTATCTCTTGTTCTTCCAGCCCCTCCTCCTTCTCACCCTACTCCTCTTCGTCCACTTATATCAGCTTTATTTGTTTGTTATCCCTCTCTATCTCTTGTTCTTCCAGCCCCTCCTCCTTCTCCCCCTACTCCCCCTCGCCCACTTCCCCCTCATCCCCCCCCCCCCCTCCCTCGCGCAACACGGGCGCGTCCACGTGCTCCCCCGCCCCGTCCGCCCAGCAAGGTCTCACATCATGATGTTCCTTGCGACCCGCTCCGTTGCCTACGTCATAGAGCAACCGAAGTGTTCGTTTTTGCATAGGATGCAAGAGGTTGCATCCGCCCTCGACATGACATCGGCAAATCATGTAACAACGTGGCTTGTTTTTTTCGGCGGTGTCCCCCCAAAGCCGCTGGACTTGCGAGGCACCGCATCTTTTCTGGATAAGCTTGCGAGGTCAAAGCAGGAAGCCGATGCTAGATTAGGTGATCAGAAAAAAATGCTTGCAGTGACTACTCCACGCAGGGATGGCGCTGAAAGCACTTCCTGGGGAGGGGGGTGGACGACGGGCGACAAGAAACGCCAGCGTGAGTCCCAGGAATACCCTTCCCCACTTTGCGTGCTAGTTGCCTCATGTCTTGCCGAGGGCATGAGCGACGAGGCGAAGGCCGCGTCTGCTCTCGCGCCGTGAAGGGGAACCCAGCACGCACACGCACTCAACAAAAACACACATACAATCAACGCCTGATATATATATATATATATACACATATACATATATATATATATATATATATATATATATATGTATCGCAATGCGCTGGACCCTTCACATGCAGCCGCCCTGCCCCTTGCAGCCCTGCCCGCCTGTCAAAGTAGGCGCGTCAACAGCACGTGGCGCACGCTGGCGCCTGCACCTGGCCTTTTCTGGATGACCCTCCTCTTCTCTCCCTGGCTCGGTCCTCCAAGCCCGAAGCGTTTGGAGGCTCCAAGGCAGAAGGATCAGTTCATCCAAAGTTAGCGTCGCCGCGGCTGGCCTCGGCTCGGAAAACTGTTGCACGCCCTTGATGTGGCGTGTATTTCTTTTGCGCGCGGTGGCTCGGCGAAACAATCCTCCTGCCTTGGAGCCTCGCGTTTGCTTACTTGAGGTTGCAGGGTTGTTTGGAAGGCCTTTCTGCGACGCGGCGCGAGGCGACACGGCAGAATGGTGATCCATCCGAGGTGAGCGTCGCCCCGGCTGGACTCGGCTCGGAAATCCCACCGTGGTGGAGCCGCGCGCGCCATCGTGTGTTTGCGGTTGGGCGCGTGAGAGTTTCGCGTGAGCGATGGGGGAAAACACCTCGGCGAAAAACAACATTCTGCTGTGGGGCCTCGCTCGCCCGAGTTCCCCGAAAATGGGCCCTCACGAAGGCCCTCTGCGACCGCGAGGGGCCCTCAGGAAGGCCCCGAGCTCCCCGAAATTGGGCCCTCAGGGGCGCCACGTGCATTGAATTGAATTGCAGGCATTGGAAATTGAAGGAAGAGGGGCCAGGAGGAGGGGCGAGGATAGGAGGAGGGAGGTCGGGGAAGGAGGGGGAGGAGGGGGAGAAGGAGGAGGAGGAGGAGGGGGGGGAGGAGGAGGACGAGGCGCAGCTAGACAGGGAGGAGGAGAGGCACACATTTCCCCGCTCCCTGGAAATTTGGAAGTTGTAAATTCCACCATAAACAATAAGCGAAAATCATCAGGTTGTGGTTCGCAACATCGAGGTTGTGGTTCGGACTTTCTCTGTGCTGTGGGTTTCGGCGCATGATATGCACCTCTTGCTGCAGGCCCTTGCTTCGACCAAATTATTCACAGACGCTTCCCCGTGTGCTCCTCATGACGTCATCCTCCCCCCACTCCTTCTCGTCCCCTCCCCTTCCTCCTCCTGTTCCTCCTCCTCCTCCTCTTCCTTCTCCAGCCCCCTCGTCCCTCTTCCTCCTCCTCCTCCTCGTTATCCCCCTCCTCTTCCTCCTCCCCTCGTCGTCGTTTTCTCGGTGTCGTCCTCGTCGTCTTCGTCGTCGTCGTTCGTCTGTCGCCAGTCGTCTGTCGCCAGAGGAAGGGGGGAGGGCATGAGGTGGAAAGGGAGGAGGAACAGGCGGAAGAGGAGCAGGAGGAGATGAGGGGAATTGGAGGAGGAGGAGGAGGAAGAGGAGGAGGCGGAAAAGGAGGAGGAGAGAGGAGGAGGAGCCCGAGGAGCCGGAGAGAAGGCGGAGCAGGAGAAAATGGGAGGAACCGCAGGAGGAGAGGAGAGGAGGAGGAGGAGGAGAGGAGGAGGAGGAGGAGGAGGAGGAGAGGAGGAGGGAGGAGGAGGAGGAGGAGTAGGAGGAGGGGGAGGGGAGGGGCAGCAGGACGACGAAGAGGCGAAGGAGGAGGAGGTGGTGTAGGAGGGGGAAGGGGGGCGGCGAAATGGGGGGAGGAGGGAGGAAGGAGGGGCCCCCCGCGGCTGGCGACGGCTGCCGCGGCTGCCGCGGCTGCCCGGCAGCGCGCTGCAGGCGCCTCCGGAGGGGGGGTCGGCCCAAGGGGAGCAGCAGCAGGAAGGTGAAGGAGGACACGGAGTAGGGAGACGCGGGGGGAGAGAAACAGCTGCTGTAGCAAGGCTGCAGGGTCTCGTCGTCCTCCTCCTCCTCCTCCTCTTCCTCCTCCTCCTCCTCCTCCTTTTCCTCCTCCTCCTCTTCCTCCTCCTCCCCCTCCTTTTTCTCCAGCTCCTCCTCTCGTCCTCATTCTTCTCCTCTCCCCCTTTGTTGCTGCTGCTGCTGCTGCTGCTGCTGCTGCTCCTCCTTCTCCCCCTCCTCCTTCTCCTCCTCCTCCTTGGCTTCTCTTCTTCGTCCTGCTCCTCCTCCTCCTCCTCCTCCTCCTCCTCCTCCTTCTCGTCCTCCTCGTCGTCGTCGATGTCATTCAGGGTCGGGGGCACCGGCCGACAGGCCTTCACAGTGTACCCAGCCAGTCGCGCACTGGAGGAAAAAATAAAACGACCCTTTTCGTACCACTGGGCCGTTTTCTCATTATCCTCCTCTTCCCTCCCCTCCTCCTCCTCCTCCTCCTCCTCCTCCTCCTACTCCTCCGTCCTCCTCCCCTCTACCCCACGTCCTCTGTCCCCTTTCTCATGTATCCTCCTCCTCCTCGTCTTCCTCCTCCTCAGTCCCCCTCCTCCTTTCTTTCTCCTCCTCTTTTTCCCTTCTCCGAAAATGTATCATCCTCCTTATCTTCCTCCTCCCCCCACTTTTGATGATGTTGCTGCTGTTGCTGCTGCTGCTCCTCCTCCTCCTTCTCTTCCGTCCCATCCTCCTCCTCCTCCTCCTCCTCCTCCGTCCTCTTCCTCATATGTTCCCCCTCCTCCTCCCGTCCTCCTTCTCCTCGTCCTCCTCGTCGTCGTCGACGTCTTTCAAGGTCCGCGGCACCGGCCGACAGGCCTTCGGAGTAGTATACCCAGCCAGTCGCGCACGTGAGCGAACAAAAACGACCCTTTTCGTTCTAAATGGGTCGTTTTTTGTTTGCTGGGGGGAGGACCAGGACGCCGTCCGCTAGGAAAAAGGAAGCGGGTGAGGATGACGAGGAAGATATGGGAGGAATGGGGGGGAGGTAGGGCCGACCAGCGGGAAGAGGACGGAGGTGGACGAGGGACGCAATCTCTGCTAGCCGCCATCAGTCAATGGCGACAAGCGCAAGGCCGCCGCCCCAAACCTGCCCAGGAAACGGCGCGGGCTGGCCTGAAATCAACCGAGCAAATTCTCGAGACACGCCACCGAGTGAAATCGTAAGCCGGGCAACGGCGAAACGTCCCGAAACGCGTCTTAGAAGCACTGTTACGTTCAGGCTTGAATGCGCCAGGGGGTGCAACGTTGAAAACCCGTCTCGGAAACTTAAGTTTTCGGGGCAGGGACACTCACGCCTCCTTCCTTTTTTCTCGATCGCTCTAGCCCCCACCCGCTGACCTCGAAGCGACGAACTGCCTCACTACTGTCGAAATTGGGCTTTCATGTCTTCATTTTCTCAATCGCCGTTGTCGCCGCCACCAGCGCTCGAAGGTCGGGAGTAGGCGCGGCGCCAGCGAACGTCGCGTGCCCTTCGGCATCGCGCGTCGTGGGTGTGCTCGCGCCACTGAGGCGCACGGGGCGCGCGCAGACGGTCGCGCCCAGCTACCGAAAACATCGTGGATGCATCTATGTGCCCATCCACGACTCAATGGTCGGCGCGCATCCTTGGGGCATTGTTCCCAAGATATCTTAGATGACCAACATGCGGCGCGCTTGCGACAATATTCGCATTGCTTGTCCAGGGCCTAACCGCGACGGTTTCTTCAAACCTGTCGCGCTGCTCCATGGGGGAGCCTTGAGGAGCTCCTCTGCAAACGCGCGCACAGTGAAGTGCGGTGTCTTGTCAAATCGTTTGCAGATCGCCTTCAATTTGGCGGCTTTGGCAGTCGTGAAAGACATTTTCTCCAAGAGAGTCTTCCGTCCGTTCGCCTTCACGTTGCCGTTCTGTGCCAAGAGGTGCCGCGCGGCGGCCGCCCCTCGCTGCCTCTTGAGACGTCGCACTTCGAGTTCCTTCTTCTTGCGCCTCTCGTTCAACCCAGACTGGAGGCGGTGCACCGCCATGTCTTTCTCTAGCTCCGTGTGAGCGAATACCATCCGCCGGAGGAGCTTGTCGGTAGGGGTTGGGTTGTGCTTGTAGAGGGTGGGCATGTCTGCCGCGATGATGTTGATGCGGTGCCTTCTGGCGACCTCACAGATCTCCTCGTTGACAGCCAAGTTTCTTGCCACAGCTCTCGAGTTCTCCACTAAGATGGTCCGAATCTTGCGCCTCGTTGCCTCCTTCATGAGCTCTTGGAAGCCTGTCCGAGACCCGGCTGGGAGAGAACCGCTAACAACTTCACTCATCTCGCCGACGACATTGTAAATGTTCTGCACGGCGTAATTGTTCACAGCATTCCGCTGGCGCGCGATGCCCGCCCGATCCTGGTTCGCTTTTGAGCTTATCCGTAAATAGCAGAGCGCCTTTCGGGACCGCCTCGTGGTCTTCTGTTTGATTTGTCGGGCCCGCGGGGCCTGTAAGCTCTTCGCTGCATTTTCCGTCTTCAAGGGCAACCACTTCTTCGTTGCCTTGCGGGCATTCCCAGATAGTGCTTCCCCCATGGCAGCAAATGTGGGCCGGTCGGCAATGCTCGACAACGCCGCTAGCAACCGAAACGGCTTCGCACGAGGAAGCGGCGGCAGCAGGTTTCGAAAATTGGCTGGCCCAACGGGCCATAGGCGCGCGGCAACTGGTTGACAATAATTCTAATTCGCGCGCGCGGGGCGGCCATTGGGCCCACTCCTGGACGAAAACTCTCGGGGCCACCCAGAACGCCCCAGGGGAGGGCCATTTTTCGAGGCCACTCATTGGGATCGTGGCCACCGAGGGGGGAGACGCAATCGACTACCCCTCCCTCTTGCCACAACGGCAAGGGCCCCTCAAGAGGGCCCCGGGAACCCCAAGACGCCGCCAGGAGGCCCCAAAGAGTGCTCCAGGGCCAACGGAATGAGGGAAGCGAGCTTATGGCCTCAAAGGGTCTGGCACATGATGGATGGAGAAAAGATGAGAGGACGGAGGGGGAGGAGGAGGAGGACAAAACGGAAGAGGAGAAAGAGGACGAGGAGGAGGACGGGGAATGGTGAAGGGGCCAGGGGGGACTGGCGACCGAGGGAGACAGCAAGGCCGCTACCGATGTCCTGAAATTGCGGCAGGTCCTCTCCTTTTTCTTCAGCCACGCCCGCGCCATTTCCCCAGAGCGCGGGGGGCTGCGAGCAACAGCGCCCGTCACCTCAGCCGTAGAAGCTCACTTTTTCGCGCAGCTTGTTGGTCTCCTTTTGGCGACGAACCAAGGGGAATGCGAAAAAGGAGCAGGCCTTCTAGAAAACGGCTGGGTTCCGGAGGTTTGGCCTCTTAGAAATTACCCCTGTCAGCGTGGAAAACCAGGCAATTTCTTAGAAGGACCGCGGGCTTCTAAGAACTCCCGCGGCCTTTTGGGAAGGCCTGCTCCTTTTCTCTTTCACCCTGCTCTCGCCACCGATCCTTGCTGCGCAAGACGGTGATCCCGTGCTCGTTCTCGTTCGTGGCCTGGCCGTACAAAAAAGATTGGCATACGCACAAAAGCTTGCAGGCATTGCCGGTCGTGTCTTCCTTCTTGACTGCGTCGGCGAGCGCCGAAAGTTGACCGCGCGAAACTGCCGGTACATCTAGGGCGAGCAAGTGCCGCATGAAGGCGTCGCGCAGCCGCTCGCAGGAGTATGTCTTCTGGGCCCCGAAGGCCCGGCACACGGCAAGGTGCGCGTTCGCGTTCGTGATAGACGTAAGCCTTCGAAAATGTAGGGGGGTAGTTCTTTTTATATATCCTTATCGCACGACCTCCTCGTCCTCATTATTTATCCTCCTCCTCCTCCTTCTCCTCCTTGCCCCCATCACCCTGCTCCTCATCGCACCTTCTCGTACCTCGTCATGCCTCCTCCTCCTCCTCCTCGTGCGTTGTCCTTTACCTCCTCCTCCTCCTCCTCCTCCTCCTCCTCCTCCTCCTCGTACTCCTCTTACTCCTCGTTGTGCCTCCTCGTCTTCTTCTTCTTTCCCGCCCTCATCCTTCTCGTTATCCTCCTCCTCCTCCTCGTACCTCACCGTCCCCCCCCCCCTCCTCGTATCCCCATCGTACGTCCCCAATTGCTCTTTCTCCTGCTCGTACCTCCTTGTTCTTCCTCGCGTTTCCTCCCCGTACCTCCTCCAACTCCCCGCCGTCAGCATCGTCATTTTGATCATCACCAGCATGACCACTATCATCATCATCATCATCATCATCATCATCATCACCCTCATCATCATCATCATCATCATCACCATCATCATCATCATCATCATCATCGCCATCACCATCACCACCATCATCACCAACATCTCCATTCTCGTCTTCGTCATCTTCATCATCAGAAGCAGCATCGTCATCATCGCACCTCCTCGTACCTGATCTTCGTACCTCCTCTTGATCGTCATCGTCATCGCCATCATCATCATTGTCATATGCCTTCCCCTCTTTCTCGTCATCGCCCCCCGTCGTACAACCTTGTCGCGATCTGCCCCTCCCTCTACTCCTCCTCATGCTCATCCCTTCTATCGCCCTTCCTCCCTAAATTCCTCCCTGAAAAACGTCTTCTTCGTAGCTCGTCACCGCCCATATCCTCCACATCCTCATCACCACCATCATCGTGATCGTAATCGTCATGACCATCGCTATCGCCATCGTCTTCGTTGTCGCCACCGCCGTCGCCGTCATCATCATCGTCATCATTCATTTGGTTACACTTTTGTGCCTCCATGCGCCCCGCAGCGGCATCTCATTGTGCGTCTTCTTTCCTGTTCGTGCTTCCTTGTCCTCATATTCGTCCCGTTCGTCCCTTCTCGTGCCTCTTCGTCGTGCCTCCTCATCATCCTCATGCTCTTCGTCGTGCCTCCCTCATCGTGCCCCCTCATCCTCGACGCCCACCTCATCATCCTCGTTTGCCCTTCCGGGAAAAACGACCCATTTCAGTTAAAAGGGGTCGTCTTTTGAGAGGCGATGTCTTACATTCGTGAGCTTACATGTTGCTGCCGAATCGTTTCTCTTGCACGTGTCGCAGAATCCTCATCCCCTCTTCCTCTGATCGGCCGGCCCCCAGAGCGCGAATGGGCAGGATTTGACACAGGGAGGAGGAAGAGCGAAGATTCATAATGAAGAGAGGCAGAAGTCCGAAATGGGGCAGAGAGAAAGGATGCCAAATCAATTGTCAGAGCGTCGTGTCTAGTTTTTTTTTCCTATTTCGTTTCCCCCGCCTGTCGTCGCCCTCGTCGCTGGCCGCGGACGTCGCGATGCCCAGCAGGGCCAGCCAGCGCAGGAAGTGGGAGACATTGAGCCTCCAACTCCTGGGGAAGACCTGCGCCACCAGGTCGATGACGCCCTGCCTGGTCAGAGGCAGCTCGCGCGAGGCGTCCCTGAATGCTCTGAAGAAACCGAGCACAGTGCTGGAAGTAATCTTGTTGACGTCCCTGGTTGGGACAAGGCAACTCCCACTCTTGAGGTATCGGCGGGGGGCAAAGCGGAGGCTCGTGAACTCGAGGGCCATGCCGGACATCTGCTCGCCCCCGTTGAACGTGGAAACGAGCTCGAAAATGTCCACCGCCCGGGAGTTCAAGAAAAACGCCGCAGCGTGCCGCATCCAAGGAACGCAACGCGTCACCAAGCCCACGCACACCGTACCGAGCACCACCCACTCCGGCAGTTTCTTGGGGGCCACGGCTCGCACGAATCGCTTGGCTTCCTGGACCAGCGGGTCCTCGGGCACCAACCCTTTGACCTGATGGCAGGGGCGTTCAGATGCCATTTGAGGGGAGGCGCCCTAAGGCGCCGCCCCTGGAGTGGCAGCCGAGCTTACGTCTCTGACCTTTTCCTTCGTCACGTGGTGGCAGAAGGTCATCCGGACGGCGTCCGCGAACGAGAGGGGCTGGCCAGGTGCGCTGCCACTGGCGCTCGTCTGCCACACCGAGTTGGTTTTGCCCATGAACGTGGAACTCAGGAGCTTGATCTTGCTGCGAACCGCGACGTATTCGGCAAGAAGAAGCGCCCCAGCATCGGCACCGGTAGGCATCAACATGGCCATGAGGGCAAGTACCACCTTCTGCTTCTCGGTCACACGTTGCACGCACGTCTTCACAACCGATAGCGCCTGCTTCTGCTGCTTCGAGCTCGGCGCCCCCCCACGCGCTAGCTCCGCAAGGCGAGCCCCGAATGACCTCTTCACGCCACGTCCGCGTTTGATAACACGACGCCTCATCATCGCAGCCGCTGGAGGGTTCGCGAAGGGCCAGGCCGAATTAGTCTGACAGGCTTGAGTCGACACGGCATCGGATACCTACTTCCAGTTGCGTTGGCATGATCAAGGCTCGGGCTAAACACCAAAGTGCCCTTACTTTGATGGTGTTTAGCCCGAGCCCTGACCATGCCAATGCAACTGGAAGTAGGTATCCGATGCCGTGTCGACTCAAGCCTGTCAGACTAATTCGACCTGGCCCTTCGCGAACCCTCCAGCGGCTGCGATGATGAGGCGTCGTGTCATCAAACGCGGACGTGGCGTGAAGAGGTCATTCGGGGCTCGCCTTGCGGAGCTAGCGCGTGGGGGAGCGCCGAGCTCGAAGCAGCAGAAGCAGGCGCTATCGGTTGTGAAGACGCGCGTGCAACGGGTGACCGAGAAGCAGAAGGTGGTACTTGCCCTCATGGCCATGTTGATGCCTACCGGTGCCGATGCTGGGGCGCTTCTTCTTGCCGAATACGTCGCGGTTCGCAGCAAGATCAAGCTCCTGAGCTCCACGTCCATGGGCAAAACCAACTCGGTGTGGCAGACGAGCGCCAGCGGCAGCGCACCTGGCCAGCCCCTCTCGTTCGCGGACGCCGTCCGGATGACCTTCTGCCACCGCGTGACGAAGGAGAAGGTCAGAGACGTAAGCTCGGCTGCCACTCGAGGGGCGGCGCCTTAGGGCGCCTCCCCTCACATGGCATCTGAACGTCCCTGCCATCAGGTCAAAGGGTTGGTGCCCGAGGACCCGCTGGTCCAGGAAACCAAGCGATTCGTGCGAGCCGTGGCCCCCAAGAAACTGCCAGAGTGGGTGGTGCTCGGTACGGTGTGCGTGGGCTTGGTGACGCGTTGCGTTCCTTGGATGCGGCACGCTGCGGCGTTTTTCTTGAACTCCCGGGCGGTGGACATTTTCGAGCTCGTTTCCACGTTCAACGGGGGCGAGCAGATGTCCGGCATGGCCCTCGAGTTCACGAGCCTCCGCTTTGTCCCCCGCCGATGCCTCAAGAGTGGGAGTTGCCTTGTCCCAACCAGGGACGTCAACAAGATTACTTCCAGCACTGTGCTCGGTTTCTTCAAAGCATTCAGGGGCGCCTCGTACGAGCTGCCTCTGACCAGGCAGGGCGTCATCGACCTGGTGGCGCAGGTCTTCCCCAGGAGTTGGAGGCTCAATGTCTCCCACTTCCTGCGCTGGCTGGCCCTGCTGGGCTTCGCGACGTCCGCGGCCAGCGACGAGGGCGACGACAGGCGGGGGAAGCTTTGACAATTGATTTGGTTTCCCTCATCTTTGGCCCCTCTCGGATTTCTGCCCCCCCCCTTCCTCATGAATCTCCACTCTCCCTCCTCACTGTCAAGCCTTGCCCATTCGCACTCTCAGGCCCGATCAGAGGAAGAGGAGATAAGGATTTTGCGACACGCGCAAGAGAAACGATTCGGCAGCAACATGTAAGCTCACAAATGTAAGACATCGCCTCTCAAAAAAACGACCCCTTTTGATTGAAATGGGTCGTTTTTCCCGGAAGGGCAAACGAGGATGATGAGGTGGGCGTCGAGGAAGATGGGCCACGAGGAGGCACGAGGAGGCACACGGAAGTACATGGAGGCATGAGGAAGTACAAGAAGTGCGAGGAGGAGGAGGAGAGTGAAGAGGACGAGAAGGTACGACGGTGAGGGACGCGGCGGGGTGCGACCATGTACAGTCAGGAGGGGGGAGGATGGTGATTGTGGTGATGGCGCGCGGGAGGAGGAGGACGATGATGAGAAGGAGGTGCGAAAACGAAAGAGGATACACAAGCAGTTGTGACTACGTGGCCAAAGGAGGTACGAAGTAGTGCAACCATGAGGAGGATCCTGGTGGTGATAACGCTGCCAGTGATGATGCCGATGGATGGCGATGACGATAGTTTTGGCGAAGATGACGATGATTACGATGATGACGGTGATGACGATAAGACGACCCATGATGACGATGGCGGCGGTGGCGACAGCGGTAACGATGACGATATCGCTGGCCATGACGATTACAATCATGATGGTGCTGACGAGGAGTTGCAGAACATGATGGCGAGGAGAACTTATCAAGTGGAGGTGATAGGGTAAGCTTATTTGGAGGAAGTGCGACGAGGTGTAGGAGTACGTACGAGGGGGCACGGAGAGGCGCGAGGACACGAGGAGGAGGACAAGGAGAACGAGGAGGAAGAACGAGGTTCTCGGAGGGGGTACGATCAGGAAACACGAAAATGAACAGGGAGGGAGCACGACAAATAACGAGGAGGTGGACGACGACGAGCTACGAAAAGGAAATCCGGGGAGGGAGTCCATGCAGGAAGTGCGAGAACAGGGATGAGACAAAGGAGGAGGAGGAGGAGGAGGTTGAGGATGAGGAGAGGGAGGGAAACATCGTGAGGAGTATGCACGTCAAGGGGACGATGACGAAAAAGCAGGGAAGGCATATGATGGTGATGGTGATGGCGATGGTGATGATGACGATCAGGAGGAGGTGCGACGATTTGGTTAGATGAAGTACGATAATGACGATGCTGCCTCTAATGATGACGCTGGCGAAGGCGATGATGGTGATGTTGGTGACGATGATGTTGGTGTTGATGGTGATGGTGGTGACGATCAAGATGAAGATGATGAAGATGTTGATGACGGTGATGATGATGATGATGATGATGATGACGATGCTCACGATAGGGAGGTAGGTAAGGGGAGAAACTGTGAGGAGGTACATGGAGGTACGAGCAGGAGAAAGAACGAGGAGGAGGTACGATTGGGATACGGGCAGGAGGCACCATGAGGTACGAGGAGGAGGAGGAGGAGGCAGAGGAAAACGAAACGGATGAGGACGGGAAGAAAGAAAAAGATCAGGAGGTGCGACGAGCAATAAGAGGACGATGAGGGGGAGGAGGAGGAGGAGGAGGAGGAGGAGGAGGAGGTGGAGGTACAAGGATGATGTACGACGAGGCACGAGAGAGCGCGACGAGGAGCAGAATGTTGAGGGCAAGGAAGAGGAGGACAAATAATAAGGAAGAGGACGAGGAGGTCGTGCGATAAGGATATCATAAGACTAAGGCCCCCTAGATTTTCGAAGGCTTACGTCTAGCACGAACGCGAACGCGTACCTTGCTGCGTGCCGGGCCTTCGGGGACCAGAAGACATACTCCTTCGAGCGGCTGCACGACGCCTTCATGCAGCACTTGCTTGCCCTAGATGTACCGGCAGCTTCGCGCGGTCAGCTTTCGGCGCTCGCCGACGCAATCAAGAAGGAAGACACGACCGGCAATGCCTGCAAGCTTTTGTGCGTATGCCAATCTTTTTTGTACGGCCAGGCCACGAACAAAAACGAGCACGGGATCACCGTCTTGCACGGCAAGGATCGGTGGCGAGAGCAGGGTGAAAAGGGAAAAGGAGCAGGCCTTCTCTCAGAAGGCCGCGGGACTCCTGAGGAACCCACGGGTCTCCAGAGACATTTTCCGCCGTTCTCAGAAGGCCTGTTCCTTTTCATCCCCCCCCCCTGGGCTTGTCGCCTGAAGGAGGCCAACAAACTGCTTGCAAAAGTGAGCTTCTACGCCTGAGGTGATGGGCGCGGTTGCTCGCAATCCCCCGCGCTATGGGGAAATGGTGCGGGAGTGGTTGAAGAAAAAAAAAAAAAATGAGAGGCTCTGCCGCAAACTCGGGACACAGGGGCGCCGCGGACCTCCCAAGACCGTCCTTCCCGTCTTCTCCGCTCGCCGGATTCCCCCTGGAGCCCTTTACCGCTCCCCATCTTCCTCGTCCTCTTTCTCCTCTTCCCTTTGGTCTTCCTCCTCTCCCTCCGCCTTCTCCTCCTTCCCTGTGCTTTGGAGAACAGGAGGCAGACAGGAATCATTTTTTCTCACAGGCCATTCGGCATTGTTCCTCTGTGCGGTGTCAGGCTGGTGGCTGGCAGGGCGCTCGTCAAAGCTATTGTTCCTCCTCCTCCTCTTCCTCGTCCTCCCCCATTTCTTTCTTGACCCTCTCGTCCTCCTTTTCTTTCTCGTCCTCCTGCGTTTCCTCCTCTTCTTGTCCTGGTCCTCTTCGTCCTGTTCCCTCCCCTCCTCCTTTTCTCTCCTCTTCCTTGACCTTCCCCTCCTCTTCCTCGTCCTCTTCCTTGATCCTGGGGACGTCCTGGTGTACTAGCTGTTATAGCGTACCGAAGACGCCTCGGTCCCAAGTTCGAGTTGATCGCGCCCCTTTCGGCGCCACATTGGCCACTCGGGCCGCGCGACGCCCGAGCGAATGAACATGACCAGGGTATTCTGCGAGCGTGTGCAAAGGGGCGTTCGGTCTCTGCGGACAAGGCTAACCGGCGGATGGGGAAGCGGGGAACGAACGGGAACATGACTGGATGAGTTAGACAACAGGGGGGATAAGGGAGAGAAAACGACGACGACCAACTCAGCGACCACGACGACGAAACTACGCCGACGATGACGGCAGCGGCGGCGACGACGAGGATGCTGACGGCGAGGAAACGGTTAAGAACATGACGACGACGGCGACGGCGACGACGGCGACGACAACCATGTCAAGGTCATTGCAGGTATTTCTCTCTCGAGGCGTCCTGAAGCCTCCTGGGGCCGTCGCGGGGCCTTTTCGGGCAATATTTGAATACTCCTGGTGACCTTGGTCCTCTGGCAGGGCCTCCTCGGGGCCCTATTGGATCTCCTTCGGGGGTGCGTTGGGGCTTCCTTGGGCACCTTCGGAGGCCTTTCGGGTCCCTTTGTGAGGCACTCGATCATACGAGGCGCAAGGTGCACCAGGGCACCCCAAGCAGAAGAAATGAGACACACTTGGTGCACTTTTGGGGCGCTCTTGGGCCTTTATGGAGGTCGTCATAATCGTCTTGGGACCCTCCTGGAGCTCTCGATAGCCATGTTGGAGCCACCTTGGGGCCTCGCTAATCGATTGGGAGCGGGAAGGCGGGAAGGCGGGAAGGCGGGCGCACATTGAAACCGCGCGCGAATTTGAATGGGCTCGGTTTCTTGTGTTTCTTTTGTGGGGGTTCTGTAGCCACTCGCAAGTGCCTTGTAGCGGCCATGGGGCCTCTTGCAGGCGTGCTGGAAACTATCTTGCACCATTCTAGGCCTGCAGGCCATCCGGGACTATCTAGAGCCCTCTCGGAACAATATTGAGCCATGCTGGTTGCTTTGAGTCAATGTGGGGCGACCCGTACATACGCAAGGGAGGGTTAGGGGAGAGCCCCCCCCGAAACGGAAGAAGGGGGTTGGAACAGCGAGTTCTATACATTGTGGCACGATCCGAAGACTCAGAGTTTGCACCCATGCACGTTCTGGAAAACTGCCTGTCGCATGCCAGGCTGGGCGCTTTTGGATTTACAAATGATGGGGAGATTTCGATTCGGAGGTGCTCGGGCCCGTTCGAGTTCGAATGCCCAGCCGAGCCCGAGAGTCGTTCCAGTCTACCATAGCGCCGCCCCGGCCGCCAACACGTTGCGAGAGTGTTAACGAACTGCGTGGCCTTTCTTTGCATGCTCACGTTCGCACGGTGCGCGCGAGCAAGGGCCCCCCCCCGTCCCACGCGTTGTGGCCAACCCAACAGGCGAAGCATGATTGCATTCACTCAGTTTTTCGATCGAATCGTGCCTCTCCTCAACCTCCCTCCCTGCCCCCGCGCCTCGTTCGGAGCGGCTGCCCCTGCACAGGCGCTCGGCCTTTCGGCGGCATCAGCTTGCAGCGGCCCTGCCGCTGCGCTGGCGCCTCGGCGAGGCAACGCAGGGGCGGCGGGGAAGCAGGATGTGGCGTCGTCCTCGTCGTCGTCGCGTCGCCCTCAAGCATTCGTCCTCGTCGTCGTCGCCCTCGTCGTCGTCGGCCGCGTTCGCGGCGGCGCGATCCGCCCGGCGACCCGCCCGCGACCCGCCCCGCGACCCACCCGACCCACCCGGCGACCCACCCGCGACGCACCCGCGACCCATTTGCGACCCACCCGCGACGCACCTGCGACCTACCCACATTGGTATAGCGAAAAAATCGGCGCCTTTGGCGGACTCGTCGTACAATTTGCGAAGCTTTGGCGCCTGCGGCGGGCTTCTCCAGAGTCTCGCAAACTGCCGACGTCCCCACCGCCCCCTCACTCTTACCCGCATCTACGGGGTGCTACGGTATATACATCTGTATACTTAAACACATATATCGCTCCTGGCTCACCGCTCCTCGCAACAATCGACTCTCGCTCTCCTTGTTAATACTCGATCACATCGAATCACACCATATCACACGTTACCGTACATATCTAACTCTTTACACACACAGCTCGCTCCTGGCTAACCGGGGCCGCGATCATCGCCCAAACGTCGGCCTGGGATGAACTGCTACGCCGGATAGATGTCAGAAGAGATCCAGGAAACGATTATGAACGAAATTGGTGCTACGTTTCCCTACATTCCCTTGTTCTCCTGGAAGAAGCGAAGGAAGAGGTCCCCAGAGGTACCGACACCATCCCCATATGCAGAGTTGTTTATCGTGGATCTGTTTTTGACGGCCCCCCGTGTCCCAGAAACAGACGCCGCCCAAGGCCGACATCCTTGAACAACTCCCGAAGAATTCGAAGGCCTACGAAAACCGTTCGAAAACAAGGATGAGGATGGGGAGGCGGTGGGGGGATCTGGGCCCCTGCGGCCGTCCTGGGCGAGCCCTGGATTCGCTTCAGACGGTTTCGACCCCGACCCGCGTCCGCAAATCTTCTACACTATATCATCCGCCCGCCCTCTTCCCCAATTTTCCTTCGCAGCTGCGCCGCCGCGCGCGTCGCGCTAAGCAAGTCGAGAACGGATTGCTGGGCAGAGGGGGGGAGGGCGGAACTGAGAAAATTACCCAAGGAAAACGACCCATTTGGCACCAAATGGGTCGTTTTTTCCGTCGGTGCGAACCGCGCTCGGTTGAGAAACGTTTGGATGCAAACTGCGCCCGCTTGGAAAATAAACGCTTTGTTTGTGAGCCCTGAAACGATGCTCGGGGGCTTCGGCCTGGCTGCAGGCCCCTGCTGGCCATCGCAAGAAAGCAGGCGCGCCATTCGGCTCTGGCCAGCGGCCGGGGGCGACTCGCTTCAAGTCTCCAGCCCGGGTTTCCGAGCAGAGAACAATGCGCGCGCGCCAAAGCCGACCCCCTTGCCCTGCTCGGATGCCCGACCTGGGGACGTGCAGGGGATCGGCCCCTGCCGCGGACACCCGCTCGCCATTGCAAGAACGCGGTCGCGCGAGTTGGGTCGGACTGGCGGCCAGGGCCGATCCCCCTTTCATCTCCTGCGCGGATGCCCGAGCAGAGGATGTGAAGGGGTGCGGCCCCTGCCGCAGGCGCCCCCTCGCCATCGCGAGAACGCGCGCGCAAGTTCGTTGGGGCCGGCGGCTACGGCCGACCCCCGTCACACCGTTTGCTCGGGCATCCGAGCAGAGGGTGTGACGTGCAAAGTTCCTGGGGGCGTCTTGCCGCAGCATCGCCGAGCTCACACCGCAGCGTTCGAACGGGATTCAAGACATGACTGGAGGGGGCCTGACGACCCTCTCGTCATCCACTGCTCGGACATCCGAGCAGGACATGACAGGGGTGTCGGATCAAGCCCAAGGCCTCCAATACCATTACAGCTGATGCCCCAGGAGGTTCGCTGCGCTGGCGATCGAGGCCTTCGGCTGGATCCGACACTCCTGTCATGTCCTGCTCGGATGTCCGAGCAGTGGATGACGAGAGGGTCGCCAGGCCCCCTCCAGTCATGTCTTGAATTTCGTTCGAATGCTTCGGGTCTTGCTTGGCGCTGCTGCGGCACGGCGCCCTCGGCACCTTCTGCTGCGACATCCGAGCAGGATTCGTGAAGGACGTTGGCTTCAGCTTCTAGCCAATGCCAGCTTGCGCGCGCGCGTTTGCAATGGCGAGATGAGGTCTGCGGCGAGGGCCGACCCCCTGTCATGTCCTGCTCGGATGTCCGAGCAGGACATGACAAGGGGGGTCGGCCCTGGCCCCTGGCCCCAACCAACTCGAGCGCCTGCGCGCCTTCGATGGCGAAAGGTGGTCTGCGACAGGGGCCTTTCCCTCGTCATGTCTTGCTCGGATGTCCGAGCAGGACATGACAAGGGGGTCGGCCCTGGCCGCCGGCCGGGGTCAACTCGCGCGCATGCGCGTAGTCAATGGCGAGCGGAGGTCCGCGGCAGGGGGCGACCCCCGGTCATGTCCTGCTCGGATGTCCGAGCAGGACATGACAAGGGGGGTCGGCCCTGGTCGCCGGCCCGAGTGAACTTGCGCGCCTTCGACGGCGAGCCGGGATCCGCGGCAGGGGGCGACCCCCTGTCATGTCCTGCTCGGATGTCCGAGCAGGACATGACAGGGGGGTCGGCCCTGGCCGCTGGCCGCCTCGCGCGCTTGCGCGTTGTCGAGGGCGAGCGGGGGTCCAGGGCCAGAAGCCTATCCCCTTCGCATGCTCTGCTCGGATGTCCGAGCAGGACATGACAAGGGGGTCGGCTTTGGGCGCCAGCCCAAGCCATTTCGCGCGCTTGCGACGGCGAGTGGGTTTCCGCGGCAGGGGGCGACCCCCTGTCATGTTCTGCTCGGATGTCCGAGCAGGACATGACAAGGGGTTCGTCTCTTGCCGCCGGCCCGAATCAACTAGCGCGCTCGCGCGTTTCCGGTGGCAAGCGGGGGGCGGCCCTGGCCGCCGGCCCGAGCCAACTCGCGCGCTTGCGCGCCTACGATGGCGAGATGGGGGTCCGCGGCAGGGGCCGATCCCTTTCGCGTGCTCTGCTCAGGTATCATAGCAGGACTTGACAGGGTGACCCCTTGCCAACTCGAGTGCTCTTGCGCTTCCGATTGCGAGGGGGCCCGCGGCAGGGGCCGACCCCCTTCGCATGCTCTGTTCGGATGTCCGAGCAGGACATGACAAGGGGGTCGGCCCTGGCCGCCGGCCGGAGAAACAAGCGCGCTTGCGCGCCTTCGATGGCGAGCGGTGGTCTGCGGCAGGGGCCGATCCCCTTCGCATGCTCTGCTCGGATATGCGAGCAGCACATGACAGAGGGGTCGCGCGCTTTCGATGACAAGCGGTGGTTTGCGGCAGCGGCAGGGGCCGATCCCATTCGCGCCCTCTGCTTGGACATGCGAGCAGGACTTGACATGGGGGATTGGCGCTGGCCGCCAGCCCTGGCCAACTGTTGCGCGGTTTCGATGGCCAGCGGGGGTCCGCGGCAAGGGGCGATCCCCTTCGCGTGCTCTGCTCGGAGATCCGAGCAGGACATGGCGCTGAAGGGGTGCTTCCGCGGCGACTACCCCGCGAGCCCGCGCGATTCGCCTTCAAGAAAAAAACGACCCAATTTGGACCAAATGGGTAGTTTTTTGCTGTTTCTGGGAAGCGCGTTTTTCTTGGGAGAAGCGCTCTTGCCTTTTCGTTGCCACGTGGGTTGATCAGCCCACCCTGCGGCCCCCCAACAGGAAGCGCCCCAAGACAAAGATGAGAGCACAAGGCGCCCTTCTACTGCGGGGCTGGTCTCGGGGCAAGGGAAGGACAAGAAGATAGGGAAGAAAAGGTGTCGCCGAAGCCGCTTGGGCTCAATCCGTGGTAACTCAGCATTTGCCATGAGTTCCAAAGGATCACCGTGGGTATCATGCGCGCAGGAGGCGGTGGGGAACCCTCTTGATGGGTGGTCCCGTGGCTTGGTGATGGCGTCGGACTGCTCGGGGTGCGGGACCGCGGAAGTGGCCTGGGCGCAGGCCTGTCAGTCCAGGACCACGCACCTCTTCACTTGCGAATTGAACCCCGCCTGCCGCCGGATGTTGGAAGCCGTAGTGCCAGGCGCTCCTGTACTTGCAGATGTCACGCAGCGCGTCTTCGAAAATGGTCGCATGGTGGCTCGGCTCGTCGACGGGAAGCCATACGTGCTCGATGTTCCTGCCAAGGCTTTGGACTTGTATGTTGCAGGCTTCATGTGTTCACCCTTCTCCAAGCTCGGGGAGAGGCAAGGCTTCCAATCGGAAGCGGCAAGGACATTCTTCGGAGTCTTGAAGACGATCGCTGCAAACCGCCCGAGGGCAGCTATTCTGGAAAACGTTGAAGAGATCCGCGACCCCGACAACAAAGCCCAGTTCCGCGCAGCCCTGGCGAGCCTCAAGGGCTACGAGCGGCGGGAATTCATCCTCAACAGCCAGGACTACGGCTCGCCGCAGAATCGGGCGCGCTTGTGCATCGTTCTGTTGCGCAAGGGCCAGACCCGCCATCCGGAAACTGCAGAAGCTTTGGACCGTATCCAGCGTCTTATGGAAAGTTCTGAATGCCCTGAGCCAGGGCCGTGGCATCAGTGGTTGGCCGACATCGGGTTGCCGATGCAGGCCGAGGCGAGCACGTGCTCGTCGGGTCCATGCGAGGGTTGCAAGGAGATGGGCCCCACGCGCTACAGTTTCCACAGCACTTGCAGCATCCACCCATGCCGTTGCTTATCGTGCAAGAGGGGTGGGGACACAGGGCGGAAGCCTCGCCCAAAATGCTCGTGGCGCCGGCGATGCGAGATCCTGTTCGCCAAGATCAAGACAGCCAGGATGAAGTATCTGAAGATGTGGCGCAAGCTGACCAGCAATCCGAAATTGAAGCAGGTGCCACATTATTGGCGTCTCGCCGCTTCCAAGAAGATCTTGGTATCCCCCGAGGTGTCGAGATCTCCTAGCAGACGCAAGCTGTTGACGGTATTGTCAGAGTCGCTGAACATGATGAAGCCGAACGTGATCCTGAACGCATCGCAGTCCGCCGGGCGGCATCAGCTGAGGGGGGACGGGTTGGTGCCGACGTTGTCTCACACCTGCGGTGGTCTATTCGCCCCTGCATTCGGCGCTGTCCTATCCCCGGCGCAATGCATGGCTCTCCAGGGGCATGCTGGGGCGTTGCCGCTGGATGGCCGCTGGAGCAGCAATGAGCTGTACTCCATGGCCGGTATGGCCATGTCGGTGCCTGTCGTGGGCGCGCTCATGGTGGCCGTGGTCAGCCAGCTGACGCTTTGCTGACCGCGGCCGCCGTGAACGCGCCCACGACAGGCACCGCGGCCTTGCGCGCTCGTCGGCGTACGTCCGTCGAGCGGAGGGTGCAAGGTGGCTCTCGGGCGGTGGCGCAAATCGAAAATGCGCGGGAGGGGGGGGGGCGCTTGGGCGGGTGGAGAGCAGGAGGGGGCGATGGAGGAGGGAAGGGAGGGGCGAAAGGGGAAGGGGCAGGGCGACGGAGGAGAAACGCGGGGGTGGCATGGCAGGGCGCGGCAAGGAATGCCCAGGCAGCGCGCTGCGGGGCTGCGGGAATTGCGCAACGGCTGAACGGGGGAGGCCAATGGCGCAGCAAAGTGGAGGCGGGAGTGGACAGGAATAGAGGGGATGGGAGAATAAGGTTCAGTGCCAGCGAATTCGCCCCGCCGTTTCGTTTTTGTCGTTGCTCGCCCCCCGCCCTGTTTCGCAGGCTTCGCCGGCGGCGGCCGACAGCGGCGCTTGGGCCGCTGCAAACAGGACCAGACCGCCCTGCCTTTCGCGCGGTTGCCATCCTAGGGCACCTGGCCGACATTCATGTCAGCATGTGTAGATTGAGCGCAAACGCTGACTTTCGCGCGCCACAGTCAGGCCAAGCCCTGGGCCTCCTCCTTGAAGGGTCGTTTAATTTCATCGTTGATGCATTTGAGCACTTTGGGGACATGCCAGGGAACTTGAAACTGGATTTGGGCCACAGTAGACTAGTCGGGGCCTTGTTGGTGCCATCGTGGGGGCCATCGGACATCATGGGGGGCCCTTTGCAATTGGCCTCGCCCCTTCGGCGTCAACGAGTGACGAGTTGGAACGCGCCGTTGGACCGTTGTGAAGTCTGAGGATCCCTGGGCGCCCCCCGTGGCCCCGTCGGGCCATTGCGGCGCCGCTCGGGGGCGTCGGAAACCCATCTTAAACGAAACGGCAAAACGGCGCGGCGCATTTGCACGGGGATTGGGCGCGCGCGTGCCAAGCCCCCTCCGCTCCTGCTTATTCCACTCCCCCCACTTCAGCCGTGGAGGCCTTCGCAGATCGCAGATCTTTCTCGATTGCTGCCTCTCGGGGGCCTTTCGGAGCCATCGCGGGGCCTTTTGCCCTTTCACGGCCAGCGCTCTCGGGGCGCCCTTGGTGCTCTTGAGGCCGCATCGTGACCCTCCTTGGCCACTCTTTGGGCCCTGTTGGGCCGCATTGGAGCTGCCTCGGGGTCTCGAGAGGTACTCTGAAGCGAAAATGCGAGGAGGCGAATCACCGTTACGCGCGCAATGCGCAAGGTGTTCGAACAACTTGGGCCGTTTGGCGCCCTTCTTGGGGATCTCCGCGGCCGCTGGAACCCGCCTCTCAGCGTTCCGGGTGCTTCTGGAAAAAAATCTTGGAAGGTATATTAAACAATCCTGGCTTGGTTTGTCTCAGGCGATCCGTCGAACCACACTGGCGACTCGAGGCCTCATTGGGCCCGCGTCGGGCCAACTTGGGCGCTCGAGCCCATCGCGGGGCGCCCCGCCCAGACCCAGGGGGCGGGGGGCCCTTCCAGATGCAAGGACGGGGGGGGTGGGAGCGGGGGGGGCGGGCGAATTCCTCACAGACTGGGAGTAGGGGTTCGGAAGAGCGAGCTGCCTCAACTACCCCACGCAAAGGTCGGTGGGATTTGCTCGCGTCGACTGCCCTGCGCACAGATGACAGGGGTCAGCGGCGTCGGCCCCCGCGAGCCCCCCCTTGTTTTGTTGGACTAGGCAGCTTCTCTCTTTTCAACGTTTGGCGCAGGGGGGCAGCGCAGCAGCGCGGGGGGGGGGCCATCCTCTCAGGAGCGGGGCAAAAGTGAGTCACAGTTGGTCGGCTGTTGCTTCTTGATCTTGAGTAGGGATTGGCATTTGTTTGAGCCCAAACGAAAAAAAACTACCCATTTCATTCGAAATGGGTCGTTTTCCCCCTGTGCCCGTTTGGTGCCCAGCGCTCCTCCGCCCAGCCCGCCCTCGCTTCCATCCTTCCAACCCTTCTATTAATCATGGACGCTGGCTTAAGAAGATGGCTCTTCGAAGTTTCTTCAACGATCAAGCCAAGGCAGCCATGGCGGCTAACCTTCCGCAGTTGGGTTGTTCTAAGCCCGGGTGGGCATTCGAGGACTTCTTCACATTAGATCCGACGGAGGAGCATCGACTCAAAATGGGGTTGGCGATCCACCTGAAACTCCAATACGATAACATCAACATGGGTGAGCCTTGCGCAGTCTCGGTTGACGGCGTTCGGGCTTACAAGCCAGACGTGATCGCGGAGGCGCACAAGAAGTTTTTGCAAGCTGTTTCGGCGAACGCGCCCCTACAGGACCCCACGATGGCTACAGTGATCAGCGCGCTCCAGGCGAAGTGGTGCATGCCAGGGAAGGTGTTCAACCTCGGGTACGTGAAGGATTGGATCACCAAGAACGTCGAGAACTGGGGCCCCAGCATAGAGAGGCGCGCGGGCGGACTGCAGTCCGACACGCCGTACGGGGCGCAGCACCTCACCCTGAGCAACCAGAGCTCGCTGTTCGGATTGTTCGCGCTTGGCGTGATGCAATTCCTGCACGGCTCGATGGGCGCCCGCGTGGAGGCTGCCTTCAAGAGCGTCCGCGTGATGCTCTTCTTCGGCGCCGAGGGGGAAGACGTCGAGGTCCTGAACGCCAGCGAGAACATCGCCAAAGAAGAGTACAAGCGGCACTGCGAGCTCGAAAACATCATGGTGGTCCAGCAATGGTGCGAGAACATGCGGACGGCAAAGCCTTTGGACCCGACGAAGGCCATTGACGTATTCAAATTCTCCGCTGTCCTGGGCGACCCTCGTAAACCGGCACCGCGGTGGCTTGCTGGCCTCCTTGGCCAGAAACCACCCACGCGCGCCAACAAGATTGCAGCAGTCACGAAGAAGGAGGTCACGTCGCGCTGGTTGGGCGAGAATAAAGTGGCAGCGGCCCACGCGCAGATGAGGAGCTTCCAAGAGGTATCGCTCCGCGTGCGCTTCCTGAAGGGTTTCTCGCCGAAGGCGCTGGAGATCATGACGGTGGATATTTGGTCGGAATTGGGCAAGCAAGGCTTGGCCCACAAGCCATTCCCGATCACCCGCGCCATCCTCATGTCACCCGAGATCCTGACGGCCGCGGCGTTCGCGTCGACAAAGGAGAAAGACGCCGTCCCCCCGTGCCGCGACGGCGAGGCAGGGGCTCTATTGCAGGTCCGCATGGCGGAGTACGCCGCCCGCCGCGTTTTCGAGTTCCGCGCCAAGCACAAGTCCATGGACGCCTTCAGCAGCGCGCCAGCCTGGGTGGCGTTCGCCCGTCTGCTCCCGTTCGTCGAGAGCGTCTTGAACTCGGAGTACGGCCCCGACTCGCGCGCGTGGCCGGACCAGGCCACCGCCTTGCACAAGCAGCTGTGGGTTGGAGAACACGACGCCGATCTAGTCCAGGTCTCGGCGCAGATCCCAGGCCATTTCGACGCGCGTCACTCCGAGATGGTAAAGCTCCTGTCGTCGATCTTCTCGCCGCTGCAGCGCGCGATCAAGGCCGTCGCTGCGGCGAAGGCGATGCGCGTGGCGGAGCAGCCGCCGCCGCCGCCGCCAGACCAGGCAGCCGGCGAAACCCTGGATGAGGGCTGCAAGAAGGCAACCGACAGGACTGGGGACGTCACCGACGAGCTCGCAGCTGGCTTGGACCTGGCGGAGAAGAAGAAACTTGTCGCCGACTTGAACAAGCAGGCTTGGCGGGGAATCTGGGACCCGCCCCATTGACCCAAAGTTCGGTTAAATATTCAGACGCCCTAGAAAGATCAACAAGGCCCCCGAGCGCACCCCCACTCCCCGGTCGGGCTGGCGCCCCAGATTGTCCCCCAGCAGGCGGTTCAAGACCGCAGCGCTTCGTCGAGGCGCCTCATCGCGCAGCAGGCGGCCGAGATCATGCGCAACCGGGTGGCGATCGTGCGCACTGGCTCCGAGGCGAAGAATTGGATGGAGAGCCACAGTCCTGGTTACGTTGCCCGCGCCGTTGTCGTGGATCTCGCGATGTCGGCGAAGCTGGTGTCGGGCCCGAAGAGCCGCTCGATCTGCAGGGCGCCGGGCGAGGCGGACTGCAAATATTGGTCTGATACCATCAAGATTTTGCCGGCCACGCCCATCATAGGCCACGTCCTCGTCCGACCGTGCCACCAGAGCGGCATCCACAAGCTGCACGAGAACCTTGCAGATACGCACCGCCATTTGCGCTCGATCTGCGTGCCTGTCCACGTGCCGCCAGGTTTCATCAGACACTTGAAATCAAATGCCGCCCGCAGCGGCGGGCCCGCGGACGAGACCATTGAGCGTTCGGGGGTCGACTTCCAAATGCGCACCATCGGCCGGAGACTCGCCAAGAAGGGCACGGGCCCGCAGGTGGGCGACGAGGGCGCGGACTCTGGCGAGGAGGAGGGCGACGGCGAGTCGTCTGGGGCCGAGGGCACGTCGAGCAAGGAGAAGAGCCAGCCCGATGAGGAATTCTTGGACGCCTGCGACCCGCACTTGATGAACGAGGAGCAGTTGCGCGTCATTTTCGGCGACAAGGCATCGCAGGCCGAGAACATCATGTTCCAGCACACGTCCCGCATCACCAGCGAGGCGGAGTTCATGCCCATGGCCGACGTCTTCAAAGTCGCGCTGGGCGCCCGCGCCCAGCCGCGGGCGCACCGCAAAGGTCAGGTCCACCCCACCGTGTACATCGAGGCGCTGCGGTCCGCCCTGAATTGCAGCCCGATTCCATTATCGGAGAACGAGGTCATGGTGATCGTGACGGGTGGGACACCTGAGGCCATCGTGGCGGCGATCGTGTGCGGGTACAAGCACGTCCTGGTCATTGCGAACGACGAGAACGAGATCAAAATGCTGCAGGCGCCGCCGCTGGCCGAGGAGCGAGAGCTCAACGTGGATTATGGGGCATACGTATCTCCCGACCCGATGGAGCCTCTCAAGGGCATGCCCTCGGCGGCCGCGATTCGCATGATGGCGCCGTTCATCAGCAACTTCGTCAGCAAGAGCGCGGGCTACAAGTTGGAGCCCCCCGGCGAGCTGAACTTGCCGCCATTGAAAACATACACTTTCATTCCCCTCACTGGCGCCATCATTGTGAGGCACGTCGGGGAGGAGGAGAAGACTACCACGAGCCCCGCGAAGATCAAGGGCCCCGCGGCATCCACGAGCGCAGAGAAGTCAGCGGCGGGCGAGAACGCCATTGACGAGGAGGAGGAGGCTGACGACGCCGAGGAGGACGCTGGCGACGGCTGCGGCGACGAGGAGGATGAGGACGACATATCCGCCCAGCTGAAGAAGCTCACCGAGATGGAGAGCAAGGCCGCTGGCAAGCGCCCCGCGCCCAGCGGCGACAAGTCGGGCAAGAAAAAGAAGAAGCAGAAGGTGGCCTCGAAGGCATCGGCCGCGGCCCCGCGAGGTGCTCGGCAGGTTTGCGTCGGCCGCGATGGGCGGCCCCCGTCGCCGAGGGTGCGATAGAGCGTTCGCGCCCAGTGATCGCGAGATGCGTCGGCCGTCGCTGACTGGCGCGGCATGATTTTTATTGGTCGGCCGAGGGGCTGCGAAGGAAAAAGCGGCGAGGGGCGCAGCGAGGAGAAAGAACGATTGGCCCGTGGTTGCGAAGAGAAGCGGGCCGTTTAGACTAAGAAAACGACCCATTCTGAACTAAATGGGTCGTTTTTCGGCCTTTGTTTTTGCGATGCAAATATCTTGTTTTGCCGGCGCATGGGCGATTCGGCGTGCTATGTGTGCTTCTTTGTTTCAGGGAGTGGCTCGCATGGCCGATCGGTTCTCGGCGTGGCGCCTTCGGCGCGAGCGCGATGTAGCACGCAGCTTGAAGGCCTTGGTCCTCCTCTGAATCCACCTTCCCCCGCCTGACCACCATCTCCCTCCTTCTCCTTGTCCTCCCCGCGCTGCCCGCGATCCCCCTTTGTCCGCGTCCTTTTCAAGATTGCCCGCCTGCCCGCCCATCTGCCCCCTGTGCCCCCCCCTGCCCCAGACCACCCGCCTTCCCCTGCTCCTCTTTTCCTGAAGCGCCTATGGTTGCATTCTTCCCGTTTCCCCCCCCCGGGCACTTTTGGTCATCATGCCGCTACTTAACCCCAAACCTCTTCCGATCCACTTCGCGATTCCGTTTCTCCCCCCATCCGTCGTGCCCGGAACCCCATGTCCACCTGTCCCATGTCCCATCCTTTTGCCGTTTCATCTGGGGCCGCCACGTCTAGCCTCCGAGGCCCCCGTTGCCCGCTCGCCCCTCTCGCGAGGACGGGGATCGCAAATTGCGCCAGACGCGCGGCGGCAGCGTCCAGCAGCGACGCCCCCCCCGAAAAAAAAACTACCCATTTTGCACGAAATGGGTCGTTTTATCACTTCGGCGCCCCTGTAATATTTTCTCCGCCTTCTCCCTTGGCTCTCCCCCCCCCCCCCCTCGCCGCATCATCCTTGTTTACGTTGCATCCGCCGCTTCGGTTTCCACGTTGACTTTCATTCCCACCTCCGCCCAAACTCCCCGCCCCCCCCCCGTCGAATCCGCCGCCGTTTTTTTGGTTGAGTTGGGGGCCGCTGGCGGCTTCCAGCGGCGCCATGTTCTTCCGCCGACTGCCCGGCGACAGCGCCGCCCCATGCCATGGGGCCAAGAGGCGGGCGTCGCAAGCGCAGCGGCAGCGGAGACTGGCGGACCGCGGCCGCCGCATGCTTGCGCGGCGTTTGTGCCGGCACGCCTGCCGCGGGGGGGGCTGCTCACTTTGCCAAGTCGATGCGTTCACGCGGAGCCCCAGGATGGTGAGCATCCTGGAGCGGTGGCGCGCACAGTGGGACGCCATGCCTGGCGCCGAGCAGAGGCAGCAACTGTTGGACCATCTGTGGTCGTGCCAGGGCAGCGCCCCTGCGCGCCCGCCAACCGCGAGATCGCCAGGGATCCGACGCGCGCCCGTGGTGGCGCGTCGCCAGTTTCAGTTGTTCGGACGCCCCCTCTGCTTGAAAGCGTGGCGGGCCATTACTGGCATTAACCCTTGGCGGGCTTCTCGGCAATTGAGCAGGGGTGAGACCACGTGGCGCCATGCGGGTTTTGTCAGGGCCAGCCCCCGCGCAGACGAGATGATCGCTGGCATCCAGCATATCGTGCGGGTCTTGGTCGCTTCGTCACCCCTGCAGAATGCAGACCCTGATGTAGTCGAGCTCCCCTTCCACGAGAAAAAGTTTCTGTTCCGCATGTTGGTCGAGGATTTGTGGGTCAAAGCCCGAGCAGAACGTCGGCGCACACCGCTGTTCAGCAAGCCCCCGAAATACTCCACGTTCATCCGCGCCTTGCAGCTCCCAGTGTTTGCGAAGCTTCGCTTTCACCGCATGGTGTCCCTGGGCCGTTGTACCAAATGTGCTTTCTTCCGTTGGAAATGCATGTCCGTATCCTCCGAGGACGAGCGCAGAGCATGGCAGAAGGTCGCAGCGGCCCACCACCTCTTACAACTGGACCAGAAGCGGATTTATTGGGCGGACAGGGCTGTCGCAGCCAGCGACTACCCGAAATCAGAACTTTACCTCGCTCGCTTTCGACGGGGGTTCAGGATATGAGTTTTGGCTGCCGCATCTATCTGGAGCGGCCGCGGAGGTCCCAGTCAAGGCGGCAGACAACGTGCATTGCCCGCAATTCAAAGTGATGAACGGCCTGGTGCACGGGGACACTAGGTCTCACATCATCTTGAGCCCGTGGTGCGTGGTGGCGGGGTCTAACCATGTCTGCGAATGCATTGCCATCGCCGTGAACACCGCCTACGAGGAGCACGGCAATCTGCCGCGCAAGTTGTCCGTGCAGATGGACAGCGCTTCTGTGAACCACAGCATGTGCGTGTTGGGCTTTTTGGCAATTTACGCGTTGGTCGACGTGTTCGACGTCGTGCGGCTGCGCTTCGAGTTGCCCGACCACGCGCACGACGTGTACGACGCCTTCCATTCCATCCACGGGACCGCGGTGGCAAAGGAGACCTTTTTCCATCTGGAGGAGCTGATCGACATCACGAAGGCATCTCACAAAGCAAGCTTGCTGTACCGCGAGTCCTCAGAGTCCTCGGGTTCGTCAGGGTGGCAGAGCCAGGGCGGGCACAGACCTGTTATGGGACCGGACGTATTGGTCACAAACCTTTGGGAAATCCGTGATATTTGGGAGTGGTTGTTTCCAGGGCACTCGACCAAATCAGCTGAGTCGACCACGAGGGGGGGGTGATGTACTACGAGAACATCGGCGGCATCCACGATTTCGAGCTGCGGAGGGTTCTGAAACGAGATGGCATCGTCGTCGAACTATGGGCCAAACAGTATATGAGTTCCCCAGCTTATACGTTTATCGGGGATATAACTAATTGGTCGTTGTATAAAGCGGTAATAAAAGGTTTGCCACAACGAGCGGGCGAGTCGACCACCGAGGCCAAGACGAAAGCAGGAGACGGGCAACTGAAGAAATTACAAAAGTTGACCCGGTCGGGCAACGAGCAATTTTCGGAGCCGCGGCTCGCGGACGCCGTGGCCGTCGCAAAAAAGAATTGGGCTCATTTCGATTCCTCTTCGGGCTACGCGTCGGAGGCGGGCCCGCGACGGCGGATGCCGCCCCAGCTAGCTTTACACATGCATCGGATGGGCCTCCGCGGTCGCAAGTGCGCGAGGGAGAGCGCCGCCATGTCCCCCGTAGCTTCGGCGGCGTTGCAGGCTACTGGCGACGCCCCGGTCCCCCGGCAGCGCTGGCACGCTCTGCAACAGACGTGCGGCATCAGGCGCAGCGAGGGCACTCCCATAGCGGCGCTGCCTCGCAGCTGCCCACCAAGCACTGTAGACGAATTTGTGCGAAGGCCCGTGATCGCGGGAGTGCACGTCCTCACGGATCCAGCACCGAACAGCCCGCTTGGGCGCACCAGCCAGCGCCTTGTAGGATTGCCTGTGTGGGTCTGGCGTGTTTTGCGCATCATCGAAGTAGGCGGCAGGCTGCCGCCCAATTCGAAGCACGTGGCCGAGGCCACGGGCCGCACGTTCGAGGCCCAACTTCTGGTGCCCCGCGGCCCGCTTTGGAGCGGCCCGCTGAAGCCGGCTTGGAGGCGCGGCGAGGTTGCTTTTTTGTTAACCCCCGCAGAGAAGGCGGCTCGCCGCCAGGCGCAGAGTTCGCCAGTTTCTCGGCCCGCATCGCTAGCGTCAGCACAGGTGACGCAGTCAGATGTGCCGGTGACTGCGATGCTGCGCCCTGAGAATATCATCGGTGGCGGCTTCGGGCTGACGGCGTCGATGTGCGCGCCGACAGTAGCGAGGCAGTTCGTCGCTTCGAGGTCAGCGGGTGGGGGCTAGAGCGATTGAGAAAAAAGGAAGGAGGCGTGAGTGTCCCTGTCCCGAAAACTTAAGTTTCCGAGACGGGTTTTCAACGTTGCACCCCCTGGCGCATTCAAGCCTGAACGTAACGGTGCTTCTAAGACGCGTTTCGGGACGTTTCGCCGTTGCCCGGCTTAAGATTTCACTCGGTGGCGTGTCTCGAAAACTTGCTCGGTTGATTTCAGGCCAGCCCGCGCCGTTTCCTGGGCAGGTTTGGGGCGGCGGCCTTGCGTTTGTCGCCATTGAATGAGGGCGGCTAGCAGATATTGCGTCCCTCGTCCACCTCCGTCCTCTTCCCGCTGGTCGGCCCTACCTCCCCCCCATTCCTCCCATATCTTCCTCGTCATCCTCACCCGCTTCCTTTTTCCTAGCGGACGGCGTCCTGGTCCTCCCCCCAGCAAACAAAAAACGACCCATTTAGTACGAAAAGGGTAGTTTTTTTCGCTCACGTGCGCGACTGGCTGGGTATACTACTCTGAAGGCCTGTCGGCCGGTGCCGCGGACCTTGAAAGACGTCGACGACGACGAGGAGGACGAGGAGAAGGAGGACGGGAGGAGGAGGAGGAACATATGAGGAAGAGGACGGAGGAGGAGGAGGAGGAGGAGGAGGAGGAGGAGGACGATAGGACGGAAAAGAAGGAGGAGGAGCAGCAGCAGCAACAGCAGCAACATCATCGAAAGTGGGGGGGGGGGGGAGGAATAAGGAGGATGATACATTTTCGGAAAAGGGAGAAAGAGGAGGAGAAAGAAAGGAGGAGGGGGACTGAGGAGGAGGAAGACGAGGAGGAGGAGGATACATGAGAAAGGGGACAGAGGATGTGGGGTAGAGGGGAGGAGGACGGAGGAGTAGGAGGAGGAGGAGGAGGAGGAGGAGGAGGAGGGGAGGGAAGAGGAGGATAATGAGAAAACGGCCCAGTGGTACGAAAAGGGTCGTTTTATTTTTTCCTCCAGTGCGCGACTGGCTGGGTACACTGTGAAGGCCTGTCGGCCGGTGCCCCCGACCCTGAATGACATCGACGACGACGAGGAGGACGAGAAGGAGGAGGAGGAGGAGGAGGAGGAGGAGGAGGAGCAGGACGAAGAAGAGAAGCCAAGGAGGAGGAGGAGAAGGAGGAGGGGGAGAAGGAGGAGCAGCAGCAGCAGCAGCAGCAGCAGCAGCAACAAAGGGGGAGAGGAGAAGAAGGAGGACGAGAGGAGGAACTGGAGAAAAAGGAGGGGGAGGAGGAGGAAGAGGAGGAGGAGGAGAAGGAGGAGGAGGAGGAAGAGGAGGAGGAGGAGGAGGAGGAGGAGGAGGAGGAGGAGGACGACGAGACCCTGCAGCCTTGCTACAGCAGCTGCTTCTCCTCCCCCCGCGTCTCCCTACTCCGTGTCCTCCTTCACCTTCCTGCTGCTGCTCCCCTTGGGCCGACCCCCCCTCCGGAGGCGCCTGCAGCGCGCTGCCGGGCAGCCGCGGCAGCCGCGGCAGCCGTCGCCAGCCGCGGGGGGCTCCTCCTTCCTCCCAGTTCCTTCCCCTTCCATTTCGCCGCCCCCCTTCCCCCTCCTACACCACCTCCTCCTCCTTCGCCTCTTCGTCGTCCTGCTGCCCCTCCCCCTCCCCCTCCTCCTCCTCCTCTCCTCCTCCTCCTCCTCCTCCTCTCCTCCTCCTCCTCCTCCTCCCTCCTCCCCTCCTCCTCCTCCTCTCCTCCTCCTCCTCCTCTCCTCCTCCTCCCTCCTCCTCCTGTCCTCCTGCGGTTCCTCCCATCCTCTCCTGCTCCCCCTTCTCCTCCGGCTCATCGGGTTCCTCCTCCTCCTCCTTCTCCTCCTCCTCCTCTTCCTCCTCCTCCTCCTCCAATTCCCCTCATCTCCTCCTGCTCCTCTTCCGCCTGTTCCTCCTCCCTTTCCACCTCATGCCCTCCCCCCTTCCTCTGGCGACAGACGACTTGCGACAGACGAACGACGACGACGAAGACGACGAGGACGACACCGAGAAAACGACGACGGGGGGAGGAGGAAGAGGAGGGGGATAACGAGGAGGAGGAGGAGGAAGAGGGACGAGGAGGCTGGAGAAGGAAGAGGAGGAGGAGGAACAGGAGGAGGAAGGGGAGGGGACGAAAGGGGTGGGGGGAGGAGGACGTCATGAGGAGCACACGGGGAAGCGTCTGTGAATAATTTGGTCGAAGCAAGGACCTGCAGCAAGAGGTGCATGTCATGCGCCGAAACCCACAGCACAGAGAAAGTCCGAACCACAACCTCAATGTTGCGAACCACAACCTGATGATTTTCGCTTCAATGTATGGTTCGTGGAATCGTTAGCACGCGCATGTGTCATGAGCAGCAAGTTGGCTCATTTGCACATTGCAATGTTTATGCAAGCTATTGCGCACAAGGCAACATGCCTGAGGACATCGACGAGCGCTGTTTCGTATGATCGTTCCGCGTTTTGATGGTATGAGAACCGCACGCGCGTCCGCGCGACCTGCAACATTTGCGGCGCCGCGCGGTGTCGCACCGCAGTGCCTTCGTGATAGTTGGAAAAACTTTGCAGCGGCTACGCGGATGGAGGGCGCATGTTAACGGCGTAGCAATGTGCGGGATGCAGATTTGCAAGCGCCAGCTGCATGCGTTATTCTACGCCATGCTGTGCCATTTTGCTACGCTACGGGCGGGAGCAACGACCACCACTTGTATAATATGGAGATTCGTCATCACATGTACAATTCGGTGGTTCACCGTAACATGGTGATTCACCATGATATACATACGGGCGGCGCTAATTGATTTGAGTTACAGTTGCAAACTGTGGTGGTTTATCAGCATATGCATACTATGTTCATTCACCCTAATATTGTGATCCGTAGAGATTTTTAACATTATCATTCATCATCATACAACACCGTGATCTTAAAATTGATCCGCGATGGTTGGTTGTTGATCCGCTGGGTTGCTTTGGCAGACCTCGTTGAATCGTTTTGCTAATGCCCAACCCACGCAAACTGCCGGATCCATTTCCGTTGATCCGCGACCCTCTGGGCAGGAGACCCCATGGGCCGGGGATGTCGAACAAATTATGCCCAAACGCGCTCCGCCCGCCATGCGGCGCCCGAGGTGGGTGACCCGGGAGAGCAACGGCAGCAGGAGGCAGAGGAGGGAACGACACCCGGGGCCCAAGACGAAATTGGAGCCGAGGGAGGGGGGAGAGCGAGCGCCAGGGAACGACCGCGACGAAGGGGAAGGGAGAGGAGAGCGACCCGAGGGACGAGCAGGAAGGACCGCAGGCAGGAGGAGCGACGCACGACGGCGGAAGGAGGAGGGGGCGGCGACGCCGCCTGGAAGGCGCGCGGGCGGGAGAGCAGCGCTGGCATTCAGGCCCCCTCGAGCATTGATCCCCTAACGCACGTGATAAAAATGCGCATCAGCTCCTCTGCTGGGCGCCCCCGCGGATGTCCTCGCGGGCCCGGCAGTGATGACGACGACGACGACGACGATATACTCCTGCTCCTCATCCTCGCCCCCCCTTTCTCTTTGGTTTTCTGACCTGCTCCTCTTTCTCTTGCTGCTGCTGCTGCTATACTCTCTCTCCGACCCAGGCAATTGCCTGGCCATCGTCTCTGCAACTGCAGCTCTGCAGTGTCGCGGCAAAACAGACGCCGACTGTGGGCGCATTGGCGGCAGAGCGCACGAACGAGCAATTTAGACACATATGTGGCAGAGCGTCCTCAAATTATCTGAAAGCACGGTTTACAACTTACTGGGAATTGAGGACGCGTCAGCACGCACCCTTGCAAAAAAAAAAAAAAAAAAAAAAAAAAAAAAAAAAAAAAGGGCGCCGCGTGGAGACGCCTAGGTGGCTAGCGCACAATCGAGCAACGACTCAAGAGACTCAGAAACGGCCCAGACGGCCCAAGCTCAACTCTCTCCGTGTCCAACTGAACAAGTTGTGCCTGACAGCCTCCGCGCCCAACCCGGACTCCTGTATCCAGCGGGCCCCCCCTGCAAGGCACCCTCCTCAGGTGTTCTATTAAAACCCCGATTCTGCTCGCCGTCGCCGCTCGCCCGGGCGCCCGCCATCCGTCAGCCCCGGTGTCCTTGTGCTCAACTCTCTCTCTCTCTCTCTCTCTCTCTCTTTTTTTTGTTCTCTCTCTCTCTCTCTCTCCCTTTTTGTTTTCTCTCTCTCTCTCTCTCTCTTTTTGTTGTTTTTTTTTATTGTTTTTCTCTCTCTCTCTCTCTCTTTTTTTTTTTTTTCTCTCTCTCTCTTTTTCCCTCTCTCTCTCTCTTTTTGTTTTCTCTCTCTCTCTCTCTCTTTCTTTTTTTTTTTTCTTTCTCTCTCTCTCTCTCTCTCTCTCCTTCTCTCCCTCCCTCCCGCCCCGCCTCCCTCCCTCCCTCCCTCCCTCCCTCCCTCCCTCCCTCTCCTTCCCTCCCCCCCTCTCTCCCTCCCTCCCTCCCTCCCTCCCCCCTCCCTCCGCCGGCCGGCCGCCCGGTCGGCCGGCCGCGCTCTCCTCGTGCTGAGCCCGCATCCGTATCCAACACAACACCCAATGCTACACAGCCTCCGTGTCCAACACAATACCCAATACTCAACAGCCTCCGCGCCCAAACCATCACCCGGCATTCAACGGGCTCCCGCTGCAAGACATTCTCTTGAGGAGTTCTATTAGAATCCCGATCCCGCCCGCCGTCCGCCGGCCGGCCGCCCGCCGCCCGCCCCCGCTCTCCTCGCGCTAAACCCCCCCCGCGTCGATCACGCCGCCCCGCACTCAACAGCCTCCGCGCCCAACCGAACACCCTGTGCTCAACGGGCTCCCGCTGCAAGAGACCCTCCTTAGGAGTTCGATTAATATCCCAATCCCGCCGGCCGCCCGCCCGCGCGCCCGCCCGCCGCCCGCCCGCGCTCTCCTCGTGCTTAACCCGCACCCGCATCCATCACAACACCAAGCACTCCACAACCCCGTGTCCAACACAACACCCAACACTCACCGGCCTCCGTGTCCAACCCAGCGCCCGGCATTCAACGGGCTCCCGCTGCAAGACATTCCCTTTAGGAATTCTATTAAAATCCAAGTCCCGCCCGCCGTCCGCCGGCCGCCCGCCCGCCCGCCGCCCGCCCCCGCCCCCCCGCGCTCAACTCCCCCCGCGTCGATCACGCCGCCCCGCCCTCGACGGCCTCCGTGTCCAACCCAACGCCCTGTGCTCAACGGGCTCCCGCTGCAAGAAACCCTCCTCGATTAAAACCCCAATCCCGCCGTCCGCCGGCCGCTCCTGCGCGCCCACCCGCCGCCCGCCCGCGCTCTCCTTGTGCTTAACCCGCATCCGAACCCAACGCAACACCAAGTGCTCCACAGCCTCCGTGCCCCGCACAATGCCCGGCACTCACTGGCCTCTGCATCCAACCCAACGCCCTGCATTCAACGGGCTCCCGCTGCAAGACATTCTCTTCAGGAATTCGATTGAAATCCCGATCCCGCCCGCCGTCCGCCGGCCGGCCGCCCGCCCGCCGCCCGCCCCCGCCCTCCTCGTGCTCAACTCTCCCCGCGTCGATCACGCGGCCCCGTCCTCAACGGCCTCCGCGCCCAATCCAGCACCCTGTGCTCAGCGGGCTCCCGCTGCAAGACATTCGCTTTAGGATTTCTATTTAAATCCCAATCCCGCCCGCCGTTCGCTGGCGGCCGCCGCCCGCCGCCCGCCCCCGCTCTCCTTGCGTCCCACCCCCCCCGCGTCGATCGCGCCGCCCCGTGCTCGACGGCCTCCGCGCCCAACCCGTCGCCCTGTGCTCAACGGGCTCCCGCTGCGAGACACCCTCCGTAGGAGGTCGATTGCAATCCCGATCCCGCCCGCCGCCCGCCGCGCGCCCGGGCGCCCGCCGAGCGCCCGCTCCCGCTCTCTCTGTGCTCGACGCTTTCCGCGTTCAACGCGGCGCCAAGTACTCCGCAGCCCCCGTGCCCAACGCAACGCCCAGTACTCAACGGCCTCCGTGGCCAACCCGACATCTTGTATTCAACGGGCTCCCGCTGCCAGAGGCCCTCCTTAGGGGTTCTATTAAAATCCCGATCCCGCCCGCCGCCCGCCGCCCGAACGCCCGCCCGCCGCCCGCCCCCGCTCTCCTAGCGGCCAACTCTCTCCGTTTCCAACGCAGCGCCCAGTGCCCAACTGTCTCCGCATCTAATGCTACACCCTGTACTCAACAGGCTCCCGCTGCACGACGCCCTCCCCAGGAGTTCGATGAGAACGCCGATCCCCCTCGCCGCCCGCCGCCCGCCCGCGCGCCCGGGGCGCGCCTGAATGCGGGAAGATTATTTTTGCCCGCTGTTCCGTTTGCAACTAGGGCGCCGAGTCTTCGCGGGCGCGCCGACGCTGGGGCGCGGCGCTCGCGGGGCGGGAGAAGCCAGACGGTGCCGCGATGGCGCCGTCGGCGCGCCACTCGCTTTCGCTTAGGCCTCGGCGCGCGCCTCCCCCGCCCGTCAGCTGCTGCAGCTTTCGCTCGCTATGCTCATCCAACAGTCTTCCCGAGTGCCCCCTGCCGCGGGCTTCGGACATGCTCCCATCTGCAGCCTCAGAAGCACAGATGCGCCCCTGCGCAGACGGTTCCCCTCTCCCCACCCCGCCGAGGCGTCCGCCGCGGACAGCGACGCCTTGGCGTCCGCGTCGGGAATCACATCGAAATGCTTGACCTCGTTTGCCGCTGGCGCGGCGCGACTGCCCCGTCCATCACTGCAGCGCGATCAGTGCACGCCTGCGCGTGGCCGAACACTGGGCCAGTTGCAATGTTTCTCAAGGCCTTGCGGGGGGCATCTGTATCTCTCGCGACTTCCTGCCGGCGATGGCGACGATGCGCGGGCGCCGAGGCGCAGGCGATGGCATCGTGATCCATGCCGCAGTGCTCCTGGATCCCCGTCATTCTGTCGCGGACTTGCTCCTGCGGCGGCGCGCTCAGCCGCGCCGCGCGGCGAGTCGCCTGGCAAGTGGAAGCGAACCCTCGAGATGGATTCCACGCGGGGGGCCTCGTGACAAAAGGGCGGAGGGCAACGCTCCGAGCGGGCAACGGCGTGCCCGATCACGCGGCGCATCGCCGGGCGCAGCCGCGCGGTCGCCCCCGTCGAATCGTTCAAGCGAGCCACTCGGATTCGATCGTCGATCAATCGGATCATCGCGAAACGCGCGCATGGCGCCCAGGCAATTCCCTGGGGCACGCTCGGGGAGCGAACGACCCCCCCAGGAGGGGTGAGACAGTCCACAGGGATCACTGCGCAATCAACGACGGAAAACACTAATGATCGCACGAGACCAAGACAGTCGCCCGCCGGCGTGCGAAACACCCCGCCCCCCCCCCCCCCCCGCCCCTCGAGCCCTCGCATCCGCGGGCCTTCAAATCGACCCCCGCGACGAGGACTCCGATGACCTTATCGTCGCGCCCGGCGGACACAAGGACAGCGAACGGCGGACTGATCCACGGCCCCCGGTTCAGCGACGGGCTGGAGGCTGCCACCCCGATGACTCTGGCCGAAGGGCGTCGGGCAGCAGGGGCGCAGATCGACTTCTACGAGGCGGGCCGGCTGGGCCTCCACGTTTGTTAGGAACGCCTCCCAGACTTTGTCGTAAAAGCCGCCCTCGCCGCGCCCGTGTAGGGAATCCTGCGGAGATTGGCATCGCGACGCGACCGGCGCGACGAATGGAGGAAAGCCAGCGCAGCGCGGACACGCGGAACGGCGCGCTGCACCGCGCACTTCGCCACGCGCGCAAAACTGCGAACTGCGATGCATAAACCGGACCATGACGGCCGCTGAACGTGCAGGGGCTCGGGTGCTACTTATGCGTCAAGGGGGGTGGGTGGTTGGGAGTGAACGGAACGCTTCGCGGGCGGGGGGGGCGCCGCGCCCCCCCCCCCCCACTCTCCCCCTCTGGGCCTCGAAAGGTCCCCTCGCAAGGGGTTGGGCGTTCTGGAGGCTTCGTGGGCCGTCTTGGCGTCTTTTGGGCTGTCTTGGGGCTCGTGGGATTCCTTTGGGCTGCTCGGGGTTCTCTTGGGTGCCTCTTGGGCTTTCTTTGGAAACTGTTTGGCCCCTCTTGGGGCTTTCATGCGGCCCGCTCGTGGCCTTCTTGAGGCATTCCAGCACTCTTTCGAGTCGTTTTGGGCTCCTCTGAGCCGCCTCAGACCGTCTTGGAACGCTCTGGGGCGCTTCAGGGGGCCTATTGGGCTGTCTTGGGGCGACATGTGGAATTTTCGCCCGCTCTGGGCCGTTCTTGGCCCGAAGCAATGCGAATCAGAACAGCGCCCAAAAATCATTTAGAAAAAATGAAAACTGTCCTTGGAACCGTCTGGGGGGACCTCCCGGGGCCGCCGTGGGCCGCCAGGATGCCACGGGGGACCATTCTGGAGCGGTCTTGGGCTGCATTGGGTTCTCCTGGACTGTTCGTGGGCCCTCCTGGGGCCCACTTGGGACCCTCTTGTGAATAATATGTTTGGGCGTCTTGGGCGCTTTTTGAACCGTCTTCTCTGACCGGGGGGCCTCCAGCAGGCGCCGGGGAGGCCCCGGGGAGAGAGGAGGGGATTTAGTGTACAGTGGTGGCTCCAGGTTTCCGGCCTATGAGAGATGGGCCCTCTTGCGCCTCAGGGCGGCCGCGGCGGCGCTCGCGAGAGCGCGATCGCGACGGCGAACTCATGGCCGGCGGAGCATGCAGGATGGGGCGAGGACGACGACGAAGAGGTGGAACTGCCCACGTCGAGCCAAAAAAGCTGCGACGCTGCGCGGGGCCGCCTCCCGCTTCTCGGAGGAGGGGAGGACGCCGATGCCGCTGCTCGTCCCGGAGAGCCATCGTCGCCACGGCTGGCATCGCCTCGAAATTCTAGCCAGCCCCCCCCCGTGAGAGGTCCAGGGAGTTGTGGTATCGGTGGCTTCGTCGTCGTCGTCGTCGTCGTCGTCGTCGTCGTCTTCGTCGTCGTCGTCTTCGTCGTCGTCGTCGTAGCTCTTCCCCCCCCCGGCATGGGGCCGCTCCCCTCTCTCCCGGCGCGCCCGGTGCGCAGAGGCGACCTGTCCCGGCCTCTGCTCGGGCCGGCTCGGTCGGAAGACTTTCCAGCGCGCCTAAGAGAACGTTCTGACGTTCTGACGACGTCGATTTGTTTGAACATGTACATGTGTATATGTGTATAGATCTATACAGATGTATGCTGCGGCATTTCATCTTACCTCAAGTAGCTCTGTCCTCCAATCATGTAATATGTAATCTCTATTGTGCACTCCCTCTGGAAGACTGCTCGCAACTCTCTGATGTGTGTTCTTTAGCCTTTGCTATCAAAGACGCCCTCAGAGATCGACTGAATAAGACTCCGCAGCCAGGATCCTTGGAAAATGGGACATGGGAGCCCAGAGCAAGGAACCCGGGTACCTGGCCGCCCACCGAAATCAGCCCAAAACCCGCAAACAGAAAGCCGGGAATCCGGAACCGGGAAACTGGGACCCCGGCCGCCCATCGACGACGACGACGACGACGACGAGGAATCGGCCGCATACTTTCGCCGAATCTTTCGGCCTCCAAACGGAGGAGGCATGCATTGGCATGCATTGGCATGCACTGGCATGCATTGGCATGCTTTGGCATGCATTCGCATGCGTTGGCATGCTTTGGCCTGCTTTGGCATGCATTCGCATGCGCTGGCATGCACTGGAATGCGTTGGCATGCATTAGCATGCATTGGCGTGCGATGGCATGCACATGCCTTGGCATGCTTCAGCATGCATTAGCATGCATTGGCATGTTTTGGCATGCGTTGGCATGCGTTGTCATGCTTTGGCATGCGTTGGCATGCATCAGCATGCATTAGCATGCATTGGCATGCGTTGGCATGCGTTGGCATGCATTGGCATGCGTTGACATGCATTGGCATGCGTTGGCATGCGTTGGCATGTGTTGGCATGCATTGGCATGCATGGGCATGCATCGGAATGCTTTGGCATGCATTGGCATGCGTTGGCATGCATTGGCATGCATTGGCATGCGTTGGCATGCATTGGCATGCATTGGCATGCATTGGCATGCATCGGCGTGCATTTGCAAGCGTTGGCCTGCATTGGCATGCATTGGCATGCATTGGCATGTATTGGCATGCCTTGGCATGCGTTGGCATGCGTTGGCATGTATTGGCATGCTTTGGCATGCACTGGCATGCCTTGGCATGCATTGGCACCTCGGCAGGGGACGGGGAAGTACGAGGAGAAGGAGAAGTGAGGATCAGAAGGACACCGACGACACTGGCGACTACGGCACAATGACCACGACTGCAAAGACGACGACGACGAAGGCGACGATCATCATCATCATCATCATCACCATCATCATCAACATTGCCACGTCATCGTCATCGTCATCGTCATCATCATCATCATCATCTTCATATTCATCATCATCATCATTATTATCATCCTCATCCTCATCAGCATCATCATCATCCTCTTCATCATCATCGTAATCATCATGCCTTTCAGCATTATTAGCACCGCCATCATACACATAATCATCATGCCTTGGCATGCATTGGCATGCCTCGGAGAGGGACAGGGAAGTACGAGGAGAAGGAGGAGTGAGGATCAGGAGGATCCCGACGACACAGGCGACTACGGCACAATGACGACGACTGCAAAGACGACGACGACGATCATCATCATCATCATTGCCATCGTCATCTTCATCAACATCATCCTCATTATCATCATCATCATCATCATCATACTCATCATCATTATCACCATCATCATCATAATCATCATTCACATCAGCATCATCATCATTATCATCCTCTTCATCATCACCGTAATCATAATGCCCTTCAGCATTATTAGCACCGCCATCGTACTCATAATCATCATCATACCATCATTATCGTCATCATCGTGATTGTCGTCATCGTCATCGTCACCGTCATCATCATCACTACCATCATCATCATCATCCTCGTCATCCTCATTGTCCTGGTCATCCTGATCATCATCATCATCATCATCACCATCATCATCATCATCGTCGTCGTCGTCATAATCATCAGCGGCATCAACATCACTATCTGCATCACAATCATTATCAAATTCATTGTCATCATCACCATCCATCATGTTCGAGCGCTGGCACACAAAATTGGCTGGAAGCAACCGGAACGCTCCAGCGCCCCCTCCCGGAGCCCCTCTCCGGCGCCACCCGGCCGCCCAGGCTCAGGCTCCTCCTCCGCCTCCTCATCACCGTCATAGTCATCATCGTGCTCGTCTTCGTCGTCATCACAATCTTCATCGCCACCACCACCACCATCACCATCACCACCACCACCATCATCATCAGCATCATCATCAGCACCGTCCTCGTCGTCGTCCTCGTCGTAATCATCATCATCCCCACCACCATCATCATCATCATCATCAGCATCATCATCGTCGTCGTCCTCGTCGAAATCATCATCATCATAGTCATCATCATCATCATCCTCGTCCTCGTCCTCCTCATCATCATAATGATCATCGTCATCATCATCCTCGTCCTCCTCCTCATCATCATAGTCATCATCAACATCATCATCATCATCATCATCATCATCATCATCATCATCGGCTAAGCGGCTCCCCCCCGTCCAGGTCGCGTCCAGCAGAGTGCATGGCCACCTCTTCCCGAGGCTCTGTCGGCGCCGAGACGAGCCCTGGCGCTTCAAAGGCGTCCAAAATCCCCAATATGGCTTCCAAGACGGACCTGGGAGGCCACCGAAGCCGCCAAGATGACCCAAGGTACCCCCAAGACGGCCCAAAAAGGCCCGGGGCCTCCCTCCGGGGCCCCCTTCCGGCGCCGCCCCGCTCCCCCCGCCTTTGCCCCCGCCCTCCCCGCCTTTGCCCCCTCCGGCGCCCATCACCATCATCATCACCACCACCATCATCATCACGATCATCATCACCATCACCACCATACATATCATCATCATCATCATCATCATCATCATCATCATCATCATCAGCATCAGCATCAGCATCAGCATCATCATCATCATCATCATCATCATCATCATCATCATCATTACCACCGTCATCATCATCACAATCATAATAATCATCATCGTCATCATCAGCATCGTCGTCAAACGCATTTTCATCATCACCATCAGCACCATCATGTTCGTGCGCTAGCAGGACAAAATGCGCTAGCCCCCCGAGGGGGACAAACAAAAACTTCGAGGGAAACAAACAAGCCTCCGAGGGAAACAAATAAAGCTTCGAGCCCCCCGGGCCCCCCCCCGCCCCCCCCCGAGGGGAAAACAAACAACTGCGAGGGAAAAAAAACAAGCCTCGAAGGGAAATAATAAAAGTTTCGAGGCCCGGCCCCCCCGCCCCCCCGGGAGGGGAAAAAAAAAAGCTCCCCAGACCCCCCGAAGGCCCCCCGAGAGGGGGAAACAAAAAAAAAGATGAGGGGGAACAAAAAAAGCTAAGACCCCTCGAAATCCCACCGAACATCCAATAGGCTTTACACCCACAACCCAGGCACAGTGGCGGGATGGGCTGAAGGCCATTCGATAGAGAGGAGTCCGAGGTGCAACAGAGAATCAAGAGTCCAGGGGGCGAGGCTCAAGCCTGGATATCTCACCTGGACCTTTCCTACCGCGTTCGGAAAGGCAGCCCGACAACAAACGAATCAAACATACGTCGCTCAATTGGGGTCGGCGGCAGTGGCGGCAGCCCTTCGATATATATATATATATATATATATATATGTGTATATATATATGTATACACACACTAGAACCATCGCGCGCGCTCAGGTTCTAGTTGAGGTCACCGCTCAGGTGCGATGCCCGCGACGATTCTGACCACGAAGACGGCGGCGTGCACTGCAAGCCACGTGTTCCGGACGCGCCATGTTCCGGAAGAGCGTTCCCGGAGCATGGGGCGCCAGAAGCTCCCCCGGTCTTCCCCCCTTCCGGACTATCCTGCCGAGGAACTCTTGGGTTGCGTAGGGCCGGTTTTGCGGGCTCCCTGGGCCTCTCTGGGCCCGCCCAGGGCTGTTTGGGAGCGGACCTGGAGGCGCGCTGGGCCCTATTGGAGCGTCGGAAAGCCAAAACAGACAAGAAGGCCAAGATCCTCCAATTCCTATGTAAAATGAACGATTTTGGCCTGTCGGGAACCTCTTGGGGGTGCTCCTGGAGGCGTCTTGAGCCATGTTTGAAGCCTCTTGGGAGCTACCTGGGGCCTCCTGGGGCTCTCTTGAGGCGGAAGCCGTGGGTTTTCCGGACGCGGTCTGTCTCTTGGACACCTCTCGGGCTGTTTTTGGGGCACTCGTGGGCTGCCCTGGGGGCTTCTTGGGCCAGCCTTGGGCTCTCCGGGACCGCCTCGGGGCGGCGTTGGGCGCTTCTGGAGCTGTTTGGGGGCGGTCTCGGAGGCTTCCTGGGCCGCCTAGGAGCGTCGGACAGCCGCAAAGATCAGAAGGCCCAAACCCTTCCAAAACTATAGTAAAACCATCGATGTTTGGCCTTCTGGGGCCCTCGTGGGAGTGCTCTTGGAAGCGTTTGGAGCCATGTTGGAGGACTCTTGGGGGCTGCCTGGGGCCTCCAGGGTCACTGTTGAGGCAGGAGTCCTCGGTGTTCGGTACGCGGTCCCTCTCTTGGGCCCTCCTTGGGCTTGTTTTGGAGCCTTCTTGGGTTGTCGTGGGCGCTTCTTGGGCCAGCCTTGGGCTCTCCGGGGCCGCCTTGGGCTTGTCTTGGGGGCCTCTGGGGCTGCTTGGGGCGGACCTGGAGACCTCCTGGGCCGTCTTGGAGCGTCGTGCAACCGAAAAAAGCAGAAGGCCCAAATCATTCCAACACCATCGGAACACCATCAATTTTGGCCTCCCGGGGCTCTCTTGGGAGTGCTCCTGGAAGCGTCTGGAGCCACGTTGGAGGCCTCCCGCAACCTCTACCACGTGCTTCGGCGACATGGGTCGAAGATAGGAACCATTCCTGGTGCTGAAACAGCACCAGGGTCCGTCCAGAGCCGCTCGGGAGACGCCCCGAAGCGGCTATGGAGAGGCCCGGGGGGGGGGGTCCCCCCATGGCGAGTCGAGGCAGCTGGCCAGAGGCCCCCGGCGTCGTACCCCGACACATATATATATATAGAGAGAGAGAGGTGTGTGTGTGTGCAACTACGAACCTCTGCATAGCAAACGAAGAACCTGGCATAGAGAGGAGAGGGGGGAAGGGAGCGAAAGGAGAGAGAGAGAGAGAGAAATAGAGAGAGAGAGAGAGAGAGAGGAAGAGCGACATGGCTACATATATATATATATATATATACTTGTGTATCACGCGAGAGAGAGAGATAGAGAGAGAGAGAGAGCAAACACTGGAGGTACATCCCTGGACTCGAACGGGAAGCCATGGGGAACGCTGGCTTGAGATCTGTAGCCCCTGGCTTGACACGCGCGTGCCTGCCCCGCGAGCTCAGGCACACACACACACACACACACACACACACACACGTGCACCGCAACAGACTACCGACGCAGGCCGCCATCCGTACACTGTGCTGGGAAAGCAGACGTGGCACAGACGGGGCAAGAGATGCCCAGCACATGTCATGAAACCGCACCCTCCTATTTCTCCTCCTCCTCCTCCTTTTTCTCCTCCTCCTCCTCCTCCTCCTCCCCCTGTGGCCCGCTGCGGCACGGGAGATCTGGTGGCCACAGGTCTCCGACCCACGCGTGCACAACGCGCGGACTGAAGCTGACTCGCCCCAAGCTCGGCAGACGTGCGTCGGAGGGGGGGGGGGTGGAAGAGGCATGACAGAGGAAGGACGTGCAAGCAGGAAAAAGGGCCAGGGGGTACTTGTTTAGTCGCGGGACTCTGGTTCAGACTGGCCTCCAGACTGCTCAGTGCTCCGTCATGAAATACTTTGACTTTTCCTTGGCGACGCAATCGGATCGATAAACTGACATGGCAATCCACCGGCATCCCAACACCATGTCTCGCCGCACGATCGCGATGGGCTGATCAACACGCTTAAAATGTATGGTATCCTTCGCGTTGATCAGGTTGTAATCCGGCAACATTAAATCCCACCTAGCAACCCGGGTGAAATAAAGATGAACCACATTGGCCCAAGTCGATTTGAGACTGGTTGTGGGAATAACGAAAAACCAGTCTACATTCCCCGAGTCTGCCTTTGGCATAAAATTCCACTTGCGGGTGTCGAACGCCCATTTGATTGGTTGCAGAAGTGCCACATCTGGTCGGATCCGCACGATGAGTGCATATTTGTATTTTTCGGCCTGTCGAAAACAATGGTCCATCCACATCACTTGTAAAAATGATGGGTCGTCTCTGCACTTGCGCGTGACTAGACCGTCAGCCTTCCAAGCCGCTCGCAGGTCCTCGCATTTACCGTCTCGCTCGTTGGTTAACAGATATCTCAGCGGCAACCTGGTTAAATTCAAAGCGTGCTTGAAAGCCAAATTTTTGTCGCCACCAAATGAATCGCGCACATAAGTGTCGAGCAATATCGGGCTGGTCTGGAAACGCGAGAAATTGCCGAAGTGCCCAACGAAAAATCCGTCCCGGCGCCTGCTGCGCGACAAGCGTGTGTCGAGATCCCTGCGGTGCTTCCGCGTGCGCGGCTCCTTGCGAGACAACGCGCGCGTGCACGTCATTTGATGTTGGCGGTGCGCACAAGGGGGTGGAGGGAGGGGGGAGGGCTTCTTAGAAGGAGGCTGCTTCTTGGAGGGCGCTGGCCTTACATCTATAGATGAGACCCGCGCCTTCTAAGAAGCAGGGGAGCTTCTGAGAAGCCCTCTCCCCTCCCCCCCCCCAGAGATCCGACGTCGTCATTTTTTCAATGCGGGGCCCCCAGAAATCTCGACCCATTCCCCAGGGCCGTTGTTTCATCCTGAGCCGTTTTTGGACGCTCCCGAGGCCCGGCGAAGGCCCCTGGGGGCCGAAATTTGAGGAAAAATCATTCGTCGTACGTTGGATCTCTGAGCCCCTGCGCGCGGCTGAGCTCCAGCACCCTGCACTCATGAGGAGGAGGAGGAGGAGAAGGAGGAGGAGGAGAAGGAGGAGGAGGAGAAGGAGGAGGAGGAGGAGGAGGAGGAGGAGCCGTCTGCCCGCTCGGGGTGGGACGGCCACGCGCGCTGGCCCACGCGCGGGCGGCGGCAGCGAGGCCCGCCATAGAGACCGCGCGGGGGGGAGGACCCCGCCACATCCCCCGCCGCGGCGGCGGTCTCTGGCGGCGGCTGTCCGCGGCGGGCTGCTGCCTGGCGGCGCTGCCCGCCCCGAGGATTCTGAGTACACGAACAACAAGGCCCTGCAGAAGAAGCTCTACGAGAGGAACAAGGCCAGGGTGACCGAGTACGTGTCAAGGCTCGACAAGCCCCATCGCTGATTGAGAAGAAGCAATCCGAGAATCTGAAGAGCCTGCTGGCCACCAACCTCTACAGTCTCCGCGAAAGCATGGAGTACGTGACCACCAAGGCCACGCCGTTCTACCGCAAGAACGACGCGGCGGGCACGAAGGACGCCGACTTCTTCTTCCAGGACCTGGCCGGCCTCGGCATGGCGGGCAGGGAGAGGAACTGGGGCTGGGAGACCGAGTCGTACGAGAAGTCCAAGGGCGATTTCGAGGGGTGGATGAACGTGGTGGGGCTCTGAGCCTCCACGGCAGGGTGACGGCCGCCTTTCTTCGCGCCTCCTGGCGCAGGGAGGAGCAGGAGGAGGTAGAGGAGGAGGTGGAGGATTGGAGGTGGCGGGAGGAGATTTGAGGACCAGGTGGGGATGCACGCCGTTTTGAGCCAGCGTTCGCCGACAGCAGCGGCGGAGCCGCAACATAGTGCTGCCGCCCTCGGGTTCTGTTGAAGTCTGGAGATTCGCGCCGCCCGAACTCTCCAGACTGTATTCGCGGCCCGCGGTCCGAATTGGCTGGTGTGGGCGTCGCGCGCGCTTCGTGTGCGGAGTTTCGAATTCGCCGACAGCAGCGGCGGAGCCGCAGCATAGTGCTGCCGCCCTCGGGTTCTGTTGAAGTCTGAGATTCGCGCCGCCCGAGCTCTCCAGACTGTTTTCGCGGCCCTTGGCCCGCATGCTGGCGTGGGCGTCGCGCGCGCTTCGTGTGCGGAGCTGCGAAGTCCAGGTGGAGGAGTTTCACAGTGAGGATGATGAGGAGGTGGAACAGGTGGTGGGGAAGGAAACCGTGGGACCGTGGGCCCATGCTCGATCGAGCACGCGGCCGAGCGTTTCGGCCTGACTGCCAGACTGGCATCAACAGGAGGCTGGCGACACAGCGGCAGATCATCGGGGGCACGAGGATATTACGGTTGCGCTGCTTCGGATCGCTTCTGGCCCTGAAGGGGCTCGGTGGCAGGCGCGGACGCCGCAGTCTCCCCCTCGAGCTCTGCCATGTCCATCTTCACCATCATGACGATCTCCCTTGTCTCCGTCTCCCTATCTCTCGTGCGCTGTTCTGAGCTAGACCACATGCCTCAGAGGTTCGCTTCCTCAGGCCCCATGGACCGCGACTGTTCCCTGAGTATTCCACGGTGTGTTCCAGAGGCACGGTCGAGTTCGGGGACTTGCTCGACTTTACTGCTTCGGCTACGATCCCCGTGGATGGGGGCGCGTGGCGTGCTGTGCTGGGGTGCGGGGTGGCTGGGGGCACAAGAGGGTGTAGGTGGGTGAAATACCCCGCTAGTACCTCCCAGCCGCCCCCTCCACAGGGATACTAGGCAGCCTGCCCTGCCTAGCCACGCCCTCTTGGCGACGGCGCCAGCCTCGACGGCGCCGCCATCTTCCTGCTCGACTCCCTCCCTCCGTCTACAACATCGTCACATTGGTCGTCCATCCTTGTCCTCTTCCTCCATCCTTGAGCACTGTGCCCGACTTCACTGCTTCGGCCACGGTCTTCGTGGCGCGTGCCCTGCGGCCTCAACCGTCCGAGCGGACGGTGAGGCACTGCCTTCCGACCGCCTGCAGACGCAGGCCCAGCTGACGCTTCGGGTGTGCGCCCAGTGGCCTGCCGAAGAAAAGGAGGAGGCAAGCAGCCAGCAGAGGATCTCCGAAAAACCGGATAACCCTGGAACACACGAAACCCCTAGCCACTTATGGCGGACGGGGGAGGCGAGGCCTCAGGAATAAAGCTGAACGAACTCAGGCCACTGGGGGCAACGGTGCCCCCGTCTTGGGGTTGGTACCTTTCCCCACCATCTCGGGGCTGGCAGCCAGCTCCACCCCCTCTGCGCGTGGCCGGTGATGCGTGGCCATTGCCTCGCCCCCGCGAGGCCGCACCGGAGCAGGGACGCCCTGCGGCCCGGGCAGGGCGCGGCGCGCGGTCGCCCTGACTGCTCTCCGCGGGTGGCGCAGCCATGTCGACGTTCTCTTGTTCTCGGCAACAAAATGCCCTAACATACCCAGAAAATGGTAAAACACAAATCGTCCCCAGACTATTTTCTGGCTATTTTTGAATATTCCTCCTGTAGAGGGACAGGCCCGACTGAAAAGGAGAAGGAGAAGGCCTCCTCAGAAGGTTCGGAAGTGCCCCGGAGAAGTTTTCGAAGCCTTCCCCGAAGACAGAAAACACTCCTCCGAAGGCGCAAGGGCTTCTGAGAAGTTCCGCCGCCTTCTGAAAAGGCCTTCTTCGGTGTTTCGAAAGTGTGCGGAAGGGTTAGGTCGGGCATGTCCCCCTACAGGCGGATCGGGGGCGAAAAAATCGAAATACTAGAATTATCCTGGCGAAGGACCCAACCATGTGCAATTGTGAATACCGCAATTGTGAATATCTTCTTCGGTGGCGCTCCCTATGGGGCCACGAAACGTGTGAGGGGTGTGCCGACATGGGTGCGCGGGACGCGTGCGGGCACACCCACTGGGGCCTTCGGTGGAGCTCCCTATGGGGCCACGAAACGTGTGAGGGGTGTGCCGAAATGGGTGTGCGGGACGCATGCGGGCACACCCACTGGGACCTTCGGTGGAGCCCCCTACGGGGCCACAAAACGTGCGAGGGATGTGCCGAAATGGGTGTGCGGGACGCATGCGGGCACACCCACTGGGGCCTTCGGTGGAGCTCCCTATGGGGCCACGAGACCTGTGAGGGTCACGAAACGCGTGAGGGGTGTGCCGAGATGGGTGTGCGGACGCATGCGGGCACACCCACTGGGACCTTCGGCGGAGCTCCCTATGGGGCCACGAAACGAGTGAGGGGTGTGCCGAAATGGGTGTGCGGGACGCATGCGGGCGGCAGCACTGGGGCCTTCGGCGGAGCTCCATATGGGGCCACGAAGCGTGTGAGGGGTGTGCCGAAATGAATGTGCGGGACACACGCGGGCACACCCAACGGGACCTTCGGGGGAGCTCGCTTTGGGGCCACGAAACGTGTGAGGGGTGTGCAGAATTGGGTGTGCGTGACGCATGCGGGCGGCAGCACTGGGGCCTTCGGCGGAGCTCCTATGGGGCCACGAAACGTGTAAGGGGTGTGCCGAATTGTGTCTGGGTGACGCATGCGGGCGGCAGCACTGGGGCCTTCGGCGGAGCTCCTATGGGGCCACGAAGCGTGTGAGGGGTGTGCCGAATTGGATGTGGGTGACGCATGCGGGCGGCAGCACTGGGGCCTTCGGCGGAGCTCCTATGGGGCCACGAAACGTGTGAGGGGTGTGCCGAATTGGGTGTGGGTGACGCATGCGGGCGGCACTGCACTGGGGCCTTCGGCGGAGCTCCTATGGGGCCACGAAACGTGTGAGGGGTGTGCCGAATTGGGTGTGGGTGACGCATGCGGGCGGCAGCACTGGGGCCTTCGGCGGAGCTCCTATGGGGCCACGAAACGTGTGAGGGGTGTGCCGAATTGGGTGTGGGTGACGCATGCGGGCGGCAGCACTGGGGCCTTCGGCGGAGCTCCCTATGGGGCCACGAAACGTGTGAGGGGTGTGCCGAATTGGGTGTGGGTGACGCATGCGGGCGGCAGCACTGGGGCCTTCGGCGGAGCTCCTATGGGGCCACGAAACGTGTGAGGGGTGTGCCGAATTGGGTGTGGGTGACGCATGCGGGCGGCAGCACTGGAGCCTTCGGCGGACCTCCCTATGGGGCCACGAAGCGTGTGAGGGGTGTGCCGAATTGGGTGCGGGTGACGCATGCGGGCGGCAGCACTGGGGCCTTCGGCGGAGCTCCTATGGGGCCACGAAACGATGTACTGGGTGGGTGAAACGCAGGGAAGAGGGGGAGGAGGGAGGAGGAGGGGGAGGAGGAGGAGAGGAGAGGAGAGGAGAGGAGAGGACAGGAGAGGACAGGAGGACGCGGGGACCGTTTCTTCAAAACGAGGACCCAACACCACAGGATGGTTGGGAAAAATACCCCAAATAGTTAAGAAATGCTCGAGATAAAATCCTCAGACTATTTTCGGACTATTTTGAGTACTCCTCCTGTAGAGGGACAAGCCCGACTTAACGGAAGGGGGGGGCATGAGGGGTTGGCTCCGGACCTCTGCGTAACGCGGCTGTTTGCAACAGTGCGTCCTATGAGGAGGCTCCACCTGCTTGAAACAGGCGCCCCAAAACAACCAAGATCTACTCCACGGGGGGGGATTCGAGGGCCCGCGCCGATCGGCAAAACAATGAATAACGAAAACGATCACCATATTGGGTGACCCAAAAGGGGGTCCAGCTGAAAGGGGGTGGTGCTATCGATTTCGGGCAATGAAATTGCAAATGCATTGCGCAGGAGAACTGTATTGCATTGTGTTACAAATAATGCATTGCACGCGAAAATCCAGCAACACATCTGCGCCCCGGAATGCATTGCACGCCCCAAAATGTATTCTATTGCACCATCCCCCTGTCGCTGAACCCCCTTTTGGGTCCATCCGAGCCAGCCACATCCCCTTACTCAGTGTTAGGTCGGGCATGTCCTCCTACAGGCCGACTTCGGACGAAAAATAAAACTACCCAAACAATACACCAACGTTGACAAAAAACAATCAAACATTGTCCCCAGACTATTTTTTTACTGTGTTTGAATCGTCCTCCTGTAGAGGGACGCGCCCGACTTAGGCTCAGTGGCGGACGTGCGCGGCAGCGCCTCCGGACAGGTCCAGCCTCGCGCCTGGGAAGCTCGCGGCGGCCTGCTTCCAGGAGGAGGCGACGCCCGGCCACAGGAACGAGCGGATGTGCCCAGAGGCGCACATGGCAACTTCCATCCGACGGGACGTCGAAGTCCTCGGCTCGTTCCGCTCGCTTCGCGCATGAGGCTTCCGTGTCCGAGCAAGCGGCACTTCCTGGGATGGGCGATTGCTGGGCAGCCAGAACCAAATGAGGGAGTGAGATGTGGCCCCCTCCTCTCCTTCCGCCTCTTCCTCCTTCACTTCCCCCTCCTCCTCCTCCTCCTCCTCCTCCTCCCCGTCCTCCTCACTTCGTCCTTCTCCCTCCCCCTCCTCCCCTTCCCACTCCTCCCCTTCCTCCTCCTGTCCCCGAGGGGAGGGCGAGATCCACTCTCCAGAAGGTTTGGGCTGCCATGATCGGTGGTGGACGCCTCGCTCGTGGAGGAGGGACGGGAGGAGGGGGGGGATGACGATGAGGATGCAGGAGTGCGCCAGCCACTCAACTGCACCGATCCTGGCCAGGCCGATCCTGGACCCAAGATCGGTGCGCACGCCCTCCTGGCTTGGCCAGGAAGGCATATGCACAGAGCTGGGGCCCAGAATCGGCAGTGTCAGGTGGTGGGTTCAAGTCGGGCACGTCCCTCTACAGGAGGAGTATTCAACAATAGTCAAACACATCGACTGGGAACGATTTTCCGATTCTGTGTTGTACTTGTTGTGAGCATGTCTTGCTTATGTTTGGTTTTTCTTCTGAAATCCGCCTGTAGGGGGACATGCCCGACCTAAAGGTAGGTATGTAGTTAACGCCCTCCGAGGATGGGGAGGTGGAGGCCAGCCCCAAGTCGCGCCGGTCCCACGCTACCGCGGCCAGCTCGCCACCCCGAGGGCCAAGCGGGGGAGCCAGAAGCAGGCCGAGCAGGCCCCCTACCCCCAGGGGAACACAAACTTTTCACGTCGGCGGCTAGGCAGAGTTACTGCGCTGGCGGAAGAGCTGACTAAACGGGGGCACCGTTGTAGCGAAGTGTGCCACAATGCAACAGGGTAACACACATCGAAAGAATCAGAGGGCCAACTGGCTTCTGCACCCTTGACTGTCCTGTGGCCTCGGAGGGGGGGTTGCGGGGGAGGGTCCTGCTTGGTCTCACGTCTGGCGTGTCCCCCTACAGGCAGATTTTTGGCGAAGGGTTGGGATATCAGAAACACATTCCAATTTGGTCGAAAACAATACTCGAATAATAGTCCCCAACCCATGTGTTCGCTATCTCGGACATCTTCCTCCTGTAGAGGGACAGGCCCGCCTGGAGCTCGGTTGCTTCCGCGCGCCCCTGGCCCCCAGAGCTGCCAGCTGGCCACGGCGTGATGTGGCCCACGTACGTCGGCGCAGCAACCGCGCGGCCCAGCCCGAGCTCACCAGCACGACGGCGAGCACGAGGTGCACGGCCAGGCAGAGGGGCACCACCGGGCCGCACGCGGCCATCCCCGGCACAGCTGGGACAGCAGGGGGCACCGAGGTTCAGTGAGAGGAGGGGGGCGGATGCCACGAGGAGAGGCAGAAGGAGACAGGGGAGGAGGGAAGGAGGGGAACGGGGGGAGGGCGGGAAAGAGGGAACGAACGAACCAACGAAGGACCACCACTGCGGACGAGCGCCCAGGCCTCACTGAGACCAGGTGGGCGAGACCCTGGCATCTGGATTGTGCTGGCCTGGCTACTATAAAAAACTTGCCCCTGCAGGTGGAGCGGACGCGGGAGATGAAGATGATGATGATGATGATGATGATGATGATGATGATAATGATGATGATGTTGATGATGATGGTGGTGGTGGTGGTGATGATGATGGTGGTGGTGATGCTGATGCTGGTGATGGTGATGATGATGCATGTGGCGATGTCGATGATGATAGTGATGAAGATGATGATGATGATGATGATGATGATGATGATGATGATGATGGTTAAGATGATGATGGTGATGGTGATGCTGATGATGATGATGCTGATACTGAAATACCGTTGATGAAGATGGTGATGCTGGTGCTGCTGAGTGAGATGATGTAGATGTTGATGTTGATGCTGATGGTGATGATGCTTGCGATAACGATGACGATGATGAGAATGATGCTGATACTGCTGATCATGATGATGCTCATGACGAGGATGCTGAGGATGATGAAGATGATCGTGAGACTGATGATGATCGTGGTCAAGATGAACATGTATATGACGATGAAGATGAATATGACGATGCTTCTGATGTTGATGCTGATTATTGTGATTTTGATGACGATGAGGATGATGATGGTGATGATCATGATGGTCGTGATGCTGGTCATGATGATGGTGAACCTGACTATGCTTATGTTGAAAGTGATTGCAATGATGTATGCTTATCGTGCTGATGATGATGTTAACATGCATATGAAGACGATGATGCTGTGGCGTTGAACGATGGTGCTGACGATCATGATGCTGATGATGATGTTTGGAATGTTGACGATGACGATGACAATGACGATAATGATAATGATGATGCTGGCGATGATGATGATGATGATGATGATGCTGATGATGATGATGATGATGATGATGATGATAACGAAGGTGATGCTCATGGTGATGACCAAACAGAAGAGTACTAATCTTTATAATAAGACGAATAACAATACTACTCATAATAAGAAGACGAGTGAGAAGGAGAAAGTGATGGTGACGGTGGTGAAGATGCTGGAGCAGGAGGAGCGCACTCCCCCTGGGGGAGGCGGAGCAGAAGGAAGGGGAGAGGGGATGCTGCCGAACCTCGATACCCCCGATGGGCGCTCGAGCGGCCCTGGCACCCGCCTGTGAAAGAGAGTGGGCTCGGAGAGAAACGGCTGCGTGCGTTGCATTGGACTTGGCCAGAGGCCGTCGAGGGGCGAGCGCCCGCGCCCGCCCCTCCGAGCTGCCTGGAGCACCGCTCGATGCAGAGGGGCAGAGCACACGCCCTTTTAAGAAGCACCTGGCAGGCGAAGCACTCGAGTAGACGAGCCCAGGGAAGGAATCGAGCAGGGCAGAGGGCCGTTTGGTAACGCCCGTGAGCCTATAGAAGAAGAGAAACTGCCATACACAGACACCTTTGGCGCTCCGAGCGGACTTCTTGGATCTGCGCTGGACCACCCTCTCTGGCGCGCGGAGCGCGCCAGGGGCGGCGCCGGAGGCGACGCCAGGGGGCCCCAGCGCAGATCCAAACATCCGCGCGGAGCGCCAAAAGTTTCAATGTATGTTTTTGTTTCTTCTTCGATTTGGTAAACGCCCAGCACTGTAAAGTAAACGCCATCTGTGGGTGTCGGGCCGAATTGTCCTTCCCTGTCGAGGCGCTTGCGCTGCAGCATCCCGACGGGGCCGCGCCGTTCGCCTCGCGAGCACCCATTAAACCAGCCGACGGGCCGACCACCTCGCGGCGCTGGTCGGCGCGGGTTCTGCCAGGGGGGGCCAGCTGCTCAGCAGCTCTTCGGCCGAGCAAACGGTCGCCAGCGTCTTTAGACAAGCGCGTTCCACTACTCGCAAGTAGCTACTCGCAAATGGCCTGGACCCACTGCATCGGAGCCAACAGGCTCCATTAGATCGAACAAGACCTGGTTCTGAACGTTTGCGGGTAGGCACTTTGCGAATAGTGGAACGCGCTCGGTGAGTCTTCGGGCTCACAAGCGCAAGTGACATCTCGACGCCACATCCTCGCGGTTCGGGTGCTGCTAGAACTCGCCCCCTGGCCCAAGGTGTCCCCAGGCTGTCCAAGGAGGCCACCAAGGCCTCCAGAGCACCCCATCACGACGCCCAGAGGGCCCCTCGGGGCTCCATTTTGTTTTCTGTGTCTTGCACCCGGTCGGAGCGCAGCGCAGCACGGAGAAGCACAGCGCAGCACCAGCAGATTGAAGGCCCCACGCAGTCATAGCGCACTCCGGGAGCACCTGGCTCAATTCACGACGAAGCCAGAGAGGGGGGTCCGCAAACGCATGGGGGGCAGAGCGCACCTTGAAAGAAGAAGAAGAAGGGGCTCCAAAGTGTAGCGAGAAGCTGGGGGGCGCCTTGGACCAAGGGTACCTTTTGGCAACCCCCGAGCGGTGCCTCGGCGGGAGCGCCGGCAGGGGCGGGCCCCCTTGACGCGGAGGCGTCGGCGTGCCGCGCGGTCCGTGCCGGGCCAGCGAGAGAGGGAGCGCCCTGGGGCAACTCATTGCGCGTCCCTCTCGCCGCCTCGGTCGAAGGCGGGTCTTGAGCAGGGACCAACCGTCCCGGCATTCCTATAGAGACCGACCACGAAATCTTCGCAGAACCCCCCAAAATGTTCTAAGAACAAAAACACTGTTTTTAGAACATGTCAGCCAGCGTTGACTCCAAATAGATAGATGGGCAGGAGAAGAGCGAGAAGGAGAAGACGAGGAGGAGAGGACGGGAGGGGAGGAAGCCAAGCATGAAATGGCAAGCAACAATAAGCGAGCAAAAAGAAATGATCAACCACGCAAGTACGGAGAACCGTAGGAGTAAGCTTGGGCAAATCCGGGTCTTGGAAGCGCGGGATGGCTCGCCCGTCGTCTTGGTAGGGAAGAGGGCGCGGATTGGCATTGCTTGACATTGTTTTGCATTCCAGAGCATGGGTGCGCAAGGCTTGGCAAGTTGCTTGCGTTGCTTGGCATTGCGTGGCATTGCGTTGTATGGAGGTGCTTCTCATGCCTGAGAATTGCATGACATTGCTTCGTATTGCATCGTAATGCTTTGGCATTGACATACGCATTGGCATCCGCTTAGGCCTTGGCATTGGCATCCATAGGAATCAATACGAATCCGAACTCAGGATCCAATGGACTCCATGCGCATAGGCATTGGCATTGGCATTGGCGTTGGCATCGGTATATAGGCATTGGCATAGGTATATAGGTACTGACATAGGCATCGAAATCTTATATGACCCATAGGAATCCATAGGACTCGCCATTGGAAATACCTGGGGGGTGCGATTGGAAATATGAGTGGGTGCCATTGGCAAAAAGGGGGGGGGCATTGGAAATAAGGGGGGGGGCATTGGAGGAAGGGGGGGGGGCTAAAGACCAATTGCTTATGATGAGCTGGGAACCCTAGACAGCAAGCCTATTTGGATAATAAGCCCGATGTGTTGAAACAAGACAGACTCAGCCAGAAATGTTCTAAGAACGTTTCGTGCAGACCACACAAGGTTCTTAGAACATTCTTTGGTGGGCTTATTAGGCGACCGTCTGTCGTCTGAGCCCCGGCCGCTCCAAGACTCCATCTCTTCCTGCGACTTCGAGCCGCTCCACGACGCCTCAAAATGAGCAATGGCGCCCCAAAGCCACACTTCGCCATTTCCCGCTTGTCTATCCAAGGATGCCGCGCCAGACCGCGCCACCCTTCGGAAACCCCGCGCCACCCTTCGTAAATCCGCGTGCCGTCTCCGCTTCACTCCACCGCCCCACCAACGCAGCCTGTCCCTCGCGGGAGAGCGCGCCACACCGCGCGGGCCATCGAAACACGCTGTCATGTATGAGGGATCGTGCCCTTCACGCCCCACCAGTCCCACCAGCACCGTCTGCCCTTCCATGGAGGCTGCGCCAGAGCGCGCGGGCCATCGAACACTAGTGTTATTATTCAGTTGTTTGTTGATCTTCTTCCCCTGCGCCCCAGCATCGGACCAGGAGACACAAGCGCCAATATCGAAAACCGCTAGGGTGAAATCACAACATGCCGCCGCCGTCGCACGAAGCAGTGCAAAAAGGAGAGGAGGAGGATGAGGAGGAGGACCACCAAGTGCCACCAATACCGCGTGCGCGTCCGAGGGGACCGCGCCAGACCGCGCGGGCCATCGGACAACCGTGCTCTCTGTCAAGGAAGACTCCGCCGACCATGTCCGCTTGTGCGAGGGGGAATTCTGGGCTCCTTCCTCGGTGATTTAGGCCAAAGGTGGCTCAAGAGGGGCCTGCAACGGTCCAAAAGCGTTCCAAAACGGCCCCAAATGCTTCAAAGCGGCCTGCGGCGGCTTACGGAATAACCAAGACGCCCCAAGAGAACCCCCGAGAGAGCCTCCAACTCCAATCGTACACGTACAGCACCTCGCAATTGCGGATAAGAATGAGGGGGCGGCGGGTCTTTGGCAGTCTGAAAGGCTCTGAAGAAGCCCGCCGCTGGCGCAGATGTGTTACACATTGCGCAACGAACCCGCCGCAGGCGTCGAATGTTCATCAGAACTATGTAGGTGGGTCGCGGGGTTAGGTGGACCGCAGGTGAGGACGACGGCAACAACGCCCCAACAACAAAGCACAACAACCGGCTGGTGGACCCGGTGAGGGTCCACCATCCCGCTGTTTCGCTCCTTGTGGCGAAACATCTCACTGGTGGACCTGGACCCCCCCCCCGCAACGCAACGCAACGCAACGCAACATATGGCCGGCAACAGAAACCAAAAGAAGCCGTTGGAAAATCCTCTGGAATCCTTCGGGGTCCTTAAGAAAGCCGACGCATTCCCACGGGCTGAAACTATGTGCGCTCCCCCGAGCCGAAACCGTCGGGCATGCTATAGAATCCTTAAGGGATGCTATAGAATCCCTCAAGGAAGGCTGCAGAACCCCTAAGGGATGCTATAGAATCCCTAAGGGGATGCTATAGAATCCCTAAGGGATGCTATATAATCCCTAAGGCCTGCTACAGAATCCCTAAGGGATGCTATGGAATCCCTAAGGGATGCTTTAGAATCCCTAAGGGATGCCATAAAATCCCTGAGGGATGCTACAGAATCCTTAAAGGGATGCTATAGAATCCCGAAGAGAATGCTATATAATCCTTTTAGGAGATGCTATAGAATCCTTTAAAGGATGGTATAGAATCCTTACGGGATGCTATACAATCCCTGAGGGATGCTATAACATCCCTGAGGGATGCTATAGAATACATAGGGGCTGCTATTGAATCCCGAAAGGGTGTTAGGCAATCCCTAAGGGATGCTTTAGAATCCCTAAGGGATGCTATAGAATCCCCATGGGTCCCGGCGTGTTGCCCGGCGTCCCTCAGTGGTCTGCCCCAGAGGGGGGAGGCGCATGCCCAAATGGCTTGAATCACAGATGAAGAAAGGGAGAAGAGCGTGCCCACGTCAGCCGCAAGGCCACCAGAGCCACGGGAATCAAACCTGACCGCACAAGAACGGGAAGCGCCGTTTTTGCTCATAGCAGTGTTTGTCGTCAAAGCTCTGGACGCCAGCGTTCGTACTGGGAGCTCTGGCGTTCGAAGCTGCCCACATCGTTCGTAATGGAGCCTTGGGATGTCGTGGCCGGTCTCTCGTAGGCCTCTTAGAAGCAATTCTGAAGCCTCTTGGGGGCCGTTTTTTGGGGCCGTCTTGGGGGCATTTTGGGAGCCTTTTGGGGGCCTGTTGGGGGCCTCTTGGAGCGTCTTGGGGGGCTCCCGGGGGCCTCCTGGACCCTCCGGGGCCGAGGACCCGGAAAGTCCGTTCGTGTACCTCGTCTGGGCCCCCTCTAGGAGCCATATTGACGGCCTCTTGGGCCGCCGCGAGACCTCTTTGGGCCGTCTTGGGGCCGCCTTGGGGCCTTCTGCTGCCTTCTTGGGGCCGTCATGGGGGCCTCTTGGGCCGTCTTGAGGCGATCTTGGGGGCCTCTTGGGCCGTCTTGGGGCGATCTTGGGGGCCTCTTGGGCCGTCTTGGAGCGTCGGGAAACGGAAAAGGCGAGAACCCCAAAAACCTTCAAAAACTATTCAAAAATCATAAATGTGTGCCTCTTTGGCGCTCTTGTGAGGCCTCTTCGAAGCCTCTTGAGGCGTCTTGGAGGCCTCTTGAGGGCCTCCTGGGCCGTCTTGGAGCTCTCTTGGACCGTCTGGAAGCCATCTTAGGGCATCTTGGAACGCTCTAGGGCGGTCTTGGAGCGCTCTTGGGCCGTCTTGGAGCCCTGGTGGCCGTCTTGGGCGCGTCTTGGTCAGATTTCGTGAGCGGAGTGACAATCTTTCCGCAATTTTCCGGAACCCTGTTGCGTTTCCTGGCGTCGGCGCAGTCTTGGAGGTATCTTGGACGCTCTTGGGGCTGTCGTAGCCTCTGGCCTCGCGGGGGCCTCTTGGGGGAGTCCCGGGGGGGGCCTTCGGGGGCTCTATGGGGCGTTTTGAAGCTCTCAGGGAACTCCTGGAGCCTTTTCGCGCGTTCTGGGGGACTTCTGGCCGCCTCTTTGGAGCCCCTGGGGGGCTTCTTGGGGGTCTCTTGGGGCGTTTTGGGCGCTCTGGCGGGCCTCTGGCCGCCCCTTGGGGGCCTCTTGGGGGTCTCTTGGGGCGCTCTGGGGGTCCTCTGGGGGGCCTTCGGGGGCTTTCTTGGGCCGTTTGGAGGCCCTCCGGGAGCGATTCCAAGATAATGCTGATTCGGAGTCCCCTCCGGAGCCGATTTTTTGAGGACGTCCCGAGCGAAACGGCAAATTTTCCGGAATCCGCCAGCGAGTTTCCCGGTGCGGCGCGCACGCCAGAGGCGCTTCCCGTCATCCGCCAACGAAAAATGGAAGCCTTTGGGGGTGCTTAATTCCCCAGAACCAACGGTACACGCCGGAGGCGCTTCCCGTCACCTGGGGAGGCAGGACGGTCCCAGCAGGTCGGAGGCCGTCTTGAGGGCAGCCTGGGCCGTCTTGGGGTCTCCGTGGGCCGTCTTGGGGCTCTCCGTGGGCCGTCTTGGGGGCCCCCTGGGGGCCATTTGGGGTCTCTTGGTACAGGGTCACAGACATCCGGGATTGAGAGAAGAAGCAGGCAGCCGCGAATCGAAAGGAAACTCCTCCGAACATGAAAGCACGGTGTTGCTGCAGTCCGCCGTTGAGAGAAGAAGCAGGCAGCCGCGAATCAGAAAGGAATATCCGCGGACCCTGAAAGCATGGTGTTGCTGCAGAGCGTGAGACCATCTCTGGACGCCCTGTGGGCATCCCTGTTGCGTTTCCTGGCTTCGGCGCCGTCTTGGAGGTATCTTGGACGCTCTTGGGGCTGTCGTAGCCTCTGGCCTCTCGGGGGCCTCTTGGGGGAGTCCCGGGGGGGGCCTTCGGGGGCTCTATGGGGCGTTTTGAAGCTCTCAGGGAACTCCTGGAGCCTTTTCGCGCGTTCTGGGGGACTTCTGGCCGCCTCTTTGGAGCCCCTGGGGGGCTTCTTGGGGGTCTCTTGGGGCGTTTTGGGCGCTCTGGCGGGCCTCTGGCCGCCCCTTGGGGGCCTCTTGGGGGTCTCTTGGGGCGCTCTGGGGGTCCTCTGGGGGGCCTTCGGGGGCTTTCTTGGGCCGTTTGGAGGCCCTCCGGGAGCGATTCCAAGATAATGCTGCTTCGGAGTCCCCTCCGGAGCCGATTTTTTGAGGACGTCCCGAGCGAAACGGCCAATTTTCCGGAATCCGCCAGCGAGTTTCCCGGTGCGGCGCGCACCCCTTAGTTAGAGAAAACCTGACCGGACAAGAACGGGAAGCGTGCTTTTGTCCCCTGGGCTTATGAGATATTCCACGTTTTTAGTACGGCATACCACAGCAGTGCCACGTACCACTGCCGTGCTCCTTTGGGGTCTGCCGTGCTCCTGTGGAGTTTGCCGTGCGAACGTGTGATCTGCCGTGCTCCTGTGTGGTCTGGCGTGCTCCTGTATGGTCTGCCGTGCTCTTGTGTGGTTTGCCGTGCTCCTGTGTGGTCTGCCGTGCTCCCGTGGGGTCTGCCGTGTCCTGTGTGGTCTGCCGTGCTCCTGTGTGGTCTGCCGTGCTCCTGTGTGGTCTGCCGCGCTCCTTCTTGGTCTGCCGTGCTCATGTGGGGTCTGCCGTGCTCCTGTGCGGTCTGCCGTGCGAACGTGTGGACTGCCTTGCTCATTTGGGGTCTGCCTTGCTCCTTTGTGGTTTGCCGCGCTCCTGTGTGGTCTGCCGTGCTCCTGTGTGGTCAGCCGTGCTCCTGAGGCGTCTACGGTGCTCTTTTGGGGTCTGCCGTACTCATTTGGGGTCTGCCGTGCTCCTGTGGTCGGCCGTGCTCATTTGGGGTCTGCCGCGCGCCTGTGAGATCTGCCGTGCTCCTGTTGGGGAAACGCCAGCGGCGTTCGGGGTACAACAAAAAGGCGCGTTTATGTTGTACCCGCGCGCGGTCTGCCGTGCTCCTGTGGGTTCCGCCGTGCTCCTGTGGCGTCTGCCGTGCTCCTGTGGCGTCTGCCGGGCTCCTGTGTGGTCTGCCGTGCTCCTTTGTGGTCTGCCGTGCTCCTGTGGAGTCTGCCGTGCTCCTGTGTGGTCTGCCGTGCTCTTGTGGTCTGCCGTGCTCATTTGGGATTTGCCGTGCTCATGTGGGGTCTGCCGTACTCCTGTGTGGTCTGCCGTGCTCCGGTGGTCTGCCGTGCTCCTTTGGGGTCTGCCTTGCTACTGTGGGGTCTGCCGTGCTCCTGTGTGGTCTGCCGTGCTCCTGTGGTTTGCCTTGCTCCTGTGTGGTCTGCCGTGCTCCTTTTGGGTCTGCTCTGCCGTGCTCCTGTGGGGTCTGCCGTGCTCCTGTGGGGTCTGCCGTGCTCTTGTGGGGTCTGCCGTGCTCTTGTGTGGGCTGTGGGCTGCGGGGCCTATGAAGGCAAAAAGGAGCCCGAGGCCCACAGAGCCCGTTGGCCCCAGGGCCTCAAGGGCCAGCCCTAGGGGCCCCAAGGGAGCCGCCAGGGGGAAGGGCGCGAAGCGCCAAATGCGCGAAGCGCACGATTTCAAAGAAATCAGAAGGCAGCGGGGCGAAGGCGCACATCACGCCTAACAGAGCCGCCTCGCTGCATCAGCAATGCGGGGCAGAAGACGCTGCCTCACGCGCACGCCAAAAGAGGTGACGAGGGGCAGATACAACAGAAAGAGGAAAGGGATGCTGCATCACTCCCCTTCGTCACCTTCAGCGCGGCGGCGCCTCTTGCGCCTGTCTTCGCGCGCCGCCTCTGCTGCGGCTGACCACTCGAGGAGGCTCGCTTCGTCGAGTCCGTAGGCGGAAAGCCAAGCCTCCCTCGAGGCCCCCGAGGAGTCAGGCGCCACAGGCTCAGCCTCCGCCTCACCTGCGGCCGCCGCGCCGCTGGGGGGCCCTCGGCCGGCGTCGGCGGCCACGCCGCCAGGTGCATCATCGGGGCGGACACCCAGCCACTCCAGGAAGCGCACCCTGGCGGCCATCGGCACCACGTCCTCCTTACGCAAGCTGGGCACAGACGCTCCGACCCTCTTGCTGCCGCTGTGGGGCGTGCCAGCAGGGTGCCGCCCCTGCAACCAGCGCGCCTTCTGGTCTCTCCTTCCCTTGGGAAGCCCAGCCGACCCTGGGCACTGCTCCTTGAGCTTGGGCGCCGCACCTGAGCGCCCACCCAGCCGCGCGTACGCCCCGCAGTGGGTGCACGCCATCAGCTCCTGCTCGGCGGCGCCCTCCCCGCACTTGGCGTAGGCCAGGACGTGGCCGACGACGACGAAGGCCGTCGCCCCGAGGGAGACGCCACCAGCGCGCGCCGCCGATGCCCACCCGTCGCCCGAACCCAGGTCGGGCGGGCGGCTGCTGGCGGGCTCCACCACTGGCACTGCGAAGGAGACGGCCGCCCGCTCGCTGCCCTCGGGGAGGCCCTCGCAGTCCTTGACCTCGATCCCCTGCCAGATGAGGGAGGCTTGCGCCACCCAGCATGAGAGCTCCCTCACCACCTCCATCGTGCCAAAGAACTCGCGCCTGGCCACTGGGCTGGTACGGTGGAGCTCCGCCCCCGCCTTGGCCCAGCGGTCTGCATGTCCGTTGCCACGGAGGTCCGCCTCCGTGATCTTGCCATCCATCACGTCTCTGGCGGTGCAGTGGGCTGCCACCTTGGTCACCTTGAGCGTGTCCACGTCCAGCGACGCGTAGATCCCCTCCCAGAGGTGGGCGTTGGGCTTGCTGGTTGCCGTCGCGTACTTCTTACCCATCGTGAGGCAGCTGACCGTGGACGCACAATCAATGAGGATCTCGTCAACGCTCGGGCCCAGAAAGCGAGACAGCATCCAGACCGCGAAATCCTCACCGTCCTTCGCCGTCTGGAACGGGCAGAGGTCCTGGCGCACGCTGCCGTACACGGCGCACTCCATGTTGCCGTCGGAGTCGCACTGCACGATGCTCCATCCCGCACGCCGCAGGCTCTCGTGCTCGGGGTCGAGCGCCGACCCATCCAGGTAGAGCCGCCCCCCGAGAAGCCCGTCGGCGGGGCGATTGCACCACGTGACTGCCATGGCGTCTGACCTCGGGGCGGCCCTCGGTGGCTGAGGGAGCCAGCAGCGCGCGAAACATTCCCCCGCCTCCTCGCCACGGCCGCGTGCACGATGCGCACAGCGCCGAAGGCGGTCAGAGGTGGAGTCACGCCTGGCCCCCGCGAGGACAGGACACTCGAACAGCCTGTGCCAGAGGCTGCCGCGGGGGGCCTCACAGGCACAGCAGCGAGCGTGCTCCCTCTCACCCGCCGCGTGCAGACGGGTCTGGGGCCAGTGGGCGTTGGAAAGGAAGCTCACCACCGCCGCCTTCTCCCTGTGGCTGAGCTTGCTGCCAGGCCCGAGGACCTCCGCGAAGGCCTCCCAGAACAGGGGCGACTGAGGGAGCGCACCGTGGCCGAGGCGGGCCAGCTCCGACTGGTCCGACGCTCGCCGTGCCCCTGCCGCAGCCAGCAGGCCCAGCTCGCGCGGCCCCAACATGCGCAGGTCCAGGAGATGGCCGTCGTCGGTTGCGAGGCGGGCTCCTTGAACAAGCTTCCAGCCCACCCTGGAGAGCGAGAGGGCCAGGGCATCCACCGGCGTGCGGCAGTGCACCCAAGGGGCTGCTGCTCCCGCGTGCCTCTGCATTGCCTCCTGCACGGCCGACTCGAACATACGCAGCGGGACCTCCCCCGACTGGAGGAGACTGGCCGCCATCTGCACCGCGGCCCGAAGCAGCGCGGGGCTCGGGTCGAGGTCGATGGACTTCATGACCTCCACCACTCTGAGTCTCAACCCGAGCGAGGCGCCCTTAGGGAACTTCCCAGCTGAGCGCACAGCCGCCAAGCGCCACGAATGCAGCTCCCTATCAGGAACACCAGTCACAGTGCGCCCCCACAGCATCGCCGCGGTGGGCCCAGCACGATGGACCAGCTCGGTAGCCGCGCCAGCTGAGCGAAGCACCCCTAGCCTGCGTCCTCGGCGAAGGCCGCTGGCCGCACGCACAGCTCCTTCATGAACTCCACGACGAGTGATGTTGGCGTCGGTGCCGAGGTTCCTCGCCTGAAGTCCCCTCTTGAAGGTAAAGCCATGCGCCGCCCAAGCCTCGGAGAGCTCCTTGGCGAGCTGCGGCGACGAGGCCAGGAAGACCGACTTACTCTCGTTGAGTGGGAGGTGCTGCTCACGCAGCTGCCGGACCACCTCACAACTGGCGGCCACCATCTGCAGCTTCACGAGACGAGCCGTGCCGACCGCCTGGAGCGAAATGTCGTCGACAACATTCCTCGGCGTGACCAACGGGCACGTCGCCCCCGCTGCCAGGAGGGCTCCCAGTACTGGGAGCTTCGCAACTGCTGTCGCACACGCACACCCAGCCAGCACCGTTCCCGTAGTGCCGAAGGCGAGGGAGGCCATGCCCGCCGCTAGGATCATCCTAGGGGCCTGGTAGGACGTGAGGAGGCCGCGCAGCAGCCTGAGGTTGAACCCGAAACGTACCGCATTCGCCCAGAGAACGTCGTGCCGCACGTGCTCGTAGAACTTGCTGATGTCCAGGAAGAGGCTCGCGGCCTCGAACTGCAGGTTCGACTTCGCGAAACCCGCGAAACAGTTGTGCAGCCAACCAGCCCTCTCACAGTCCCGCCCATCACGTCCCCAGAAGAAGGGGAAGTTGTGGTCAGCCTCCCAGCGTGCACAGCACGGTTGGCGGAGGCGCGACCAGAGCCGCAGGATCAAAGGCAGCAGCGCTATGGGCCTTACCCCACCGTCTGCCTTCGGAATGAACACCATCAGGGAGACCTGCCCGTGGATCGATGCTGGGGCCTCGTCGTAGGCCGCCAGGATGTCCAGGATGCGCAGCTGCAGCGCCACTGGAAGAAGGAGGATCTGCCGAGGGTGCAGGGAGTCGCACCCGAGGCCCACCGAGGGGCTGTAGCGTTTGCAGGCTGCCTGGAGCTGCTCCAGCGAGATGGGGGGCAGCTGCCACTCGCCCACGTCCCAGCTGCTGGCCCCCGCGCCCGAGGCAAACCCGTCCTGGAGCCACAGCTTCTGCCAGACTCTCGTGAGTTCGCCAATCGCTGCCATACCCACAAGCCTCCTGCCCGAGTCAGCGTCCCTGACCGTCGGCGGGGGCGTCGCCTTCGAGAAGCGGTGGGCCAGGCGACCGCCCTTCTCGACCGCTGTCTGGGCCCAGCTGCGCCAGGCCTGGGCGCTTTGAGCCGCATCGCGGCGCTGCGAAGCACTGAGCAGCCCTTGGAGGTCCCGAACTGCCTCAGGGCTGCCGAGGACGCCCGCCTGGTACACCAGGTCGCCCAACCGCTCAGGAGCAGCACCAGGAAGGCCCTGACCGACCGAGTCGTCCGCCTCCTGCACCGCCTCCAGCAAGAGCTGCGCCCTGAGCTCGGCCTGGTGCTCGTACCAGACCGCATGCCGAGGGTGCCATCGGCCAGTGCTCTCCGCGCGCACTCGCTGGAGGGCCACGTCCAGACAACTCCTTGGGCGGTGCGTGAGGAGGCTGAACCTGAACCTGGCGTCCCGCCTGACAAGGGCGCTGAGCGGCTTGAGGGTCAGCCTCGGCCCCTCTCCTCTGCCGAGATGACGGGCCAGGTCAGCCTGGCCGATGCCGTGGATGCCGACCAGGGTGCCTTCTGCGGCTGCCGCCCACTCGCCGAAGGCAACGGAGAGGTTGGTCGGAGCAGAGCCCACGTCCCAGGACCACGAGACCTCCCTGGACGTGACCTGCCCCTTCTTGCCAACCGAGTAGCGCACAATCACCGCGTCCTCATGTGCCCGAAGGAGCTCAGGGGCTACCTCGGGAAAGCGGGCGGGCCTGGACGGAACCTCAACCAACGCATCTGCCCGAACATCCTGTAGGCGAAGTAGGACAGGGCGATGAGGGTGCAGCCCAAAGCCCTCGAGCGCGGTGGCACAGGAGGCCGTGCAGGCCGCCAACGCCGCAGAAGCCACGAACCAGTCGTAGAGGTGGTCACAGCCCTCGGCATGGCACGTCGCCTCCGAGGGCCCCAGGACGTGCCCCCGCACTGCCGCGGGCCACCCCAACTCCTCCAGGGGCTCGGGCTCCATGTTGAAGTCCGCTTGGAGGACCCACGGGATGTCTGCATCGGAGCCCGTCACCTCCGAGATGGCCGAAAACAAGTCGAGGTTGATACCTCGAGGGCCCAGAGAGTGCTGAAAATAACCAGCGAGCACCAGAAGCCGAAGGCCCGAAGCTGCGGCAATCTCCACTCCGATGAGGCGGTGCCGCAAAGCCGAGGGCAGCGGGGCTGCAGACTCGTCGGCTTGCAAGCCGTCCCGCACCAGGATCGCCACGCCGCCTGAGGTCGCCAGGGGCCCTTGCTTCTCCGTCAACACTGCCGCGTGTAGGAAGGCCGCGTACCCCAGCCTCTGGGCCTGAGCCGCCGCACTGGGCAGGCGCTCATGCGGGAGCCTCGTCTCCTGCAGCGCCACAACGTCGGGCCAGTAGTCGTACGCCTTGAAGAAGGCTTCAATGACCTCAATGCTCCTGCTCCAAGTATTGCCGTTGCAGCCGAGCAAGACAAGGCCAGCTCGGAGCTGCTGGCCTCCTGCCCTGTCAACCAGCGGCGCTTTGCCGATGACGGCAGCCTCGCGAGCCGCGCGTTCCTCAACGCCAGGCTCCATGCCCGCCGAGCCCCTGGTCGCGGGGCCCTCCACCCCCACCAGGACTGGAGGGGGGACCTGGCCCCACGCTCCAGCGCTCCTAGACGTCGTCGGCGGGCTGCTCGCCTGCACGGGAGGTGGCCACCGCTGGGGAGGCGGCCGTCCCTCCGCCCCTCCGGTAGCGAGCGGGGGGTGCGCCTGCCCTTCACCAACGGGGCCGAGAGCTGCGACGACGTGGGGCTGAATCCCGCCGCTCTCGGCCCCTGACTGGCCGTCGGGGGGCCACCTCGGTGCTCCCGACCGCGCCAGCTGGCTACTTCGGGCAAGGCCCTTGGGCGCCGCCCGCCGCCTGCGAGGGCCTCTGACGCGCCAGCGGCCGTCGCAGCGCCTCCTCCACCTGTCCCAGCAGCTGGGCCCACGAACTGCGGAGGCTTGCCACTCCAGCCCTCCTGCGTCACCCACGGCGCGGCCCGTACCCTGCAGCAGGAGCCACAGCAGCAGCCGCAGCCACCAAGGGGTCGCCGTCCGAGATGGCCGCCCCTTGCTCTGCGAGGGCCTTGGCGAGGCAGGGCTCCACCTGGGGCCACGCACCCAGAGTCGCTCCGCGCTGGCCACGGGCCACTGCGGGCCCGTAGGGCCCGTCCGCAGACCTGGCCCGTGGGGCGGGCGGCCCAGCCGCGGACTGCCCTGTCCGCGGGGCGCCAGGGGAGGGGGCGGCCTCGGGCCCACCTGAGGACACGATGTCGAGCGGCATGTCGTCGTCCTCAGTCGCGAGGCCGTCGTCGCCAACGCTGTCGCCCCAGCGCTTCCTGGCCGAGCTGCTGCGGGGCATGAGCACGTCAGCGACCGCTTCCTTCTGCGTGTTGAGAATGTCGACGATCTCCGAGAACCTGGGGGGCAGCTCAGCCCCGTGCTGCTTGAGGAGGTCCGACAAGGCCCCAACCTGAGTGAGCAGCCCCTGGACAGCGTCCCCGAGCGGGCTCGGCACACCACCGAGTGCCGCGTTGGCCCTCTGGATCGCCTGCTGCGTGACCTTGGCCTTGGTCTCCTCCAGCTCAGCAATCTGCCCAGTGACTTCATCAACTCCCAACTCGGCCGCAGACAGCTGCTCCTGCTTCTCCGCGATGAGGTCGCGCAGCTCCGCCGCCTGCAGCTGGAGCTTCTCCCTCTTGGTGCGGGCAGTGGCCAACTGACGCTCGACCTTCTGGATGGCGTTGGCCTCGATGTGGAAGACCGAGTGGGGCGGGCGCCCCGTCCGCTGGGCCTCCTGGGCCGACTGCTCGAGGGCGGCGACCTGGTCCCTGCCCTGCTGGAGGGCCTTCTCCGTCTCTCGCTGGAAGTCCTCCGAGAGCCCGAGCGCCGCGGCCGCCTGGAGCTTGTCGACCCGCTCCTTGGCCGCCACGAGCTGCGCCTGGAGCTCACCGTACTGAGACTTGGCCTCTCCCCAGGAACGCCCACGCCGTGTCCTGCTGTTGGGGGAGCTGCTGGGTGCCGTGCTCCCTGAGAGGGCCCGCTGGGAGGCGGAGCGCCTCGCAGCGCGCTGGTCAGCTCTTCCCCTGGGCTGCTGCACGAACCCGTCGGCATCCACCCGAGGGGAGACCTTGTCGGAGCGGTACTCCTTCGTCCATGGGGGAGCGCTGGTGCCGCACGCCTTGCACGTCCAACGCTTGTCGCACCAATTCCAAGCGTTGCAGCCACGCTTAGCACACAACCAGTAAGCCCTCCGAGCGAGCCCCGCGGCAACCTCCGACATGGCGGCTCACAGAGGGACTGGCCGCAGCTTGGCCGAGACACTCGGCCCTGCAGGAACGAAGAAGCACAAAATTGGCGAAGCTTCTGGCTCGTGGCAGAGCGCCCCTCGCGCTCAAGAACGCCCGACGGACTCGCGGTCGTCGGGTGCGCCATGGCCTTGAGCCAAAATGGCTACGGACCCGTGCTCTTGTGTGGTCTGCCGTGCTCCTTTGTGGTCTGCCGTGCTCCTGTGTGGTCTGCCGTGCTCCTGTGTGGCCTGCCGTGCTCTTGTGTGGTCTGCCGTGCTCCTGTTGGTCTGCCGTGCTCTTCTGTGGTCTGCCGTGCTCCTATGGGGTCTGCCGTTGTTCGGCCGTCTTGAGGGCACTCTTAGGGCATAGTCTGCCGTGCTCCTCGTCTTGGTCTGCCGTGCTCCTCGTCTTGGTCATCCTTTCCGTCGTCTTGAGGGCGCTCTTGGTGCCTGGTCTGCCGTGCTCCTCGTCTTGGTCTGCCGTGCTCCTCTCGGTTCCTAAGCCTGGTCTGCCGTGCTCCTCGTCTTGGTCTGCCGTGCTCCTCTCGGTTCCTACGCGCGGTCTGCCGTGCTCCTGTGGGGAGCACGGCAGACCACAGGTGCCGTGCTCCTATGGGGTCTGCCGTTGTTCGGCCGTCTTGAGGGCACTCTTAGGGCATAGTCTGCCGTGCTCCTCGTCTTGGTCTGCCGTGCTCCTCGTCTTGGTCATCCTTTCCGTCGTCTTGAGGGCGCTCTTGGTGCCTGGTCTGCCGTGCTCCTCGTCTTGGTCTGCCGTGCTCCTCTCGGTTCCTAAGCCTGGTCTGCCGTGCTCCTCGTCTTGGTCTGCCGTGCTCCTCTCGGTTCCTACGCGCGGTCTGCCGTGCTCCTGTGGGGAGCACGGCAGACCACAGGTGCCGTGCTCCTATGGGGTCTGCCGTTGTTCGGCCGTCTTGAGGGCACTCTTAGGGCATAGTCTGCCGTGCTCCTCGTCTTGGTCTGCCGTGCTCCTCGTCTTGGTCATCCTTTCCGTCGTCTTGAGGGCGCTCTTGGTGCCTGGTCTGCCGTGCTCCTCGTCTTGGTCTGCCGTGCTCCTCTCGGTTCCTAAGCCTGGTCCGCCGTGCTCCTCGTCTTGGTCTGCCGTGCTCCTCTCGGTTCCTACGCGTGGTCTGCCGTGCTCCTGTGAGGAGCACGGCAGACCACAGGAGCAAGGCAGACCACACAGGAGCACGGCAGACCACACCTCGATTTTTTGAGGATGTCTCGAGCGAAATGGCCGTGGTCTGCCGTGCTCCACACGGGAGCACGGCAGACCACCTGCTCATTTTCTGAGGACGTCCCGAGCGAAAACGTCTTTTTTGACATAAAAGGTTCTAAAACACCTCTGTCGGCATCTCATTTTTTCGAGGATGTCTCGAGCGAAACGCTCATTTTTCATGCATAACAAAAATTTTTGATATTTTTCAACATCCCGATTTTTTGAGGATGTCTCGAGCGAAACCGTCATTTTTGACATAAGACGTCTTAAACGATAGCCTCCAACACCTCGATTTTTCGAGGATGTCTCGAGCGAAATGGCCATTTTGGGGAATCCGCCAACGAAAAACCCCGTGCACCCCCGCAACCCATAGATATAAAGATATATATATATATATATATATATATATATTTACTCAAGGATTCAGCCAGAACGTCCCGCTTGCTTCTCGTACCTCGAAGACGCTTCCCGTCATTGAGCCCCAGAACCAACGGTGCACGCCGGAGGCGCTTCCCGTCATCCGCCGCCGTGCCTCCTGCATGGCAGAGGCGTGTTAAAAGCTGGGCCGGCACGGGAACGAAAAAAACTCCCTGTGGGGCCAGTTCCACGATCCTCGAGAGACGTGTGCCGAAATGATGTTTCGGTGGGGCTCCGTGTGGGGCCAGGGCCACGATCCTCGAGAGGGGTGTGCCGAAATGCAGCTTCAGTGGGCCTCCCTGTGGGGTCTGTGCCACGATCCTCGAGAGGGGTGTGCCGAAATGATGTTTCGGTGGAGCTCCCTGTGGGACCAGGGCGACGATCCTCGAGAGGGGTGTGCCGAAATGGACTTCGGTGGAGCTCCCTGGGCGGCCAGGGCCACGATCCTCGAGAGACGTGTGCCGAAATGAAGCGTGGGTGGAGCTCCCTGTGGGGCAAGGGCAACGATCATCCTTGAGGGGTGTGCCGACATGAAGACTCGGAAAAGCCCTCTGTAAGGCCAGGGCCACGATCCTCGAGAAGGATGTGCCGAAATGAAGCTTCGGAGGAGCTCCCTCCGAGTCCAAGGCCACGATCCTCGAGAGAGGTGTGCCAAAATGAAGTTTCGGAGGAGCTCGCTGTGAGGCCAGAGGCCCTATGGGATTCGTATACGATTCTTAAAAATGGCTCGCATAGTATTCGCAAAAGCCCTATATGCTTCCCGCAGGATCCCTATAGGATTCGTGAACGGTCTTATACTTCCGATAGGGCTCCTATAGGATTTCTATAAGATTCGCAGAGGCCCTATAGGATTCCCATGAGATTCCGACAGGCTTCCGCTAGGATTCGTAGAAGCCCTCTCGGATTCCTATAATATTCCTATAGGATTCCTTGAAAGGATTCGCGGAGGCCGTGTAGGAAACTTTAAACAATCACATCGGATTCCTATAGGATTCGTAGAGGCCCTATCGGATTGATATGGGAGTGCTATAGGATATATATATATATATATATATATATATATATATATATATATATATATATATATATATAAAGATCCTCTGGGATTCCTATCGTATTCCTATAGGAGTCCTACAAGGTTCGTAAAAGCCCGATCGGAAACCGATGAGATGAGAGTCCTATTGTAAGCCTATAAGATTCGCAAAGGCCCTATCCGATTCCTACAGGTTTGCTATAGAATTCCTAACGGATTAATGAAAAGGCCCTCTAGGATTATTATGGGATTCCGACAGGATTCCTATAGGGTTCGTAGAGGCCCTATAGGATTCCTATGGTATTCCTACAGGAATCGGAGAAGCCCTATAGGATTCCCATCGGATTCCTGTAGGATTCCCATCGGAGTCGTAAAGACCCAATGGGATTCCCATCGGATTCGTAGAGGCCCTGTAGGATTCCTGTGGGATCCCTGTAGGATTCTTATAAGGTTCGCGGAGACCCTATCGGACTCCCATCGGACTCCTGTAGGATTCGGGGTAACGTGCGTTGCGTTGCGTTGCGTTGCGCCGGGGGGGGGGGTCCGGCGCCAGTGAGTGGTTTCGTCAACAACAACAACAACAACAACAACAACAACAACAACAACAACAACAACAACAACAACAACAACAACAACAACAACAACAACAACAACAACGCAAGGACACTCTCTCAGGCCACCCCGGCGGGGCCCGTGGGTGTGTCCTCGCCCCCGGGGCGAGCGCACTGCCCCAGGCCACACGTTGCAGTTGTTGCCCCGGGGGGGGGGGGGAGCAACGCGCAACACCTCTGTCATACGCTAACGTAAACCTAGATGTGTTTCCGAATCTCCGTTGGTTCCCTTACTGTTCCCCACGCACTCCTGTGTCCCAAAAACCGACCACGCGCCAGCGAGGCCAGCTCCTCCTCCTCATAGGACTCCTATGGAATTGCGCAGGACCCTGTAAGGATCCTATGGGATCCCTCCAGGGTTCCTATGGAATCGTGCAGGACCCTGTAAGGATCGTATGGGATCACTCTAGGGTTCCTATAGAATCGTGCAGGGCCCTGTAAGGATCCTATAAGATCCCTATAGGGTTCCGATGGAATCGTGCAGGACCCTGTAAGGATCCTAAAGGATCCCTCTACGGTTCCTATGAAATCGTGCAGGACCCTGTAAGGATCCTATAGGATCCCTCCAGGGTTCCTGTGGAATCGTGCAAGACCCTGTAAGGATCCTGTGGGATCCCTCTAGGGTTCCTATGGAATCGTGCAGGACCCTGTACGGATCCTATAGGTTCCTCCTCTATAGGACTCCGATGGAATCGTGCAGGACCCTGTAAGGTTCCTATCGGATCCCTTTAGGGTTCCTATGGAATCGTGCAGGACCCTGTAAGGATCCTATAGGATCCTCCAGGATTCCTATGGAATCGTGCAGGACCCTGTAAGGATCCTAAAGGATCCCTCTACGGTTCCTATGGAATCGTGCAGGCTCCTGCAAGGATCCTCTAAGATCCCTGTTGGGTTCCGGTGGAATCCTGCAGGGCCCTGTCAGGATCCTAGAGGATCCCTCTAGGGTTCCGATGGAATCGTACAGGACCCTGTAAGGATCCTATAGGATCCCTCTAGGGTTCCCACGGAAACGTGCAGGATTCTGTAAGGATCCTATGGGATCCCTCTGAGGCTCCGATGGAGTCGCGCAAGACCCTGTAAGGATCCTATAGGTTCCTCCTTGTAGTACTCCTATGGGATCATGCAGGACCTGTAAGGATCCTGTAGGATTCCTATAAGATTCCTGTGGACTCGTGCAGGACCCTGCGCGGACCCTATAGGATCCCTGTAGGATGCCTATGGAACCGTGCAGGACCCTGTAAGGACCCGATGGGATCCCTCTAGGGTTCCTATAGAATCGTGCAGGACCCTGTAAGGATCCGATAGGATCCCTACAGAGTTCCGATGGAATCCTGCAGGGCCCTGTGAGGATCCTATCGGGTCCCTATAGGGTTCCGATGGAATCCTGTAGGACCCTGTAAGGATCCTATAAGACCCCTATAGGATTCTTATCGAATCGTGCAGGACCCTGTACGGATCCTATGGGATCCCTATAGGGTTCCTATGGGATCGTGCAGGACCCTGTAAGGATCCTATGGGATCCTTATAGGGTTCCTATGGAATCGTGCAGGGCCCTGTAAGGATCCTATAAGATCCCTCTAGGGTTCCTATGGGAACCTGTTGGACCCTGTAAGGATCCTATAGGATCATTCTAGGGTTCCTGTGGAATCGCGCAGGACCTTGTAAGGATCCTATAGGACCCCTCTAGGGTTCTGATGGAATCGTGCAGGACCCTGTAAGGATCCTATAGGATCCCTCTAGGGTTCCTATGGAATCGTGCAGGACTCTGTAAGGATCCGATGGGATCCCTATAGGGTGTTCCTATGGAATCGTGCAGGACCCTGTAAGGATCCTATAGGTTCCTCCTTATAGGACTCCGATGGAATCGTGCAGGACCCTGTAAGTATCCTATAGGTTCCTCCTTATGGGACTCCGATGGAGTCGTGCAGGACCCTGGAAGGATCCTATAGGCTCCCTATAGGATTCCGATGGAACCGTGCAGGACCCTGTAAGGATCCTATAGGCTCCTCTACGTTTCCGATGGAATCGTGCAGGACCCTGCAGAGGGGTGTGCCAAAATGATCCTCGAGAGAGGTGTGCCATAATGAAACCTGTGAGGAGCTCTCTGTGGAGCCAGGGCCACGATCCTCGAGAGGGGTGTGCCGAAATAAAGCCTCGGTGGAGCTCCCTGTGGGGCCAGGGCCACGATCCGTGAGAGGGGCGCGCCGAAATCAAATTTCGGTGGAGCGCCCTGTGCGGCCAGGGCCACGATCCTCGAGAGGGGTGTGCCCAAATCAAACCTCGGTGGAGCCCCCTGTGGGGCCAGGGCCACGATCCGTGAGAGGGGTGCGCCCTTTGGGGCCTGTATGGGGCTCCGCAGCAGTCCCGAAAGGACCTGCCGAGCAACGCCGCCGGGCCCTGCAGACCCCCGCAGCGGCCTGGCGAGGCCTCGTGGCGTTGCTCGGACCAGGGGCCCTGCAGGGCCCGTGCGTGGCCCCGTGGTGTTGCTCGGGGGGGGGGGTCGAGCAACGGGCCTCCAGTAGTGTCCTCGCGAACAACAACAACAACAACAACAACAACAACAACAACAACAACAACAACAACAACAACAGCAGCAGCAGCAGCAACAACAACAACAACAACACCAACAACAACAACAACAACAACGACAACAACAACCACAACCACAACCACAACCACAACAACAACAACAACAATCACAACAACAACAGCATCATCACCAACAGCAAGACCAACAACAGCAACAACACCACCATCAACAACACCACAAACAGCACCAGCAATGAAACTACCAGCAGCAGCAACAACAGCACCAACAACAACACCAACACCAACACTTACACAGCCAACAACAACATCAACACCACCACCATCAACAACGACCACAGCAACAACAACAACAACAACAACAGTCACAACACCAGCAGCTACAACCGCAACAGCAACAACAACGGCATCACCAACAACAGCAACAGCAACAACACTACCAACGCCACTAACAACAACACCACAACCACCAACAACCACAGAAACGCAACACTCCTCCGTACCACGGAACCCCGCTTTAGCCACGCGCCCAGGGACTTTGAATGACCGTTCAGCCCCCTGACTCTGAAGTTGGACAGCTTGCTTCGAATGCGTGTGTGCGTTCTCACTTGCACTGGGTACCGACCACCCAAGGTCCCAAGTCCGCTTCACAACAGCCCGAGGGGCCCCCATGAGCCCCCCCCCCCCCCGAAAGACGAATTAAGCCCCTCAAGAGGGCACACGAGGCTCCCAAGGTACCCCCGAGGGAGGGGTTCTAAAGGGGAGCCCGACCGCCAGGCCCCCCAAATACCCCCACGAACCTCCTTCTGAGGCCCCCAAGACGCTTCCAAAAGGCCATGGGAAACTCCAGAAAGACATCTAGCAACCACCGTTTACGACGTCATCGACCCTCCTGGGGCCTGCCTTCGGACACGGTAGGTTCGTACGGCGTCGGCACGCGCAAAGGTTTTTCCCCACATCCGAAGTGGGGTTTTTGTTTTCTCTGGACACCCTCCGCGCAGGAACCTCCCTCCCACTCTCCGCCTCACTCACGCATTCACCCTGTCATCGGTCATCATCACCATCAGTCATCACCATTAACACCAACATCATCATCATCAGCATCATCATCATACTCAGTCACTCACCACCGATCACCATCACCATCGGCCATCGGTCAGAATCACCATCATCAACATCACCACCACCACCATCATCATCACCATCATCATCATCACCATCATCATCATCGTCGTCGTCATCATCATGCCCAATCGCACATCACACACAGCATCGTTTTCTGAGTCCTGAAAATGGGGGAAGTATCAGGCGGGAGGCTCGTCTGTGAGTGAGTTGCGAGGAAGTCTCAGGCGGGAGCCCTATGGGGCCCGCACTTCATGTTTCTAATCCGACCGGGTCATCCTCGAACCCGTAACTGTCGTCATGTTTGGGCTCTGGTGGCATGACTATGGGGGATGTATCAAGCGGGAGGCTCGGGCCCCTGAATCTTGAATATGGGGGAAGTATCAGGCGGGAGGCTCGTCTGTGAGTGAAGTGCGAGGAAGTCTCAGGCGGGAGCCCTCTCCCCATGGGGCCCGCACTTCATGTTTCTAATCGGAGCGGATCATCTTCGAACCTATAACTGTCGTCACTGTTGGGCTCCTGAGGCTTGAATATGAGGGATGTATCAGGCTGGAGGCTTGTCTGTGAATGAATTGCGTGGAAATCTCAGGCGGGAGCCCTCTCCCTATGGGGCCCGCATTTCATGTTTCTAATCCGAACGGGTCGTCTTCGAACCTGTAATTCACTGTCGTCACTTTTGGGGTCCCGAGGCCTGAATATAGGGGAAGTATCGGGCGGGAGGCACGTCTATGAGTGACTCGCGAGGAAGTCTCAGGCGGGTGGTTTCTCCCTGTTGGGCCGCGCTGCATGTTTCTTATCCGAGCGGGTCATTCTCGAATCTGTAACTGTCGTCACTTTTGGCCAGCTTTCGAGGCTTGAACATGAGGGATGTTTCAGGTGGGAGGCTCGTCTGTGAGTGCATCGCGAGAGGAAGTCTCAGGCGGGAGCCCTCTCCCTATGGGGCCCGCAACTCATGTTCCAATCCGAGCGGGTCATCCTAGAACCTGTACGTATTTACATGTTTGGGCTCATGAGGCCTGAAAATGGGGGAAGTATCAGGCGGGAGGCTCGTCTGTGAGTGAACTGTGAGGAGGTCTCAGGCGGGAGCCCTCTCCCCATGGGACCCGCACTTCATGTTTCTAATCCGAGCGGGTCATCCTCGAACCTGTAACTGTCGTCACTTTTGGGCTCCTGAAGCCTGAATTGCGAGGAAGTCTCAGGCGGGAGCTCTCTCCCTATGGGGCCCGCATTTCATGTTTCTAATCCGAGCGGGTCATCTTCGAACCTGCGTCCTGAATCTATGGAAAAATCAATCGGGAGGCTCGACTGTGAGTGAATTGTAAAGAAGTTTCAGGCGGGAACCCTCTCCCTATGGGGCTCGCAACTAATATTTTTAATCCGAGCGGGTCATCCTCGAACCTGTATCTGTCGTCACTTTCGGGCTACTGAGGCCTGAATATGGGGGAGGTATCAGGCGGGATCATCTTCTCTGAGTGAACTGTGAGGGAGTCTCAGGCGGGAGCCCTCTCCCCATGGGGCCCGCACTTCACATTTTTAATCCGAGCGGGTCATCTGCCAACCTGTAACTGTCGTCACTTTTGGGCTCCTGAGGCCTGAAAATGGGGGAAGTATCAGGCGGGAGCCTCGTCTGTGAGTGAACCGTGAGTAAGCCTCTGGCGGGAGCCCCTTCCCTATGGGGCCCGCACGACAATGAAAGTTACTTCCAACTTAGCCGAACAGATTTTCATGTGGGGTCGTTCCGCCGGAGTAATTGATACCGCGTCGATCGTTCAACCTTGAATCAGTCGCGGCCGCGAGCGTTCAAGGTTGAATTCCATCGGGTCCTGGGCGTCACCGTGCTCCTCAGTGCTTCCGCGTCGTTCGTTCTATCATGCGGAATTCAACATTCGTTCTATCATGCGGAGTTCAACCTTGAACGCCTTCGCCGGCGTCGCTGGCGCGCCGTCGCCGCACGAACCTACCGTACCCCTTTAGGGGCGGCGGGACAGGCCGTAAGGCCTCTCCAATATTCTCCCCCACTCGACCAATCCGAACCATGCTCTCTGTGCGCCCCTGGAGCACGCGTCTCTCTCTCTCTCTGCTTCTCTCGTCTCTATGTATTATCAATGCGGGTTCGAACAAGCACAAGTTGCAAATAATCGACATCCCAGGTGACGGTAATTGCCAGTTCTATGCGTTTGTCAAGTCTCTCTCTATAGTTTATCGCGCTCTCTCTCTCTCTCGCTCTTTCTCCCTCTCTCTCTCTCACCCCTTTCTCTCTCCATCTAAGAGTCTCAACCATGTCTGTGCCAACATGCAACACATCTGTGCGAGTGAGCTGTGGCCTTATCGCCCACTCGCGAGGAACCAAGCTCACACCACGTCATGTCCTCTACGAGTGCGCCTCGCACATATGATCCTGTGCGGCGAGTGGAGGGCACGGAATGTGGCCCGTCTCCAGGCGCACGCCTCCTCATTTCCAGGTAGTCTCCTCGCGTCAAGAAAACTTGTAATCATTTTTACCCGTGGGCAAATTGGGAGAAGCCCGGTGTTGCTTGAATGGCAAGCCGTGCGGACAAAGGTTCGCGAGGACAAAACGCCGAATGCCCCCGGAAACCTCAGCGGGCGAGACTTTAGCAGACCTCACTTCGCAGTCCCGCCAAAACGACCCTGCGGTACCCAAGTGTAGCCGCGCATCTATACCAAAATGTATGCGGGCTGCCCGAAGCATTTGTGGAACGTCTCACGCTCGCGAGCCTACCCTGGCGAATGTTCACTTTGATTCACGCGGTGGTGGCTGCGAACTTACTTCAATGGTCCTGGTGCTGTCCCCGACCAGACATGGCGCTCCGATACCACGTGCTGCCCCCCTGTTCTCAGGGGCGCGCAAACATGGATCAGCGATCCATGGATTAGGCGCGCGGTTGCAAATCCATGCATCGGGGGAGGTGCCCTCCCCGAATTGCGGCCGGTGCCGCCTCGCTCGGCGGCGGAAATCGCGATTCCCCATGGAAACGGGACCCGTCGCTAATCCACGCCCCCATGATCCATGTTTGCGATCGCCTGATGTTCCCATGCCTTCACGTCCCGCGGTACCTCTTCACGCGCCTACGGCTGGGACACCTGCTCCGCCGTGCGCATCTGCGACGAAAATCTCCACGAGCCCCCGACGGCGACCGTCTCGGGGGGCCCGCCAGGATCTGGGGAGGGGCCGTGGCACGCGGTGTTCGGAGGAGGACGGCTGTGCAGATCCGCCTCGGTCCTCCCCCTCCCATTCCCCAGAAGGGGGGGCAAGAGACAGAGGAGGAATCGGGGGGAGGAAGAACAGCGGAGGAGGGTCTGTATAACGTTGTTCACTTCCTGAGGATGGCATCTGGCGGCGACGGTTGCGGCACCGACGCGGCAGAACACGTCGGCCCCTGCGCAGCGGCGCGCCTCCAATAGTAGTCGGAGCGCGAGACCGCCTCTGTGCACTGACCGTCGATGTCCTCGGGAACGCTGCGAGGTTCAACAAATATCGATGCCCCGCGCGAGACATCAATACAACAAGGGTCGCTTCCAATGGACATGGCACCTCACTGGCACCTCACACATTTCGACATCATGCGCCGCTGGATTTGCACAGTAGTGAACCACTGCATGCCAACGTCGCCGCCCATCGTGCTGCAAAGGGCGGCGTGCCCAAAACGCCGGCACACATCGAACGGGCCCCAACCGGGAACTCTGCTGTGATCTCGGTCTGCGCCTGGCGTGCGGGCGACGCGCAACTGCGCGGGGGGCAGCGGTGTGCCGGCCGAGGCCGGGGCCAAGCCGGGCGAAACGACATCCCCGCTCGCGACGCGGGTGCCTGCGGGGTTGTCCCGTGGTTTATCCCCTGGGTCGTCCTGTGCTTGTCCCGTGGGTTGTCCCGTGGATCGCCCCGTGGTTGCCCTACGGGCTGTCTCGTGGGTTCTCCCGCGATTGTTTCGTGAGAGTCCTGGATGTTGTCCCGTGGGTGTTGCCGAGGATGTCTCGTGTTTGTCCTGTGTGTCGTCCTGTAGTTGTTCCGTTGGGTATCTAATGATTGTCCCGTGGGTTGCTCTGTTGCTTGTCCAGGCATCAACCATTGGATTATCCAATGAATTGCCCGTGCGTTTTCCCGTGGTCGTCCCGTGGATTGTCTGGTGCGCTGTCGCGTGGCTGTCTCGTGGTTTGTTCCGTGGGTAATCTCGTTGGCCGTCCCGTGTATTGTCCCGTGAGTTGCCACGGGGGATATGCAACTGAACATGAAAATCGAGATGCGCAAGTATATTCGACAAGTCGTACATCTCTGTGTACCCAGGTACTCCCAACTGCAAGGTGACAACACATCACCTCGTAATACCAACTTAACATGTATGATATATGTACAAGAAGCAATCGCAAAACACAGGAAAGCACAGAAAAGACCGCACGCAAATCAGATACACAGGCACATGGTGCGGTCTCTAACGGCGTGGTGCGACACGACATAGTATGCTTGGTTGGTCTGTGAGCCAAGGTGCGATGTTTTGAACCAATCTCTTTGTACAACCAATCCCTGCCTCTGACGCATCTGTGCAACCATCCGTAGTTTTCGGGGTCGCATGTGGGTGGGAGAAGAGAGGCCCAGCGGTCCCACAATGCCTTGTCCTTCTAGATCGACACATGTGCATGTTTGGACTGCAGGAGGGTGGTGCTCTTGATTTTTGATTTTACCACAAGTGAGTCTACCGAAGACCAGGCCTGAGCCTTCTTGTTTTCCCATGGGGGAACTGCAATTGGCATGGACATCTCATCAGGAGCATCTCTGTTGACACTCTGGACTCCCAACGAAACCAAAACCCATACCACACCACTGACCGGCCACGCGCTCTTTCTGGCTGTGGCCCACGCGTGATGGTGCATCTCTCTCTCTCTCTCTCTCTCTCTATATATATATATATATAAAAAAATGCGTGTACACACATATGTATGGACATACGTTTATACACGAATGCATGAACATGATTGGATATAAACGCATACATGCATATACATATCACTATTTCCATATATATGTATATATATATATATGCATATATGCATGTGCGCGTGATTATATATATATATATATATATATGTAAACGCATTGATTCCGGCAACGTGGCGGATGCATCGAAGTCCCGCAGGTCCCTCAATGCTGTGCAGTGTGACAACGTTTCGACAGCCCAAGGTTTCCGCAATTCCTGGTGGCCGCTCGCAAGGCTCCTCGGGCTTCTTGCAGGACTCTGGGGGCTCGCCGTGCTGGATCGTTTTGAGCCGCAAGGAGGACGGTTGGACGAGAGGGACAAAAGAGGTTGAGCAGGGAGGAGGAGGGACAGGCCAGGTGAGGTCGGAAGGAAATGGGGGGGTAACAATATTCCCAGCCCGGCAGGGCGTAGGTAGTTTCAGGAGTTAGGTCTTCGAACCTCCTGCTTCCCCTCGGGGGAAAGGTTTACCTTTTCCCCCTCTCCCCTTCTCTCTGGTCTGGACAGAGCACTTCGCGAGGGATTGGAGCGTCCAAGATGGGCCAGAAGGGTCCCGAAAGGGCCACATGCAGCCCAACATGGCCTCCAGCACCTGACGAGATGGCGCACGACGGCCCAATATACCTCCCAGTACGCTTCCAGGAGGCGCCATTACTTTCCCAAGGCGGCTGCAAATTGCCACGGGGCCTCCCAAGAACCTGCCCGAGGTGCCCAAATCCTTCCAAAACCGAAGGCCACTTACTGGTGCATGTCGTCTCGCCTTTTCGCCTCCGATTTGCTCGTGCATTCTCAAGATGGCTCCACGATGGCCCAATTTGGCGGCGCGCACAAAAGGGGGTGGAAGGAAGGGGGTGGTTCTTAGAAGGATGCTGCTTCTTAGAAGGCGCCGGCCTTACATCTATAGATGAGGCCCGCGCCTTCCAAGAAGCAGGGGTGCCTCAAAAAAGCCCTCACCTCTCTTCCCATCCCCTCTGCGCGTGGCTGAAAAACCGAAAGTCACTTACTGGTGCATGTCGTCTCGCCTTTTCGCTTCTGATGTGCTCGTGCGGTCTCAAGGTGGCTCCACGAGGGCCCAATAGAGCCCCAAGGGGGGCACGCGAGGGACGCAAGACGCGCGCAGGAACCCCCCACAACGGCTCAAGAGCGCTCCAAGAGGGCCCCATGAGGCGATGTTGAGCGCTCCGACGGGAGAGCTGACATCCAGGAACCCCCATTAGTTGATCGATGGCCTCCAAGATGACCCCACGGTCCCCAAGAAAACTCAAAAAATCGGCGACTCGGAAGGGTGCGGTTTGTACAACGTGTGGTTTGCAACCGGCACCCTGGGGTTATGTTGCGCCCATCGTACTTAAGCACCACATCCCAAAAATAATTTCGAACACCCGGAAAATTGTCGAACGAGAGTCGAAACAGTGTCGGGCGAGCGTATCCCAGGGCCCGACGCGCGAAAACCCTCGAGTTTCGGTATTTTGTCTGGTGCTCGAAATTCTTTGTGGTGATCGAGGTTAAAGTAGGTTGGAACGTCATAACCCTGGGAGACACCCTGGGGGGCGGGCGGGGGCCTCGATCGAGTTCTCCGACGCGCCCCGTGGAGGCCCGACGCGGACAGCGTCGTGTCCCAAGGCCCCAGCGGCGCCGATCGCAAACCACAACCCGGCGTAACCACACCCTTTGTAGTCGCCGAAAAAGGCCCCAAGAGGCCCCAGAGAGACCCAGAGGCATCCCGAAGGGCCCACGAGGGCCCCAATGGTGCCCCAGGATGGCCCCAAGATGTATCTAAGACGCTCCTAAGACCGCGGCCGCACGCTGCTACGTATCGTTGATCAAGGAATCTCGCACGGTGGTTATTTTTGGATGGGCCGGTGGGGATGTTTTCTTTTGGTCCGCGGACGCGCGAAACGGGTCGAACGCCGAGCGCGTTCGGGCGGGCCGCGCCCATAGCAAAATCAAAAGCGGTGCGTGCGGCAGCGCGCGGAAGAGTACAGCAACACCATCCAGCCGGCGGTCAGCTGCCGAAGAGCCTGGTGGGGTTACGTTTGTTCGGTCGCGGCCGCGAGACAAAGGTCAGGCGGCGAGAAGCAAAAAGGTGGGGTTACTTTTTTGGCCGGCGGCTCCGAGGCAGCGGACAGGGAGCGGAAGGCGTCGTCTGGGCCAGCAGGCGAGGCGAATTAGCTACAACAGGCAACGCACCTGCAGTAATAAATCGCAAAGAATGCGAGGTGTGCACATGCACTGAGCAAAATGCTCCGCGTTAAGGCGAACGCACCAGGCGCCAGCCACACCGAAGTGAAGCAGACCGCAGTGCTATGCAACGGGGAGTCGCCCTGTCGGCGCCAGCCCGCGCAGCCAACCTAGCCGAAGCGGACAGGTAGAACCGAAGCGACACGCTGAAGGCTGAATCACTTAGCGCGAAGTCCGTACCACCACCGTACGCGGGGTCGGCTAAGACAGGGGCAAAGGAAAGGCAGGGACCTACAGAGCTCTCACTCCACGAACCACACCGCTGCCCGTGGTGGGGCCGGTGCGTCAGCCATCGTTTCCGAAACCAGTCACAGGCCAGGAAGCAACGATGGAAGAGGACACGCAGGGCCAAGCGCCAGTACTGCCACAAAGCGGGTAACGGCCGAAGGTCGCCGAGGTACGCTGCAGCCGCGGCCAACTCATAGGCGCTGGGGTGTAGTCAGGGCTGAATCTGACCACAGAGAGAGCCGGGGGGCGGAAAAAAAGTGATGGGGTTACACGAAGCGTCAACATATTCAGGAGGAGCAGGAGGGGCAGAAGAGTCCGGCGGAGGAAGGACAAGAAAGAAGGGGGAGGAGGAGGAGGAGGAGGAGGAGTAGGAGGAGGAGGAGGAGGAACTAGGAGGAGGAGGAGAGGGAGGAGTAGTAGGAGGAGGAGTAATTAGGAGGAGTAGGAGGAGGAAAAGGAGGAAAAGGAGGAGGAGGATAATCCGCTCCACCCGAAGACAGCACACCTAGGCAACTATCTAACACTGCGCAACACATAGAACACCTTGTCGGTGCTGGCGGGGCACGGGCTGGCGAAGGCTGGGGGCCCGATGGCTTGGGGCCGACACCTGCGCATCCCACCAACGCGCAGACCGCGACATCCCTGAGGCTGTGGACATCGTGAGAGATTTCAGCCAGCGTTGAAATGCACACACACACACACACAAGGGCTCCCAACTTCGCGCCTCGCGCTGCGCGGAGCGCGAAATGCGAATCGCTTCGCGCTCTCGCGCCACCTCCCAGGGGAGAGGAAGAGGAGGAAGAGGAGGGATCGGATCCGAACCGTGAGCGTGAAGCGCGAATAACTTCGCGCCCTCCAGGGCGCCCAAACACACACCACTGGGCCACATCCGTCAAACTCTGCACCGCGTCCTGCTTCAGCGCCGTGACGAACGCGCCCGAGGCGAAGGCCTGGCCCCTTCCACACTTCTCCTCCTCCATGCTCCTCTTCCGGTACTCCTCTCCGTACTTCTCCTCGTCCCCTGCACCCACCGCGTGTCCTGCCCCTGCCTGTGATAAGCGCAGGAAAGGCGGGGACGAAAGGCGGGAGGAGGCATGGATGGAGGGATAATCATGGCGTAGGGGGGGTTCTGGAAGACTGCCCTCCTTATCCTCCTCCTTATCTTCCTCCTCCTTCTCCTCCAGACACTGAGGGGGAGGAACGCAACACAGAGAGACATCTGCATATACACATAGTTGCATGATGACCTCTCCCTACATGCACATCTATAATGCATTATGTTGTGTGTACTTGTACATCTATGTACAACTATATATAGAGAGAGAGAGAGAGAGAGAGACAGATAATAGAGAGATATAAAGAGACAGAGAGAGAGAGAGAGAGAGAGAGAGACACAGAGAACGAGAAAGCGATACACACATATACACAGAGAGAGAGAAGAAATAGAGAGAGAGAGAGAGAGAGAGCGGGACACACGCTGAAATGAGCTTGAGTACATCATTAGGGAGCAGGTGAGAGGGTGGTGATGCAGATGGTGACGACAATGAGGAGGGTAAAGTCAGTCGGCGGCGGATGAGGAGGAGAGGGTGGAGGAGAATGTGTGAGAGAATGGAACGAACGGGATGGGGAGGGGGAAGAAGGGAGAGACGGAGGGTGGGAAAACAGACGACGCAAAGAGTCGTATCATACGGTTGATACAAGAAGCCGAAGAGACGGGAATAGGAAACATAGGACAAATGATGATGCGTCGGGATTCAATGCGACTATGGCTGGGGGCCGAAAACTGACATCGTTCAACGAGCTCTGGCATACTGTCCATCAATCGCGCACTATGCACGGACGCCTCGCGTCTGTCAGAATCTTGCACCCTGCGCCGTGCACCAAAAAGCTCGCGCACCCTGACGGCAACATATGTGCCTGCCGCCATTCGTACGCAGACGGACTGCACATGCGCGCGATGCGCACGCTTGGCGATATCCACCTATACGGTGAGAGCATTGGATAAGGAACCGTTGGATACATACTCCAGGGTCTGGAAGCCGGTGGAACTCCAATCTTGGATTGGCCACCCGACATCCTCAGATAGGGAATCCTCCAGGGACTGAAGCCGCATGGGCACAGTCCTTAACGAACGCCTCCACCGTAGCCTGTAGCTCTTCGGCGGCGAGCGAGGGGGGGAAGTGAGAAAAAGAAGGGCTGCTCAGAAGGTTCGGAAGTCTCCCGGTCTTCTCAGAAGTTTTCTAAGCCTTCGCCGAAGACAGTAAACACTTCTCAGAAGGCGCGAGGGCTTCTGAGAAGTCCCGCCGCCTTCTGAGAAGGCCTTCTCCCTCTCATTCCCCCCCCCATCGCTCGCCGCCGAGCTCGGACTTCGAGGCTGCCCGCGTGCACAGACGGCGCGCCGATGATGGCGCGCCCTCACGGGAACGGCGCTCATGTGTTCGGTAGCCTGGTCTGGGCATCTAGAGCTTGACTCGGGATGCTGTCTATCAAGCCGTTTTGGACTCTAGCTGTTCCTGCCCGCCGTCCTCACCGCCATCCTGCTCACGCTCCCCCGCATATTCCTCCTACTGCTCCTCCTCGTACCCGTTCTCCTCTTCCTCCTCTCCCTTCTCGGCAAGCCCTCTCTCCTCTCGTCTCTCACCCCTCATACTCCTGCTACTACTCCTTATCTTACCCTCTCTCCTCCTCCTCCTCCTCCTCCTCCTCCTCTTCCTCCTCTTCCTCCTCGTCCTTTCTCCTCCTCTTCCTCCCTCCTCCTCCTCCTACTCCTCTTACCCTTTCTCTTCCTCCTCCTCCTCCTTCTCCTCCTCCTCCTCTTCCCCCCTCCTGTTCCTCCTTCCTCCCTCTCCTCTCCTGGCCCTCGGGTGCTCCTGCCCGCCTTCCGGCTCTCGCTCCTCCTGCGCCAGAGTGTGCGCGGCAAGGCTACATGCTCGCTGCCTTCGATGCGCCTGCCGTCGGCTCCCCAACCTCCTCCTCCTCCTCCTCCTCCTCCTCCTCCCTCGTCCTCCTCCTCCTCGTCCTCCTCCTCCTCCTCCTCCTCCTCCTCCTCCTCCTCCTCTCCTCCTCCTCCTCCTCCTCCTCCTCCTGCTCCTGCTCCTCCTCCTCCTCTTCCTCCCCCCCGGAGATGCCGCGGCTCTCTCGGACAGGTCTGTGATCTTCATCATCGCCTTTTGTCGAGGCGCGGCAGCGGGGGTTGGGTGGGGGGGGGGGCGAGGAGCACAGCGGTGACCAAGGGGCAGCCTTAGGTCGGGCATGTCCCCCCTACAGGCGGATTCGGAGTGAAAGATTGAAACTAGTCCATGTTCAAAAGTAATCAAATAGATCATCAAACAATCGCCCCCGTTTTTTTTGTTATTTGAAACTATGTTTGAATATTCCCCCCCTGTAGAGGGACATGCCCAACGTAAGGGCAGCCTCCTCCTCCCCCCCGGAGACGCCGCGGCTCTCTCGGACCAGGTCGCTTCTCGGCGCCGATAACCCACGCCTGCGGCGAGGCTCGCAGGCGAATGCGTGCAGTGCCCGCCCCTGGGCTACTCTTAGGTCGGGCATGTCCCCCCACATGGGGCATTTTGGACGAAACATAAAACATACATAACACATACGTCAAACATACCCAAAGAAAACAAACCATCGTCCCCAAACTATTTCTGACTATTTGGGGAATGTTCCCGCTGTGGAGGGACACGCTCGCCCCTGGGCTACTCGCCCTTATCGCCGCCTCCGACCCTGGCGCCAAGAGGGGCCGGAGAGGCGGGAGGCTCGCCAGCGCAGGCCGAGAGGGGCCAAGGCGCGGGACCCCTCGGGGACCCCCCCTCAGGGACCCCCGCTCGGAGACCCCCCCTCGGGGACCCCCCTCGGGGCCTCCTCCTCCTCCTCCTCCTCCTCCTCCTGCTCCTCCTCCTCCTGCTCCTCCTGCTCCTCCTCCTCCTCCTCCTCCTCCTCCTCCTCCTCCTCCTCCTCCTCCTCCTCCTCCTCCTCCTCCTCCCCCCCTCGGGGACCTCTCCTCGGGGGCCCCCCCCCTCCTCGGAGCCTCCCCTCGGGACCCCCCCCCTCGGGACCCCCCAGAGCGGCCCATGACCACACCAACCCAACCCTAAGACCCGAATCTCGGGTTTTGGGGGTAGACGTTCCACATGTGTTTTGTCTATGTTCCCCGACGCCCCCCCTCCCCACCGGGAATGGAAGGCAAACTGAGGCCTTCGGGTTGGGTTGGGGTGGTTTGGTGGGTGGTGCGCAAAGGGAGGGTTAGCTAATCAGCTCACGTGGCTGACTTCCCCGGTGCCTCCTGGCGCCGGGGGCGCCCGTGTATCGAGGAATGGGCCTGGCGGCGGCGGGGCCGAAACCAGCTGCATGCTGCAGATTTCGTACCCCCCCCTCCCCCCCCCCTGTCGTTCGGCCCGAGCTTGGAGGGCGGAGGAGGGGGCCGCGCGCGGCTGCGCCCGCGTGCCGAGCTGGGAGCTCTACAGCGGCAGGGGGGGGCACCCGGAGGCAGCCGAGTGGATCGCCGTGGGGCTAGCGGGTCCTTCGGGTCGGGCGAGAGGGGGGGATAGCGAAGGGGGGGTTTAAGAATCAGCTCACGTATAGCTGATTTTCCCGGCGCCTCCCGGCGCTGGAGGCGGCTACGTATCGAGGAATGGGCCCCTCGGTGAGGCCGAAACCAGCTGCGTACAACAAATTTCGTACCCCCCCTTTCCCAATCCCCCCCTTTCGTCCGGCCCGAGTCCTGGGGCGAACGGGTCCTGAGGTTTCTCGCCGTTTTCGGGCTCTCGGGGCCTTAGTACGACAGGGTAGTTCTTTCACCGGTTCGTTTTCTTGCCAGTTCTGACGCCGTTTTTTTACGGGTTCCGTCGCTGCTTTTTGACCGGTTCCGGCTCCTGTTCCAATCCTGGAGCCGTTTTTGCTGCCGTTTCCGGTCGCCGTTTTTCTGCCGTTTCCGTTCTCAAGGGACGCTTGTTCGGAAACGGTGAAACAACGGCCCTGCCGCTTCTGGGGCCCACTAAGCTCGGGGCCACCAGCTGCATGCAGCAAATGTTGTACCCCCCCCTTTCCCAATCCCCCCCGTTTCGTCCAGCCCGAGAGTCCTGGGGCGAACGGGTCCTGAGGTTTCTCGCCGTTGTCGGGCTCTCGGGGTCCTCCTCGGGCCCCTCCTTTGACCAGTTCCGGCTCCTGTTCCAATCCTGGAGCCGTTTTTGCTGCCGTTTCCGGTCGCCGTTTTTCTGCCGTTTCCGTTCTCAAGGGACGCTTGTTCGGAAACGGTGAAACAACGGCCCTGCCGTTTCCGGGGCCCACTGAGCTCGTGGCCCTCCTCGGGCCCCGGAACTGTCTCCGAAAACGACCAGCTGCATGCAGCAAATTTCGCACCCCCCCTTTCCCAATCCCCCCCTTTCGTCCAGCCAGGAGTCCTGGGGCGAACGGGCCCTGAGGTCTCTCGCCGCTGTCGGGCCCTCGGGGCCCTCCTCGGGCCCCGGGACTGTCTCCGAGAACGACTCGGGATGAAGAGGCGGTCCTGGGGGAAGGCCTCGGGGCCCAGGTACCCGTTTCCCTCGGGAGCCGTTTCCCCCGTGCTGCGTGGAGGCAGGGAGACGGAGCTCGCCGGCTTCCCGACGGGCGAGAAGGGGGCTTCTCTTTGCTGCAGCCGACCGAGGAGGAGGAGGAGGAGGAGGAGGAGGAGGAGGAGGAGGAGGAGGAGGAGGAGGAGGAGGAGGGAGGAGGAGGAGGAGGAGGAGGAGGAGGAGCAGGAGCAGGAGGAGGAGGAGGAGGGGGAGGAGGGGGAGGAGGAGAAGGAGGAGGAGGAGGAGGAGGAGGAGGACGACGACGAGGAGACTGCGCATTCCCGCCAGCGGGTGGCGGCGAGACAACAGCCACACTGCGCGCGGGGACGAAGGAGGATGGGGGAGAGGGGAGAGTGGGCCAGAGGAGGACGACGGCGGCCCTCTCCCTCCTTCCCTTGCTGTCTCTGGGATCTGTCGACAATGACTGGCCGGGTCGACGTTGGCTTCCCTCTCAACACTTTTCTTTTATATACTCTCTTACCGTCATCAAGGGGGCTTTTTCAGCAGCCTCTGAACTCCACGACTCCAAATCACGTAGCAATGCATGCCACTTTGTATCCCATAGAGCCACATGGCCACATGCAAGTAGCAGAAAGTTCGAACGTAAGTAAGGTTGGTATATGCCCGAGCTTTGCTGGACGCTAAGACTTAGCGCTGACCATACATAGGCAGCGCAGCAAGCCAACACAACGCATGCCGAACTGCCATAGCCGTCGCGGTTTCAAGGCCTACCAGACGCCTGGTTTACAAGGGCATCGGTACATTGTCCCCATTCACATCTTAATTTAATCAACTGCACCTGCCCTTGGTGCGGGCTTACGGGTTGGGTACAAAAGAAGGGATGGGGGATTGGGGAATCATTGCCGTGTGCCCGCCTCCATGCCCCAAAGGGTACTCCCCGCGCCACAGCCTGGAAACATCGCTCAGCGACCTGCTGACCGACTTTGCTCCCCCACCCGTCCCACTCCAAAACAGCATGAAGGACCGATCAGCTGTTCCACGATCCGTGCTTGCACTGATGGACGCTCGCAGACATTCCATACTTTGGAGCACATGTACAGCCGATTTCGGTGGGGGGCCGGTTTTGATGGGCCTGCTTTCCACCACCACCATAACTTGGAGGGCGAGGGGGGTCCTCCTCCTCCTCCTCCTCCTTCTCGTCCTCCTCCTCCTCGTCCTCCACCGCCTCGTCCCCTCCAACTTATGGTGGTGGTGGTGGTGGTGGTGGTGGTGGAAAATTATCCTGGCGAAGGACCCAACCATATGCAATCGTGAATACTGCAATTGTGAATATCTTCTCGGTGGAGCCCCCTACGGGGCCACGAAACGTACGAGGGGTGTGCCGAAATGGGTGTGCGGGACGCATGCGGGCACACCCACTAGGGACTTCGGTGGAACTCCCTATGCGGCCACTAAACGTGTGAGGGAGTTGACGAAATGGGTGCGGCTGACGCATGCGGGCGCGGGCACTGGGGCCTTCGGTGGAGCTCCCCATGGGACCACGAAACGTTTGAGGGGTGTGCCGAAATGGGTGTGGTTGACGCATGCGGGCGCGGGCACTGGGGCCGAGGGGTGTGCCGAAATGGGTGTGGGTGACGCATGCGGGCGCACCCACCGGGACCTTCGGCGGAGTTCCCTATGGGGCCACGGAACGCGTGAGGGGCGTGCCGAAATGGGCGTGGCTGACGCATGCGGGCGCGGGCACTGGGGCCTTCGGCGGAGCTCCCTATGGGGCCACGAAACGTGTGAGGGGTGTGCCGAAATGGGTGTGGGTGACGCATGCGGGCGCGGGCACTGGGGCCTTCGGTGGAGCTCCCTATGGAGCCACGAAACGTGTGAGGGGTGTGCCGAAATGGGTGTGGGTGACGCATGCGGGCGCGGGCACTGGGGCCTTCGGTGGAGCTCCCTATGGAGCCACGAAACGTGTGAGGGGTGTGCCGAAATGGGTGTGGGTGACGCATGTGGGCGCGGGCACTGGGGCCTTCGGTGGAGCTCCCTATGGAGCCACGAAACGTGTGAGGGGTGTGCCGAAATGGGTGTGGGTGACGCATGCGGGCGCGGGCACTGGGGCCTTCGGTGGAGCTCCCTATGGAGCCACGAAGCGGTGAGGGTGTGCCGAGCTGACGCCTATCCCTATGGAGCCACGAAACGTGTGAGGGGTGTGCCGAAATGGGTGTGGGTGACGCATGCGGGCGCGGGCACTGGGGCCTTCGGTGGAGCTCCCTATGGAGCCACGAAACGTGTGAGGGGTGTGCCGAAATGGGTGTGGGTGACGCATGCGGGCGCGGGCACTGGGGCCTTCGGTGGAGCTCCCTATGGAGCCACGAAGCGTGTGAGGGGTGTGCCGAAATGGGTGTGGGTGACGCATGCGGGCGCGGGCACTGGGGCCTTCGGTGGAGCTCCCTATGGAGCCACGAAACGTGTGAGGGGTGTGCCGAAATGGGTGTGGGTGACGCATGCGGGCGCGGGCACTGGGGCCTTCGGTGGAGCTCCCTATGGAGCCACGAAACGTGTGAGGGGTGTGCCGAAATGGGTGTGGGTGACGCATGCGGGCGCGGGCACTGGGGCCTTCGGTGGAGCTCCCTATGGAGCCACGAAACGTGTGAGGGGTGTGCCGAAATGGGTGTGGGGACGCATGCGGCCGGGCACTGGGGCCTTCGGTGGAGCTCCCTATGGAGCCACGAAACGTGTGAGGGGTGTGCCGAAATGGGTGTGGGGACGCATGCGGGCCACCCACTGGGGCCTTCGGTGGAGCTCCCTATGGAGCCACGAAACGTGTGAGGGGTGTGCCGAAATGGGTGTGGGTGACGCATGCGGGCGCGGGCACTGGGGCCTTCGGTGGAGCTCCCTATGGAGCCACGAAACGTGTGAGGGGTGTGCCGAATTGGGTGTGGGTGACGCATGCGGGCGCGGGTACTGGGGCCTTCGGTGGAGCTCCTATGGGGCTACGAAACGCTGTACTGGGTGGGTGAAACGCAGGGAAGAGGGGGAGGAGGGAGGAGGAGGAGGAGGAGAGGAGGAGAGGAGAGGAGAGGAGAGGAGACGCGGGGACTGTTTCTTCAAAACGAGGACCCAACACCACAGGAAGGTTGGGAACTGGGGAAAGCGAAAGCTACCGATACCGCCACTCCCCGGACCTCTCCTGGGGCGCGTTCTGACCAGGATTTCGAAGCGAATCCAGCGGTGGCGACGACGGACCTAGGAGGCCCAAAAAGGGGAAAACGGGGGGAGGGCAGAGGTGTGGGTACCTTTTCCCCCTCTCGAAAACGGGCCCCTCGGGTTCTCTGGGCCTCCGAGCTCGCAGACGACGCTGGCCGGCGCGCCCACCCGACCTGCGGCGGGCGGCCAAAAAAGCCTCCCGAGAGCCTGCGGCAGCTCCCGCGAGCGCGCCGGCCGAGGCCCTCGCGCGGAGCCTCGCGGGGGTGCCCCGAGGAGGCCCGCCAGAGGGCTCTCCAAGACGGCTCTTCGGGCGCAGCCGGACCGACCCCGGTCTGAAGATGGCTCCACGATGGCCCAATTTGGCGGGCCCGAGGTGCCTAAATCTTTCCAAAACCGAAGGCCACTTACTGGTGCATGTCGTCTCGCCTTTTCGCTTCCGCTTTGCTTGTGCGGGTTCAAGATGGCTCCACGATGGCCCAATTTAGCGGCGCGCACGAGGGGGTGGAGGGAGGGGGGAGGGCTTCTTAGAAGGATGCTGCTTCTTAGAAGGCGCCGGCCTTACATCTGTAGATGAGGCCCGCGCCTTCCAAGAAGCAGGGGTGCTTCCAAAAAGCTCTCACCCCTCTTCCCAACCCCCTCTGCGCGTGGCTGAAAAACCGAAGGTGACTTACTGGTGCATGTCGTCTCGCCTTTTCGCTTCCGATGTGCTCGTGCAGTCTCAAGGGGGCTCCACGACGGCCCAATGGAGCCCCAAGAGGGGCACGCGAGGGACCCAAGACGCGCGCAGAACTCCACATAACGACTCAAGAGCGCTCCAGGAGGGCCCCAGGAGGCGATGTTGAGCGCTCCGACAGGAAGAGCTGGCATTCAGGAACCCCCATTCTTTGATCGATGGCCTCCAAGATGACCCCACGGTCCCCAAGAGGGCTCAAAAAGAATCGGCGACTCGGAAGGGTGCGGTTTGCACAAGGTGTGATTTGCAACCAGCACCCTGGGGTTATGTTGCGCTCATCGTACTTAAAGACCACGTCGCAAAACTAATTTCGAGCACCCGGAAAAATGTCGAAAGAGTGTCGAAGCAGTGTCGGGCGAGCGTCTCCCAGGGCCCGACGCGTGAAGACCCTCGAGTTTCGGTACTTTTTCAGGTGCTCGAAATTCTTTCTGGTGATCGAGGCTAAAGCAGGTTGGAACGTCATTTCCCTAGTATTAGGTCGGGCGTGCCCCCCTACAGGCGGATTTCTGGAGAAACAGCATCAACTACTCGAACAATCTTCGAACAATGTTCAAACATGCTTGTAAACATCGTCCCCGACTATCTCTTGACTGCTTCGTGATCGTCCCCCTGTAATTCGCGGGACAAGCCCGACTTAACCCCAACAGCGCCTCCCCTTCCGTGACGCCGTCTTCGCCTCTCGAGCTTCCGCCCAGCCGCACACAGACGTCGTGGAGCGAGGCGAAGGGGACGCCACGGCAGGAGACGGTTTGCCGGGGGTCGGTGGGGCCGCCTCTGAGCTTTAGGTTTAGGTCGGGCATGTCCCCCCACAGGCGGATCTTGGACGAAAAATGAAAACGAGTCAAAACATACTTCCAAATAGCAAGAAATAATAGAAAAATCGTCCCCAGACCGTTTGTTTCAACTATTTCTGAATACCCATCCTGTAGAGCGACTTGGCTTTAGGTGGATCTCAGGAGGGCCCAAAGTCAATATGTCGGGAGCGTCCGAGACGTGGGCGTTCAAGAGGGCCTGGCGCAAATCCTGGCTGGCTGGCGGCATGTGCGTGGCCCGGGGGCGATTTTTTTTGTGCCAAACCAGCGCGTTCGCCGATGCAGCCCGATATCCGTGCCAGCGCAGGAAAATGCAACGGGGCAGAAAAGACATTACAGACTGGATGTTAGAAAAGCCCAAGAGACGCTATGCAATCACGCGTGACAATCTGAACTGTAGCAACATTGTTTGGCCCAGAGCTGATCCACGTTGGGGTCAGTTGTTGCCGCCCCACACCTTGTTTGTGAGGCAGACGCGTGAAACGCGATGCTTCCAGGCCTCGCCGCCAATCGAAAAAATATCCAACCCCAAGGGTGGATGGGATGGCATGTGCTGCAACGGTACAGCTCATTCATGCAATCTTGTCTCGCTCAATCTCCCTCGTTTCTCACAGCTGCGGCCATCCGAGCCACGACCACCAGCCCGAGCCACGAACCACTGAGGATATACACGTGGATACTCCTCCAGCTCGATAACATCAAAATGATGCATCACCTGAACCTGGAACTCCTTGCTGATGCTCACGCCCTCAAACATAACGTATCAAGACGCCATTGATATCGGCCCCAGGATGATTGATCTGACTGTTCTTGCTGAAAGTCAACACGATTTTCATATCCTGTTCACTCGACCCATTGGTCAGTCTTACGCTATCGTTGGTCATTCTGGCTTTCAGATCCTTTAGATCATAAGCAATTTCGATGCTGCCGCCAAAATCCAAGTCGGCGTGGAAAATACCCACCCCCCTGCGCTTCGCCAGGGCTTTGCCCAGCCACTCCATCAAGCAAATGAAACCGTCGACTGTGAACTTCTCGCTTTTCCTGATATTTAAGCGGACGGAGGTGACCTCGGTGGGCAGAGAGTTCGCAAGGGTCCTCAAACCCTGGTTGCTGAACTTGTCGCTGCCTCCAAAACCCAAGTCGATGTGACTCGCGCAGGCCGGCAACCTCTTCGCCACGGCTTCCAATCCCTTGGTCGGTGAAATTATGATTTCCGTTGAAATTCACGCGGGCGGAGGTGACCTCTGCGGGGAGAAAGCTCGCAAGGGCCTTCAAAGCCTGGTTGCTGCACTTGTCGCTGCCTCCGAAATCCAAGTCGATGTGGGTCGCAGGCCAGCAACCAACCTCTTCGCCACGGCTTTCAATCCTTCGCCGGTGAAATTCGGATTGCCGTTGAAGTGCATGCGGACGGCGGTGGCCTTTGCGGGGAGAAAGCTCGCAGGGGCCTTCAAAGCCTGGTTGCTGAACTTGTCGCTGCCTCCAAAATCCAGGTCGATGTGACTCGCGCAGGCCGGCAAACTCTTCGCCACGGCTTCCAATCCTTCGTCGGTGAGTTTCTGATTGCCGTTGAAGTTCATGCAGGCGGAGGTGACCTCTGCGGGGAGAAGGCTCGCAAGGGCCTTCAAAGCCTGGGTGCTGAACTGGTCGTTGCCTCCGAGATCCAAGTCGTTGTGAGTCGCGCATGCTGGCAACCACTTCGCCACGGCTTCCAATCCTTCGTCGGTGAAATTCTGATTGCCGTTGAAGTCCATGCGAAGGGAAGTGACCTTTGCGGGGGGAAAGCTCGCAAGGGCCTTCAAAGCCTGGTTGCTGAACTTGTCGCTGCCTCCAAAATCCAAGTCGATGTGACTCACGCAGGCCGGCGACCTCTTCGCCACGGCTTCCAATCCTTCGTCGGTGAGATTCTGATTGCCGTTGGAGTTCATGCGGGCGGGGGTGGCCTCTGCGGGGAGAAGGCTCGCAAGGGCCTTCAAAGCCGGGATGCTGCACTCGTCGCTGCCTCCCAAATCCAGGTCGATGTGAGTCGCGCATGCTGGCAACCTCTTCGCCGCGGCTTCCAATCCTTCGACGGTGAAATTCCGATTGCCGTTGAAGTTCATGCGGACGGAGGTGGCCTCTAGATCACAAGCAAATTCGATGCTGCCGCCGAAATTCACCTCGGCGTGGACAATACCTACCCCCCTGCGCTTCGCCAAGGCTTTGCCCGGCCACTCCATCAAGCAAATGAAACCGTCGAAACCGTCGTCTGTGAACTTCTCGCTTTTCCTGAAATTTAAGCGGAAGGAGGTGACCTCGGCGGGCAGAGAGTTCGCAAGGGTCCTCAAACCCTGGTTGATGAACTGGTCGTTGCCTCCAAAATCCAAGTCGATGTGAGTCACGCAGGCCGGCAACCTCTTCGCCGCGGCGTCCAATCCTTCGTCGGTGGAATTCTGATTGCCACTGAAACTCATGCGGACGGAGGTGGCCTTTAGATCACAAGCAAATTCGATGCTGCCGCCAAAATCCACCTCGGCGTGGAAAATACCTAACCCCATGCGCTTCGCCAAGGCTTTGCCCAGCCACTCCATCAAACAAATGAAACCGTCGAAACCGTCGTCTGTAAACTTCTCGCTTTTCCTGATATTTAGGCGGACGGAGGTGACCTCGGTGGGCAGAGAGTTCGCAAGGGTCCTCAAACCCTGGTTGCTGAACTTGTCGCTGCCGCAAAAATCCTGGTCGACGTCGCTCGCGCAGGCCGGCAACCTCTTCGTCGCGGCTTCCAATCCTTCGTCGGTGAGATTCTGATTGCTGTTGAAGTTCAGGCGGGCGGAGGTGGCATTGGCGGGCAGACCTTTGGCAAGGGCGCCCAACCCATCGCCTGTGAAACGACGATTACTGTTGAAGTTCAAGCGGACGGAGGTGAGATTAGAAGGAGGACCGTTCGCAAGAGCCTTCAGGCCGTCGTCGGTGAATGTGTCCTTGGAGTGGAAATTGAAATCGATGCTGGCGGCGGTGTTTGGCAGGCGATCCGCCAAATCAACGAGAGCCTGGCCCTGGAGAAACTCATGGCGATCACGGCTTCCAGAGACCACTTGGAAGCAACGCCCAGGGTAGTCAAGTATTCGCTCAGCAATCTCTGCGAATCTCAACGATGGGATGTCATCGTGAAGTTCGAGGTGCACCTTGCCATCTGCCCAACCGAGCTGATCGAGATCGCCGACAGCGAATCCGCCGCACCCGCACCAGAACCACTCGTCGTTTCCAGAATCACCACTAGTGGTGAATTTGAGGCGGGACATGATCGGGCGCGTATGCTTGATGAACTGGAGAAGGCAAACAACGCCATCCACGCTGAGACGATTATTCCGACAATGGAACTGGATGGTGTCCAGCGCCTTGCTGTTGCACGCAGAAGAGGCAATCTGCTTGAAACGGTCAGTTGCAAGTTTGCCCTCTGGCTCGTAGTCGGCGTCGGCCTGCAACTTGAGAATGTAGAGAAGCGGAGCTGTCCTGCCGAGGTCAACTAGAAGTTGGTCCTGTAAAGCACGCCAAAAACCAATATCCTGCTCTTTGGCCATCGCGCGAATGTCAGCAACCGTCAATGTCATCGATGCTGAAATCCACGTGCATGCTGTCGTCGGAACTAAACCACCTGACCCAACAGATACGCATCTGTAGAAGAGCTTGTGCTGGCGACTCAACCAACGTCTCGATGACCACGCGAAGCCGCAGTGAATTGAGCAGCCAAGACTGGCGCGGCTGCCAACAAGGATAACGCACAAGGCAAACCAGATCCAATAACATGCATACTGGGAGCCCGACGACGAGCCATGGACACAAAAGGGCCGTAGCACAAATGCAACGCATCAAACCAAGACAGTTAGTAATGAAGTACGACAGCCCAAAAATATGATGGAATACGGACAAAATACCGAGACATGTAACCACACATTCACACACGATCTAAAGGGATGGCAGCCCTGATAGGGACGATAGGGGCCATGCAAACCCAAAGGATCACGAATGGCAATATCATAAATAATGCTGACAAATGGCCCCACCAAGGATTGGAACCGTCCCAATAGAGGCCGTGCGGGCCAAAGGTCACCATCGCATCCGAACCGATATCTTGTATGGGTAACCACCGCTGTAAGAAAAATATGCCGACAGCAGAGACCTTGAACCGGCTGAACCGAAATTGCATGCGCTCAAACATCGATTGCATGCGATCAAACATCGCAGGCCGAGGCTCCTGAGAACCTCCGTCATCTGACGACTCCAAGACGGTGACAAGTCGTACGCGCTCGTCACCAAGCAGTGCCTGCTCGTCGAAACCTGCCTTGCGTGTTGTTTGAACCTGCCAACTGCCCGGCCTGGAATCACCTTGAGCCAAAATGGCTACGGAGGGGGGGGGCGGGGGCGCTTTGTCATGAGAAGAGGCGCCATGAGATCTGGAGAGATGTCGTGACCTCCGCCGCCATGAGATCCCCCCCTCCTGGTCATCCCCCCCACCCCCTTGGCCGCCCACCCGAATCTGTGCGCAGCCTGACTTCGGGCCCTCCTGGGCTCCTCTTGGGGCCCTCTTTAAGGGCCCCTGCCGGCGGCGCCGCCCTCCAACGCCGCGCGGTGCCGGAGGGAGGCACCGCAAGGCGAAGCCAGGACGAGGACAGAATCAGGCGAGGATAACATCGAGAATCTCTGAGATCCCGCGGTTCTGGAGGATGTCTCGGGCGTCGCGGCCTTCTGAGAACGTTTCGGGACGCTGTGAGAGCTTGCCTGGACCCTCTGAGCGGATTTATCCTTTCCGTCCGGCCCCGCCCCCCCCCCCCCCTCCACGATCTGGAACTGCCGTCGCCCGATAAAACACGGGCTACGGCAGACCTGGTGTACACGTCGGTCGGAAGAAGTGGGTGGAACCCTGAAGAAGGAAGGCGCTGGAAGTAGATTGGCCCTCCACCGGCCACCAGAGGACGAAGGAAACCGGAAAGCCACTCGATCTTTGAAGCAGGAAGGAGCCTAAAGCAGATTGAAATCTGGGAATCTAAAGAAATGCCCACTTTCAACGGCCGATGGGCAGTGACTCGGGCCCAGTCTTAGGTGGGGCATGTCCCCCTACATGAAGATTTTACAATATAAAATGTAAACATACCCGACATAGATTCGGAACTAGCCCAAACAATACCCCAAAAATCATCCCCAGGCTACTTTTTGACTATTTCTGAATAGTATCCTCCTGCAGAGGGACAGGCCCGACTTAGCCCAGTCCTTTTCGGCGGTGGACAATACTCCCTTTAATAAACCTCCCCTTGAACAACCTCCCCCCTCCCTGGACCGAAACCGACGGACCTGGACCCGCAAAAATAACGGCCGCGACGCCCTCTCGCGAACCGAAAGCGGCCAATTCACTAATCGACGTGTCAGGGTAGGAGGTCTATCAACCTCAGACCTATACCCAACACCTTCGGGTATCGCGCTCCGGCGCCAGCGACGCCCTGGAGCGGGGCTGCACTCGCCAAGAGCCGTGAGGCGCGGTGACGGCGAGGCGGCTGCCAGGGGGGGGAGCTGCTGGCAGGGGCGCCCACATCTGAAGGGGCCCTGGGACACACAAATAAATACACACACATACAAGAATAACAGGATTCCCCACATTTTCCAATATTTTCTGGGTTTTTCTCTCCTCCCCTCACTTCCCGTATTTTCATATATTTTTGGGGGAATCGACGATTCATTGTGTCTGTGTATGCTTTCCCTCCTGAACATCCCGGGCGCCAGTGGGGGGGCTGCCGGGCGAACCCCGTCCATGCTCCAAGCAGGGCTGGACCTAAACTTCGTCCTCCGTTTTGTCTTCGTCTTCTTCTTCGCTGTGCTCTATACCCGTTTTCTGGTACCTCCCTGCCAGAACGAGAAACAAAACAACGTCGAAGTCCTGCAAAACAGTGTTTAGGTCCAGCCCTGGTTCCACGCATGCGCGCGTCGTGAAAAAACACATCCGGACGGCAAATTTCTCCGGGGAGCTCTTGGCCTCTCCGGGGGCCCTCGACAGGCTCCGGGGCCGTCGAGGAAAGATCCAGGAAGAGAAACTGGCCCCTGGGGACTTCCAAAGACAAAACAGGCTGAACACATCCAGGAAACATCCAAGAACGAACAATCCAGGATGAAGAATCCATGGTCGGGACTCCCAGAGACCGCGCACTAACAAAATCAAGACATCGCATGTCCAGATTTCAAGCCTTCCAAGAAAAAAAAACGCCGTTGCCTGAAGGGTCAATGGTTTCCCGAAAAGGGAAGAGGGGCGAGGAGGAGGAGGCACAGAACACCAGCGACGACGAGGGGAAAGGAGAAGGACATGCGTGGGCTCGTCCAAAGGCGGCCGCAGATCATCGAACCGACTGCGCACGTTCACTCGCGCGTGCGCGCAATCGTTGAAACTTCTTCAAGAAGTCTAAACCCTGGCACAAAGCGGCTTCTCTTAACAGGGGTCCTGACCGTGCCAGGGAACTTCTCCTTCAGGGCACGTGCTGGCTGCATTGTGGTATTTGGTTGCACGCTGCTCTGAAGTCGATTTTTAATTACGTTTAAAAAACAACAACGCCATAAAGAGAAACTTTTGGCGCTCCGCGCGGATTTCTTGGATCTGCGCCAGGCCCCCCTCCCTGGCGCGCGGAGCGCGCCAAGGGCGGCGCCAGAGGCGCCGCCGGGGGTCCCAGCGCGGATCCAAGAAATCCGCGCGGAGCGCCAACAGTTTACGTTTACGCCGTGTTTTTTCGGATGTTGATTTTCTCGTTTTCTTTTGTCATCTTCGAGGCTTTAAGGTAGATGTTTGCGTCTTGCAGCTCAAAGTCAAGACGCGGCGCCTCCATCCAGGCAGCGATTGGCCAGCGTCAAGTCGGGCCTGTCCCCCTAGAGGGGGATTTTGGACGAAAAAATTGTAAAATACCCCAAAACGGTCCAAAAAATGTCTCCAGTATGTTTTTTGACTATTTTTGAAAATTCCCCCTGTAGAGGGACAGGCCCGACTTAAGGCCAGCGTCGAGGGGAGGGTCGGGAGCAGAGCGGGGCCAGAGGGCAATGTGCGAGAGCTGTGCGCGCGCGTCGTCATCGCGCGGCCGCCGAAGCCCGTCAGGGCACCGCATGCCGTGCTGCCTCCAACCTCCAATCGGGCGGGTGGCAATGGGGGGTACAGTCAACCCGTGGAGTAAGGCTGCGCGATAAGGATGCAGGGCCCTTGGAAGCCCATTTCGAAGTTTTCGAGCGGGGCGCGACCAACACAAGTGGCCAAGGATGCACCGAGGAGGCAAGGATGCAAGGGTACCCTTGGGAAGGTTGCCCGTCCTTACTATGCGGGTTGACTGTAACCCACATGGTGGGTGAATAAAAGAAGAAACAAAGCCATGATTTATGGCGTTTTTTTGCACATAGGTTTAAACTTTTTTTCTCATCCATGGCCCATAAACAAAAACTTTTGGCGCTCAACGCTGGATTTCTTGGATCTGCGCCGGGCCCCCCTCCCGGGCGCGCGGATCGCGCCAGGGGCGGCGCCAGAGGCGCCGCTGGGGGGGGGGGGGGGGGCAGCGCGGATCCATGGGGGGGCCCAGCGCGGATCCAAGAAATCCACGCGGAGCGCCAAAAGTTTATGTTTTTGTGTTTTTTCCTTTTTCGATCGCCACGGAGGAGGAGGAGGCGGAGGAGGGGGAGGAGGAGGAGGAGGAGGAGGAGGGGGAGGAGGAGGAGAGGAGGAGGAGGGGGGAGGGGGAGGAGACGGGGAGGAGGAGGATGAGGATGAGGAGGAGGAGGAGGAGGAGGAGGAAGAGGAGGAGGAGGAGACGCACTTAGCACCAGAGGAGGAGGAGGGCCTCGCCAGGAGCCTGGACGCAAGCGTGGCCAGATCCACGTGCGGAGCAGCGCGCGGAAGCCACCTGCCGGATGCACGTGCGGAGGACCACCGTGCCTGGCCACGTGAGGGCCGAGAGCCGCAAAGGCAGGCGACCACGTGTGCAGAAAAGGGAGGTCGGGGCAAGAGGTGCAAGAGAAAGGAGGCTGCTCTCAGTGCCTCCTCCTCCTCCTCCTCCTGTTCGTCCTCCTCCTGCTCCCTGGGAGCAGGAGGAGGAGGAGAAACAGGAGGCCACGTCTGCAAACAAGGAAAGGTCGGGGCAGGAGGTGTAGGAGAAAGGGGGCTGCTCTAAGTGGATCTTCCCTTTTCCACTTCCCTTGTGAGCGTTTCTTTTATTTGGCGTTTCGACATTGGGCGGAATGGGGGGGAGAGGGGGGGGGGCTCTGGCTCCGGACCTCTGCTTGATGCGACTGTTGGCAGCAGTGCGTTCTATGGCGGAGACTCCACCTGGTCGAAACAGGCGCCAACACGGGGGGGGGGGAGGGGGGAGAGGGGGGCCCGCGCCGATCGGCAAAACAATGAATAAAGCAACGATCACCTTCATCCTCCCCCCTCTTCCCTCCCTAGAGAATGCGAGGCGGCTGGTGGGTCCTCGGTTGGAGAAGGTGATCTGACACCGCCCTGAGCAGAGTGACGCAGGCGGTGAAGCCACAACCCGAGGCCCCCACTCTGTCTTCCGATACTTCGTCGCCTAGCGCTGGATTCAACTGGCTCCAGGATAGCTCTAAGAGGCATCCAAGAAGCTTCCCAGAAGCTCGCGGAACGAAAACTCCGCGAAGGCTTTCATAGTTGACTCGTCGTCGTCGTCGTCGTCGTCGTCGTCGTCATCGTCGTCGTCATCATTGTCGTCGTCGTCGTCGTCGTCGTCGTCGTCGTCGTCGTCGTCGTCGTCGTCGTCGTCGTCGTCGTCGTCGTCACCTCCTTCTTCCTCCTCCTTTTTTGCTCCTTCCCCCATCTCCTCGTCCTCCTCCTCCTCCTCCTCCTCCTCCTCCTCCTCCTCCTCCTCCTCCTCCCCCCTCCTCCTCCTCCCCCTCCCCCTCCTCCTCCTCCTCCTCCTCCTCCTCCTCCTCCTCCTCCTCCTCCTCCTCCTCCTCCTCCTCCGTTTATTCCTCCTACCTCATCCTGTTTCCAAATGTAGCGGCCACCCCGACCGAGAATTCGGTTCGACAGGTCTCCAGCTATCGGTTCCACTGTAGGCCCCCCCTATTTCCCTGGCAAAATCAACTCGCCAGGGCATCGTTGCTGGATGCGCTGGTGGGGATACTCGCAGTGTCAAGAATTGCACTGGATTTCTCCCCCTTCTCATTTTTCCACCTCCTCCTCCTCCTCCTCCTCCTCCTCCTCCTCCTCCTCCTCCTCCCCCCCTGCCCCTCCTCCTCCCCTCCCCCTCCTCCTCCTCCTCCTCCTCCTCCTCCTCCTCCTCCTCCTCCTCCTCCTCTCCTCTCCCTCCTCCCCCTCCCCCTCCCCTCATCTCATCCTCACCCTCCTCCCTTGATGTCCGACGCTGCGGAGCAAATGCCACATCGACGAACATCACGAGCAACCCCCCAAACCGCAGCCTCGTCAACCGGGTCGATCCCGGAGGGTCCTGGGGTCCGAATCCGGAGGATTTTTGTTCTTCGGAGGCGAGGCAGAGGCAGTCCGCGCCAGCGTGGGGCTAATCGGGGCAACCGATCGACAGATCGTCCGGCGTGCGAGAGAGAGAGAGAGAGAAAGAGAGAGAGAGAAAGAGAGAGAGAGAGAGAGAGAGACAGAGAGAGAGAGAGAGAGAGATGCAAAGACGAGGGCGGCCGCGCGAAGGGTGGAAGTCCGTGGGAAACAAAAGCGCCGTGGAACAACATGGGGTGACCGGATTTCAAGATACTCTTCCCCTCACGTCCGCGTCGTCTTAGGTCGGGCATGTCCCCCTACAGGCGGATTTCGGACGAAAAATGAAAAATACTCAAAACAAATATTCAACAGATATTCAAAAATATTCCAAAGATCGTCCCCAGACTATTTTTGACTATTTTCGAAGATTCCCCCTGTTGAGGGACAGGCCCGACTTACGCGTCGTGCCCTTCTCCTCCTTCTCAGCCTCCTCGCCCCGGCGGCGGGGAGGGCCTCCTTCAGCGCCCCCTCCGTGCGCGGCTTGGCGACTTCGACGGCCTTCGCAACAAGAGCATCTGAGGACATGCTGGCAGTCGGGCAGGGGCTAGGGGATGCAGGGCAACCCGTCGCAGCTCAGTGGGAAACGAGCACTCCAGGGCTGGAGCGTGCTGCAGTGCAAGAAACGAGCCCATGACTATTCACGCAACGCCCCAAGGGAACTACAACCACACACCAGCGCCGCGGTGAAACGAACACGCGGGCATGTGCCTGCGACGGAATAGCCTGGGCCGGCGGAAATGAGCGAAACTATGAAATTCGCCGGCCCAACGGGCCAAGGGCGTGCTAAGATCTCCCGTGACTGGCGATAAATGTATAGTTCGCGCGCGCGGGGCCGCCCCTGGGGTCCCCGGACGAAGAGTACCCGGGCCAAATCCCGGCACGTTCCGGCAAGGTCCTGGCAAGAGGGCTTACCAGCGCTCCAAGAGGGCCCAAGAGGCTTCCAGGATCGCCCCAGCACAGCCCAAGAGGCCTCCACGAGCGCCCGCGGTCCCAGAGGGCCCCGAGGCAACCCCAGAGGCCTCCAAGATTGCCGAAGAGCCTCCCGAAACGGCTCCAAGAGCGGGCCAGACGGGGGGACCCGAACGGATATTTCGAGCTATGCGCGCAGAGAGGTCCCATGGAGGCCCCCAGTGGCCCCCAAGAAGCCCCCAAGAGTTCCCCGAGAGGCCGCAAGTCGCCCCCAAGTTGCCCCCGAGAGGCCCCAAGAGACCCCGACGAGGCCCACAAGAAGCCCCCAAGAGGCGCACTGCCGACGACCAGTCGGCCAGTCGACCGCGGTGCGCACTATGGGCTGGCGGAATGAGCGAAGCGATGAAATAATACACCCAACACAGAACGACATCCCAAGGCATCTAGATCCTACATCCTGCAATGCATTCCCCAATGGTTCGTGAGCATAGATCGAACGGCCTTCTTTGGAATGGCTTGTAAATCCCCCCCTCGATCCACTGAAGTATTGCAACAACCCCATGCCCAGACAGCGCTTTCTCATGGCTGGCTGCGCTGAGCTTTACACATCGTTCATGTGTAATTGTGCTGCGTGCGAATCCGCAGATCCCCGCATGACAGGGGTGACAAGGCGTGTGGGACATGCGGCTGCCCCCCTCACCCTCCTTTCCCCTGGGGCCCAAAATCTCGTTAGTGGGGAGCGGAGCGGCGCCGATGTTGCCCATAGGGCGTCCCGTGTAGGGAACGGCGGGTGCGCCGGGGCGCCTCAGTTGGATTTGCGGACGCACGTAGGTTCCACATCCCTCCACAGCTCGTCATCGCAGACAAGCGTTTCCCAGACTCCATCTGTATGAATACTCCGCACTGTCGAACAGATGTCGTCGAATCATCGCATCCGAGGCCGGCGCGGCAGCCTCCAGGCACGCGCGTCGCAGCATGGCGGGTCCCACATCGCAACTTGCCAGCTCCATTTGCGCGTGTCGTGTACAAATTTAGACACCCATCGCCATTTCCGTCGTCTGCGTGTTGTAACTCAATTCTCGTAGCCAGCTTGGGAAAATATTTGTTTCGCCACACGCGTTGTTCTTTTGATCCATTCGTGCCATGGTTCGACGTGTGTAGGTGCGCCTGAAGACGGACTCCCCGAAGAAGAACTGGTGGACGAATGCGTGGAATGTGTGTCGCTGTCGGTGTCGCTTTCTGACGATGCTGTGTCAGCGTTCTCTCCGTTGTCTGCAGCGGCAGCGTACCGGCGTCGCGGCGCATTCACAATCATACGTCACATTCGGCGCTGAGCTAAATTTTGCAGTCCATTTCTGCCGTGAGCGTCCATGGCGCACACCCGTACAACATAGTTGCACCAACAACGTCGTTGAACAGGCGCAGTCGGTCATGCGCTGAATACGCCTTGGCAGTGAGCTCCTGCTTGAACAAGCCGAACTTCTTCCAAGCAGCCTTGATCCGTGACTCTATCTCTACCTCTGCTTGGTCACAGAATGTAGACTGTCGGCCAAGATACTTCTGTGTCCCAGAAAAAAACAAAACTTCGATCTGCATGCCGTCAACGACGGGAAATTCCGGCGCAGTTGTTGGCTTCCGGTCGCGAAGATTGTGTAATAGTTTTGTTTTGTCTGGGTGGATCTCCAAGCCTGTCGTCAGAGCAACGCTTCGGACGTCTGATATCATCCGTTTGATTAATGTCATTGAGCCATAAATGAGCATCACATCATCAACAAATCTGGGATTAGTAAGTGGTGTGCGCCCAACATATGATAACGGAATGCCGTACTTGCGTTTAGGCCACTTGGGGTAAATATGCTGGAAGATGTACTGTGAAAGGCTGTTGAGTAAGAGCGAACTCATCTCCCTGCTTTGTTCCCCGTGCAATGCGGAATTCTCTGCTCAATGCATCCGTCATCACCACGGCTGTTTGGCCAGCAATTAACTTTGCAATCATGTTGATGTACGGCATTGGGACAGATTACGCTTCCAACGCCTTCCAAGAGTGCGTCGTGGGAAACTGTGTCAAAAGCTTTCTTAAAATCCAGCGTGGCGGCCCACATTGGAATGTGGAATTCCCTTGCTTTCTCTTGCAGAACTGCGAGCGCAAACAAATGGTCATCGGTAGAATATTGTTTCCGAAACCCGGCTTGTTCTGCAGGTTGGAATACTTCGAGAATTGGTTCCAAACGATTGTGCAGCAAAAGAGAAGACAATTTGCACATCAACGGAATAATGCATATCGGCCTGTAGTTCTGGGGCATAGACGCATCCCCAGATTTGAACAAGATGCTGATCCGAGTGCGGTGCCAACTCTCCGGAGTGGGTGATTGAGGCAGCAATATCGTATTGTATAGTTCCAATTATGCGCGTCGCAAGCTTCTCCCTCCATACTTTAGCATCTCTGCCGCAAGTTCAGATATGTCTGCAGATGTCCCATTCTTTAATTGTTTGAGTCCCGTGGACAGCTCTTCGTCGCTGAATGGGGGAATGCCCGGCGTGATGGTAGGTCGTTGCTCGCTGGTGTTCACGTGCGTCGCTGCATATAGCTTCTCGTAGAATTCGGCAAAGACGTTTGCGATCGCCCGCTGCTCAAAGACCTGGCTTCCATCAGAAGACCGCATGGACGTGATGTGATCCTTGCGCTTCACAGTCGTGATGCCGCTGATATGTCGCAACCCCGTGTGCTCATTCAGAATATGCTCTATGCGTGCCTTGTGTTTGCTCCGCCGTTGTGTTCCGATGCATTTTTTTGATTTTTTGATCACCAGCCGTCGCTCTGTTGTACTGGTCGTTGGTAATGCTTTCCGCTGCGCAATGAGTTTGTGTAACATACCACCACCATGCCAACCACCACATTTGCAACCTTCGATTGCTGACGGTATTCCCATCGAATCCCGTATCGCACTTTCTATGCCGTCGTACATATCCTCCACTGTATTGTCGCCCACTGTCTGGTGTAAATGTCTTTCCACGTCGGCATCATACTGTTGTACATCACGAGGCGGCCACTTTGCTCAGATGTTTCTCCTGTGCCGGGATTTGTTCGTAGCCGTACTCGTTGTAGGCATCCTCCCACACACTATATTGCTCTGCAGTTGCACTGCCCGATGGTCAGATCCCAGATCGACGACGTCGCTGGCCATGCAGTCTGTCACAGTCCCCCAAAAACGTCTGGGAACGATGATGTAATCAAGCTGTCGCTGACCATGCTTTGTGTGCTGATACGTATGTAAATCCCACAACTGTTTTTTTGAACATCGTATTTGTAATCACCAGATTCTCGGAATGAGCCCAATTTTTCAACCACTGTCCATGCGCATTCACAGGCCCGCGTGCATGTGTACCGCACGCCCGTGGATTGTCGTACTCCGTCGCAGGTCCCACTTGAGCATTGCAACCGGCGCCGATTATTGTATGCAATTTCCGTCGTGCAGCCTCCCGTGACAAAATAGACAGAGCTGCACGTGGTCGTCGGAGAACTTGGCGTGCGGGAAATAAGCAGCGACGAGCCGGACTTTCACTGTGGCGTGGAAGACGTCCAAATACGCAATGCGGGCGTTGATTGGGACAAACTGCCGCTTGTAGCCCGCCCATCGGGAATGCAATAGTATGCCAACTCCGTGTTTGTGCGAACCTTCCCCAGATTCTGCAAACAAATGTCCTTCTTCAGTGGTCCACGTCTCCCGTCGTTGCAAGCGCATCGTTTCGCTCAGTAGTATGGCGTCCCAATGTTTCCCAGTAAGTTCCGATAGTAATTCAAGAAATTTGTCCAGGCCCCTCGCCTTTCTCTGGATAATGGTAAACTTCTGCTGACCCCCCGTGGAATCTGGCCGAAACTGCAAATCTGGAGCCCCCGGCGTCGTGATCGTCGGCTCCGCATTCTCGCTCGGACCTGGCAGAGGTGAAACTGAAGTCGGTGAAACTGGAATAGGTGAAGCTGGAGACTGTGAGGAAGCAACAGGGATGGACACAGGGTGGGATGTGGAATCGGGAGCCGGAGTTGGAGAATAGGTGACCGGAGTTGGAGCACAAGTGCCCTGCTTTCCGTCGCCCGTGTCGGATCCTCTCGTGGGGTCGGAGGTGGGGTCGGGGGCCGGAGTTGGAGCACAGGTATCCTGCTTGTCGTCGAAGGCCTCGCTGGGACTCCTGAGGCGGCAAACCTCCTGAGAAAGGATCGGGGCGCGTCGGAAAGACAACGGAACGTCCCCAGAGGCATTCGAATACATTCCCCTGTCACCTCCCGCAGCCAGAGCCGCTGGGAGGGATATCGATGGGTTCCCGGTCGGATTGTCATGTCCCTGGCTTACGTCAGAACCAAAATCAGAAAATCCAAGATACGAAAATGCGTGAACGGTATCTGAAGGCAAGCCCAGAGATTTGGAAGATGCTGTCCGTGGTCCGGGGTCGGGGTTGGAGTTGGGAGTGGGGTAGGAATAGCTCCCTGGCGCACCTCCCTGGCCCTCGGAGCATGTGAAAAACGCATTGAGGCTTCCAAGATGTCCGAATGCCCTCCAAAAGGGCTCAAGAAGGGCTCCAGCGTGCTGGGAAGACTTCCAGAGCATCCAAGATGGCCCCATGACGGCCCACGAGGCCTGGAAGACGCCCAAAGATGGTCCAGAGGGCCCCCAAGACGGCTTCATTGTGCAGAAACTCATGCTTCCTTTATGATTTGAAACATGATGTCGCGCACTCGTCATGTCAGCTCGTGCTGAACCCAGAGACGTCCAAGAAGCCCCCCAAATTGGCCCAAGACGGCCGAAGAAGAGAGCCCAGAGATGCCCCAAGAGGGCCCCAAGGCTGTCCAAAGGGCCACTTAAGACGGGGAGGGAATACCGAGGCCATTGATCAGATGGCGCGGCGGATGAAGTTACGATAAGGGCGGGGAGGTGGTAAGCGGATGGGGAAGGGAAGGAGAAGGAGGATTGATGGAATTGAACGGCAGTAGGAGAGGCGGGAACTTGAGGAGGCGGAGGGCAACCAACACGAACAAGGTTGCAGAGAAAGAGAAAGATGAGGGGAAGTCGAGTCGAGAGGAGGAGGAGGCAGAGGAGGATATTCAGGAGAGGAGCAGGGGGAAGAGCAGCACGAGAAGGGGAATGAGGGCGAGCAGGAGGATGAGGCGGGAGGAGGAGGAGGGCGAGGGGCAGGTGCAGGAGGAAGGAAGAGGACGTGCGAGAGGAGAACCATGAGGATGATGAGTAGGCGGGGCGGAGACTGCCAACGCCTGGGCTCTGCGAGCGGCGCAGGCCAATGAGACCCGATGCCGCCCGTGCTCTTCGCTTGCGACCTCCGATCCGCCACGCGAACGAGGTGTGCTAGGTGCCTGGGCGGGCCCAAGCGCCCGAGATGCGCCCCGCGCTCCACGCGCGCCCAATGCTTCAGATGCCAGGTGCGCCACGAGCGTACGCCACTCGCGCCAGTGCACGTGGCAGCACACTCCCCCCCGTGCAGGCACTCGAAGACTCGCTGAAGACAAGAGCGGCCGTCCACGCCCTGCGGGCAGAAGACAGTCCGCATCTTGGCTTCCCAAACCAAGATCGATGATGATGATGATGATGATGATGACGATAATGATGATGCTGATGATGCTGATGCTGATGCTGATGCTGATGATGATGATGATGATGATGACGATGATGATGATGATGTTGACGATGCTGATGATGCTGATAATGCTGCTGATGATGCTGCTGCTGCTGCTGCTGATGATGATGATGATGATGATGATGATGCCGTTTTCGTCGTGAGCGCTAGGCCTTGGCCTCTGGCGTGTCTTTTCTCTGGCCGCTGGCCGCTGGGCCCGACTCGAGTTTCGGAACTTGTTTCTTGATCAAAGCTGAAGTAGGCTGGAACATCATAAGCCTCGGGCTCGGATGCCGTCGCGCCACACGCATGCCTGAGCTCCCCGCTCGCCCGGCTCGCCGGCGCTGCTGGAGGATAGCTCGCGCGGCGCGGCGTCGCTAGGGTTAGGTCGGGCGTGTTCCCCCACAGACGGAATTCGGACGAAAAATAAGAATTAGCCCAAACATGCGCAACAGTTTTTTCATTAAAAAAAAATAGTCTCCAGAGTATGTTAGACAATTTTTGACTTCTCCTCCTGTAGAGGGACAGGCCCGACGTAACACTGGGGGAACGAAACAATGACATCGACATAAATAGAAGGCAACACATCCACCCTAATAGTTATCACCCCGACAAGCGAGGCCGTTTAGTAAACGCACCCAAGGAAGGAATCGAACAGGGCAGGGCTTTTAGCAAACGCCCAGGGCCGTTTAGTAAACGCCAATTGTCTGGTCTGGGTGGTTTTCCTCCCTTGAATAAAGACTCGGAGGTCCGCGCGGATTTCTTGGATCGGCGGCGGACCCCCCTCCCCAGCGCGCGGAGCGCGCCAGGGGCGGCGCTGGAGGCGCCGCCAGGGGGGCACAGCGCGGATCCAAGAAATCCGCGCGGAGCGCCACAAGTTTACGTTTATTGCGCTTTCTCTTCTGCGAGCATATGCACGACTGATCTCCGGGCTCGCCCTGTCCACCTGGGAAGGAATTAAGTCGGGCCTGTCCCCCTACAGAGGGATTTTGGACGAAAAAAAAAAATACACCAAAAATACAAAAGATGCCCCCACATACGCAAAACATTGTCCCCACACTATGTTTTGAGTTTGTTTGAATATCCCCCCCGGTAGAGGGACAGGCCCGACGTAAGGCTGGAGGAGAGCTCGCGCGGCGACGGCGTCACGCTGCTGCGACCAGCTCGCGGGGCCGCTGCCGCCGGGCACCCTCCCGAACGAGAGCGACGCGCGCAGCGCGCAGGCTGGGCCTGGGCAGCAGCGCCTACGCCGTGACGCGCTGCTCCGAGACTGCCGGGCATCGCTGCTGCAGAAACTCGCCCGAGTTTGAAGGGGCCCAGGGAAGCACAAAGAAATACACACAAACAAAAAAGGATTCCACATATGTTCCCATATGTTCTGGGCTTTCGCCTTCCCGTCCAATTCCCATATCTCCCCCTATGTTCTGGGGGATCGACGATGAATTGTGTCTGTGTGTTTTTTTCCCCTCCGAAAGAATGGGCTACCAAGAATCGACTGTGTTGAAATCTCTTTTTCCGTACGCAAGATCACTCAATTCACTATGCTGTACCGGCAAAGTGTCAAGGGACCGACCTTCAGATTCGGTACTGGGGCTTAGATCCTGTCACCGCTCCCTTGAGAGCCAAAAAACTACGACGATGAACTGTGTCTGTGTTTTTTCCCCTCCTGAACGTTGGCGAGGCCAGTGAAGGGGAGCCGGGTGGCCCAACGCCGTGCGCCGGCTTCGCCGCGCCTCTCGGGCGGGTGGTACAGTGGGGGGTGGCCTGCACGGGGCCCGCCGTCGCTCGGACGTCCACTTCGTGTGCATTGTTCGGTGTCGTGCGTGCTTCTTTTGCTCGATGGTCCAGGATGGTCCTCGATGGTTCTCGCCGAGGAAAAAAATGCACACGTCCGAGCGATGCCAAGGGGGGGGGGGAGAGAAAAATGGGCCCTCACGGGGCCCTTCCGGGCCCCTTTGGGGGCCCTGCTGGCTCCCCAAAGGGCCCCATTTCGGGCGCATTCCTTCACCTCCCATGTAAGGGAAGGAAGAGGCGAAGGAGAAGGCGAAGGAGGAGGCGAAGGAGGAGAATCAGGGGGACGTAAGACCTGGGTACAGGGGACTCGGAAATCCCCGACGAGCTCGTCAAAAAAATGACGAGGCCGATCCTGCATTTTGACGAGGCCTCCCGCTGCAGACATCCCACGAAACTCCTCCTCGTCAAAATCCGAGGCGCGGTCGTCAAAAAACGATGGCGAACCCGAGTCCTGGCAAACCCGGGTCTTACGCTCCCCCGAGAGAAGGAGGAGGCGCATTGCAGTCAACCCGTATAGTAAGGATGCGCGGTAAGGACCTCGAGGGTCCGAAACCTAGGGGCGCAAGGCAAGATGCAAGACACAAGGGCAACCATGGGAAAAGCGGCTCATCCTTACGAAGCGTGTTGACTGCACCACCCGCCCGAACCTCCTCACGGCCCAGGCGGCGGGCTCCTCCTCCGGCAGTGCGGCTCGGGGGCGGCCAAGGCGGGGGGCGCAAATCGTGGCTGGCGGCGTGTGCGCGGCCTCAGTGGGGGGTGGGCCAGGGAGGCAATGAAATAAGAAGAGGCGCCATGAAATCCGAGGAAACATCATGGCCCACGCCACGTATCCCCCCCACCCCCCCTAGTCATCGCCCCCTCCTGGCCGCCCCCGAAGTGCGGCACGGGCGCGACCGACGCCCCCCGCTCCGCCAGCGCGGGACAGCCGCCTCCTGGGCGCGGCGCCGGAGTTGCTGTGCAAATCATCTCCGCGCAGCCCTGGTCGGCCATCTCGCGACTCCGCAGTGCGGACGAGGGACGGGCCGCCATTCAGGCGGTGCGCCGCGCCCCACCAGTGGCCCCCAGGAGAGCGCGGGCCGTCGCCCCAGACACACCGCCGGCGCGCAGCCCCCCAGGGGCTGATCGATGCCTGGGGGGGCTGGGAAGATGGTTTCGTGAACCGCTGCAGCCGGCCGCGCAGCGCGCACGCGCGCCGCCTGCTGCTCCCGCCTGGCGGCTGAGGCTTCCGCGGCCAGGAGGCCCTCGCGGCAGCTGCCTGGGAGGCCTCCTGGGCGCAGAACCCTCCCCCCCCTCCTCCTCCCTCTCCTCCCCCTCCTCCACCCTCTCCCCCCTCCCTCTCCTCCTCCCTCTCCTCCCCCCCCCTCCTCCTCCCTCTCCTCCCCCTCCTCCTCCCTCTCCCCCCTCCCCCTCCTCCTCCCTCTCCTCCTTCCTCTCCTCCTCCCTCTCCTCCTCGCTCCTGCGGGCGCCCGAGAGCGCACCGTGCTGGCCGCGCTGGAGGACCGCGAGACTTCCGCCCTGCCTCTCGCTATAAGGCCTGCCGGGGGGGCGCTGTGAGGGCTGCCCGCCGGCCCAGGTGGGCAGGGCTGGCCTGCTGCCGGGCCCAGAGGAGCGACGCCTGCTCCCTTGGCGTAAGTCGGGCGTGTCCCCCTACAGGCGAATTTTGAACGGAAAATAACACATACCCCCCAAATACCCCAAAAGTGCTCAAACATAGTCAAAACACCGTCCCTGGACTATATATATATATACACACACTATTTTTGAATATTCCCCCTGTAGACGGACACGCCCGACTTAACCCTTGGCGGCAGCTCGCCCGAGAAGATCCAGAGACCCGCGAAGAGGCTGGACTCACAGAGCTGCGCCGCCCAGTGCTGAGCTCCCCGGGCGCGGAAGGACGGGCGCTGCTCCGCTCTTGCGGAATACCCCACGCGGAGCCGGCGAATGGTGGGCCATGCCAGCAGGCGCTGGCCGACCCTGGACTGGCATTAGGTCGGGCATGTCCTCCTACAGGCGGATTCCGGATGAAACAGAAAGCACATCAAATACATAGTTCCAACAATACTCAAACATAGTCTAAGCATCGTCCCCATTCTAGTTTTTTACGTTTTGGTTTCGAATATTCCTGACGAGGGACACGCCCGACTTAAGATTGGCACCTCGAGATCGAGCGCGAGGAGGCGCTGGCGTGGCCGTAAGTCGGACCTGTCCCTCTACAGGAAGGGTATTCAAAAAAGATCAAAATATAATCAGGGGACGATGTTACGGAGTTGTCTTGGGTTCTGCCGCACTTTATTGACAGTTCTTTTGTTTTTTCGTTCGAGATCCACCAGTAGGAGGACACGGCCGACCTAAGCCAAGGGAGCAGGCGTCGCTCCTCTGGGCCCGGCAGCAGGCCAGCCCTGTCCACCCGGACCGGCAGGCAGCCCTCACAGCGCCCCCCCGGCAGGCCCTATAGCGCGAGGCAGGGCAGAAGTCTCGCGGTCCTCCGGCGCGGCAAGCTCGGCCTGGCCTTAGGGCGCAGCGCGGCGACTGCCCCCAGATGCCGGCGGACGTGCCTGTCCGCGGGGCGCCCGCGCCCTCGCGGAGGCCGCGGGCGCTGCCCGCGCGGGGGCGGCCGTCGGGAAGGCGCAGGGGGGCCCTGGGGCACAGACAAATACGTAGACACGAATCTCGGGGGACTCCTTTTCCTCCTCCTCCTCCTCCTCCTCCTCCTCCTCCTCCTCCCTCCTCCCTCCTCCTCCTCCTCCTCCTCCTCCTCCTCCTTTCAACACCTTTCAATAAGGGCTCCGCAGCGCCCCACGGCGGGGCGCTGTAGCCCGTCAGTCCAGCGCCTTCTGGTGGGCGCCGAACGGCTTCTCCTCGAACTTCTTTGCGACGGGCGCCCCTCCTTTGCTCGCGAGCTGAGGGGCGCCCGACCTTCTCTTATTTTTCTTTGCTGTCGAGCCGCCTCCGAGCTCAGGCTGAGCTGGCGGCCCCCGTCTGTTACACGGGGTGCGGGCCGCTCCCCCCTTCGGCCCGAAGGCTGGGGGCAGCCTCGCCGTGGCGCACGGCGCGCCACGTCTTCTTCTCGTGCCAGGGTCGATGGCTGGTGTCGATGCTGCGGTCGACGCCGTCGCTCCTCTTGCTGGCGTCGGTGCTGGCGCTGGCGTTGCCGCCCTCCAATGTCTGGCCGCGCAGCTGAGGACCCTGCTCCTGTCCTCCTTTCTGCGGGCGTCCGCGGTCGGGGGGCGCTGCTGAAGACCCTGCTCCTGCCCTCCTTTCAGCGGCCTCCGTCAGCTTTTCATCATGCCACGCTGCTGAGGACCCTGCTCCTGTCCTCCTTTCAGCGGTCAGTCCGTGGCGTGGTGATGGTCGTGGTTGGCGAGATGGTAGCTCTGCGGTAGGTGGTCGTTTGGTCGTCGGATTCGTTGTTGGGAAGGTTGTCTCATCCATCAGGTCTCCATGTACCGACTTCAAGTGGGGTTCTTGGCGGTCCCACCTCGTCCCGCGATGGCTAGGGGTCACAGTGCCCTCGGTGGCGGCGAACCCCAGACCTTGTGGTTGCTTGTCGTGCGTGCCTGTAGGTGGGTCGTTGGGAGAACGGCTTGTTGCTGGTGTTGTAATGTGAGTTGTGGGCGCACTTGTGAAGCCTCCATGCGCCGACTTCAAGTGGTGTTCGTGGCGGCCCCACATCGTCCCGCTATGGATAGGGGCCACAGTGCCCTCGGTGGGGGCGAACCCCAGGCCTTGTGCTTGCTTCTGCTGTCGGTGAGGGATGTCTCGGCTGCCCTCGCTTCGCCCCTTGGGCGCTCGGGTAAGCTCCGTCTCCGCCATGGGGATGGTGGGGGTGGCGAGCTAGGGCGGACCGCGGGGGCGCGGGCAGTGGACGTCCACCCCCCCCCCCCCCTGCCCCTCACCATCCCCCCTGGTAGGCGCGGGCAGTGCTCGTCCTGCCCCCCCACCCTTCGAGCCCGTCTCGAAGTTTGAACCTTGCCTCGCCAGGGCAGCCGAGTCGTGCACGCGTGTCGTTTGCTCGTCGGTACGTTGTGCTCCGTCGTTACCTTCGTCTGTGTCGGTCCTCGCGTGGGTGGCGCTCCCCGTTCTGGCCTTTTCCGTGGACGTCGGCCCCCGCCAGGCTGGTGGGAGACTCTCGTCGTCGCGATCACCCTCTCGACTGGAGGTGGCGCTTCGCCCTGAGAGGTGGCGTGTTGCGTCGCTCGAGACGGGGCTGGCTGGGCAGCGCCCTAGGCCCTGGCCGACTGGGCAGTGCCCTAAGCCTTCCTCGCAATCTACATAGTACGCGTCGAAGATGTTCAGGTTCTGGCTGGCCGGCGCTGCGCTTGCTGTTCTGAGACTCCATCTGGCCACGATGTTGCAGTCGAGCAAATCGGCGATGGCAAAATCGATCTCGGCAGCGTTTGCTGTCGTCACTCTGTTGCGCAGGTCGTCGCTGAGGCAGTTGTCGAGGATCTGTGTGGCGCCGAGGTCGTAGTGCTGTGCCGTGGTCTCGCTGACCGTCGTCTGCGCGGCAAGATGCTGGTATTCGGGGGTCTGTCTGCAGGTCGACTCGGCCGCGAGGGCGGCGACGAAGGGGGCGGTGGCGGTGGTCGCTGCGAAGAGCATCCGCAGGATCTCTCTGGAGGCGTTGTTGGCGGCGAAAATCTCGTCGGCGATAGTCTCGGAGGTGTCCGGCGGTCCCCAGAGAGCCTCTGGAGTGCGCCGTCTGCTGGCCCTGTTGCCCAGATCGTCGCTGGCGTCGTGGCTGTGCCAGGTCCGTCGCGTGAACTCCGCGTAGATGGCCGCGATCTCGCCGTGTCGGATTCTGTTGTACTCGCCGAAGTTCTGGTAGTGGTGCTGGTGACTGGCCGTCGCTGTGGGTCGAGATCGAGCTGTAGTCCAGGCCGCTGCTGCAGGTGAGCCCGCTGTCAGCGGCCTGTCGAGGGCGGTCGGCGATGAAGACGACCTCCTGGCGCGCGGCTGGCCCAGCAGGCGTGCTCACGGGAGGCCGGCTGGGCGAGGACTCGAGCCCCGCGAATACTTTCGGCACCGCGAGTGACGTCTCCAGGAGCGGCAGCGGCGTGACGTCGCACTGGTAGGCTGGCTTGTCGCTGAAGGTCGAGTGGCGTCCTTGCTTCTTGTTGGCGGTGGAGGCCTCGGCGATGGCGTCGAAGTTCGCGGCGATCTGCTGCTCTGTCAGAGGCTCCATCGTCTGGTGTCACAAGGCATGCCAGGATTTGCGGCAGCGGTGGGCCACCGAGAGGTGCTTCATGAGCCTCGGGAACGTGTGGTGCTCGGTCTGGCAGCAGCGGCATGCAGTGCCAGTAGCCCAGATGCGCGGGTCCGTGCGGTCGGGATGACCCCTGCCCATGTGGACGGCCATGCCTTGCTTAGTGGCGATACGGTCGCAAACGTAGCAGACGTACTTCTGGTCGTTGGCGCCATCGTGCTGGTCGAGCTCGCCTGTCGGAGCCACTGCAGGGAGCATCTGGATGTCCTTCTGGAGCTTGGCGTTCTGAACCTGGTCGCGCGCGTGGTACAGGTAGGCCTTCAACGCCGCCTTGACCGCATTGGTGAAGAGCTTGGGCTTCTGTCGGGCCCAGCTGGTGACGCCGCAGTCGTACTGGGTCTGGCTGGGCCACATTTCTCGCGGGAGGTACTTGCGGAGGAAGTCGAAGTCCTTCTTGAGCTGCCGGATCCAAGTGCCCTTTCGTTGGCGCTGGCCATCGAGAAGCTGAAGTAGCGCGGCGAGGGCGTGCTTCAGCAGTCGTGGTAGGTATCGCAAGCGTGCCGCCGTCCGGTGGGTGCTGAAGTCGGGGGCGCCCGCCCTGGCGACCGCCTCGGCGTCGGCGATGTGCTCATCGGGCGAGTTGGTCTTCGGCGTCGAGGCTGCCACGCGGTATGGTCCCATGTACTTGGCGGCGATGTGATTGAGGTCCTTCTGAGCCAGGTCGCCCCAGACGTGGTGGTTGTAGGTCAGCGAGGAGGTCGAGAGCGAGTGGACATACTTCACCTGGGCTTTCTTCGAGAGCTTCTTGCGGCGGAGGATCTGCTTCTCGAGAGGCCGGGCTGCTCCGAGCGCGCGGTTGACCCTTAGGCAGATCTCGGGCCCCATAACCCCACCCGCCGCGATGATGGCCCCGAGAGCTTTCTGCTGGATCACGAGCTGCACCTTGATCGAGAGGCCGTCCAGCTCGAGGCGGGTGATGCCCTCCATGGCGATTCGCTGTTTCTCCTTCCTGGCTCCCGCGCCGCAGTGCATGAGGATGGCCTTGTTCTTGTCGGGGCGTCGCTTCAGGCCGTGCTGGCATGCTGCCGTGCAAAGCCTGGTGGCCGCTAAGGTCGTCGTCTGGATCAGGTCGCCGGCGTTTCGGTGGAATTGTAGTCCATGAGGTCGTCGGCGAAGGACACGTTCCTGAGCGCACTTCCATCGTGGGGGGCCGCCGAGAAGAGCGGGGCGCTGCAGGCCTCGATCTCGCGGCCACCTGTCGGCTGGCCGTCGGCCTCGTCCGCTAAGGCGGCCTGGTCGATCGCCCTGAGCATGATGGCGAAGTGGGCGTCGAAGGCGACGTCGGAGTACGGCGCTCCAGGTCGGGTACTGGTCCGAGGCAGCTGGTAGTGCTGGGCGCTCTCGGCTGTCATCCAGTTGGTGGCGTGGTGGTTCGCGATCATGTGGCAGAGGTGCTAGTCGTCGATGTGCTGGTTGTTGTAGGCAGGCTGCTGGTCGTTACGTTAGCGCTGGTCTGAGCAAGTCGGGGATGTCGATGCGTTCGATGAGGTCGTTGAGCTCGTCGGCGGAGGTCGGCAGCTGCGTGCAGATCTCCCTGGTGGCTGAGTGGGAGGCCTCCCGAAGGTTCAGGAAGGTGATGCTGCAGGATCTGGACCTCTTTTGGCGTCGCTGATGAACGCGAGGCTGGTGCGGGTGATGAAGTCCGTCGCCATCTTGGGTCGGGCACCGCGCTGGGTCGCTTCTAGGAGCTCGGGCAACAGGCCCTTCACGCGCGAGCGGAGGAAGCCGCTGTGCATCTTACCGATGGTGTTGTTGAGCAGGATGCCGCGATCGGATTTCTGCTGCTCCATGGCCCCCTGGCCCTTGTGGAAGCGCGTGGAGTACCCGCCCTTGGCGGCGATCGGCCCAGTGCTCTCGCAGTGGATCTTTACTAGGACGGGGTGAAGCAGACGAGCCATCCCTTCGGGGTCAGCTCTGAACATGCCGTCGGTGAGCTGGTCGGGGCCGCCTCGGCGTCCACGCTTGGCGGCGGCAAGCTGGCTGGTCAGCTGGTGCTTGGGTCTGATGTTCTGGATCCTCGGTTCTGGTCCCTCGCTGCTGGTGCGCTTGTTGTAGTCTGCGGCTGCCCCGTCGGCGTCCGTGGCAATGGCCTGCTCAATCTTGCCGTGGTAGGCCAGGGCGTGGTCGGCGATCTCGCTCTTCGTCGTAAGGGGCTTTCCGTCGTCGGGGGGTTCTTGGGCTCTTCGGATGAGGGGCTCTTTCGTTGCTGCGGATGAGGGGGGTTCTGCGGCTTCTTGGGCTCCCGTCCTCCGAAGGGCAGGGGCCGCTTGGCGTGCAAGGCCTCCTCGCGCGGGGCGTGGTCGTCGATGGCGGCGCCCATCTCGTCGGCGGTCTTCTCGAGGAAGGCGGCGCGATCTCGTGATCCACTTCTGGAGGGTGGGCTTGGATGTCCTGAGGAATTGAGCGAGGGCGTCGAAGTAGTGCTGGGCACTGTCCGCGGCGCTGGCTGCGCCGGCCGCCTCGGCGCTGGCCGCGGGGCTGGCAGTGCTGAAGACGAGGGGGGCCGCCGCGAGCTTCGCGTAGTCGCTGGGGTCGGCCAAGGGCCCCGCATCGGCGGGGTCAAGTAGCAGGGCGTCCTTCGCGATGAACTTGGCCGTGTAGCGTAACCTCTTCGCGCCGAAGTAGCTGGCGACCCCGTTCTTCTTGGCGATCCGCGTCGTCTTGAGCAGCGAGCGGCGAAACCGCAGGAGGCCGAATGAGCGCTTGGTGATGTAGGGCTTGTGTGGGGCGCGGCAGGTGGGGGCGGAAGCACTCGTAGGCGGCCTTCGTGATCTTCTCGGTGACGGTGGCGAGGTGCTCGTTGAGATTGGTGGCCGAGGGCGGGCGCTGAACTTCGCTGAGCTTCTGGCTGAGCTTCTTGCGGCGCTCTTCGTCGGCAAGCTTGCTCTCGTCTAGCTTCGGGGCGCCTTTGGTGGCGGGCGAGACGATCTCGTAGGCGAGCTGCAGCTTGACGGGGTAGTGGTCGTCCTTGGTTTCTGGGTCCTGGCCGCCGTCGATGCCGTAGAGCACGGGGCGCGCGTCGATTGAGTCGAGGTAGCTCTCGGGGATAATAACGCAGTCGATGCGGCGCGGGCCCTTGCCCCAATGCCAGGTATGGTGCTCGGGCCCTTGGCTGACGAAGGTATTGGCGGCCGCGAGGTGGTTGGGCAGTAGAAGCTCATGAAGGCGGCGGCCGTTGGGGTCCTCGTTATGCTTGAAGCCCTGGTCGCCGATGGCCGCGCTGGTGACGTTGCCTGTCCCGGCATTGGCGTCGAAGAAAATGATGTTCACTTGGTGCTTTTCGGTGGCCTCCGCGAGCTTCTTCCAGTAGCGAACCTTCTCTGTCTCGAGGGCCCTCGAGTGCGGAGCGTGGGCGACGGCCAGCACGTGGTTAAAGCCAGGGGTCGTGACGCGGACGATGAGGAGCCTGGGGCCCTTTTCGATGACGGTGAACTGGTCGGGTTTGAAGTGCAGCCCCTTCTTGCCGCACTTGCCGTGAGGCTTGCTGAGCAGGGCGTGCAGCTCGCAGCCGTACTTGAACCCCTTGTGGCCGCCGCTAGAGATGATGTGGTAGCTGTTGGCGTTGGCGAATCTGGCCTCGTCGTCCTGCTTCGCGTCGCGCACGCCCCAGGGCGTCCTGGCCTCCTGGATGCCGATGATGTGGAGGTCCTCGTCGTACAGGCTGGCCATCGTGGTCTTAAGCTTGGTGATGTTATCCTTTCTTTGCTTCGCTCCTTCCTTGGGCTCCCGGCCTGACTGGATGTTGAAGGTCTCCCGGGCTCCCGGCCTCCCAGCGATGTTGATCTCGAATTCGGTCTTCCTGTCGCTGGACTCGGCGGGCTTGTGGAAGTGTCGGGCCTCGGCGGTCGTCTCGACCCTGCTGGCGGTGAGGCTGCCGTGGCCGAAGTCGGGGTAGGCATCCCGAGTGTTGGGGTCCGCGTCGAGCAGGAACTCCCAGTCTCGTTGGAATGCGCCGTCCATGATGCTGGCCCACTCGGGCTGGGGCACTGGAGCTGCTCGTAGGCGTCCGTGGTTGGCGGCGGTGTCGGCAACCTCGTTCCACGGATGCTCGTGGGCGTGGACGTGCTGCAGGTAAATCTTCGGGCTGACCATGTCGCAGAGAATGCAGAGAGTCCTGACGAGGTTGGGGCCGTGAGCGGTGAAGGCGAGCCTCTTCGCGAGCTGCAGGGCGCCGGGCGAATCCGTGGATATCGTGGTGTTGCAGTCAGGGCTTGAGTGGAGCACCCAGGCGAAGGCCCAGATTAAGGCGGTGATCTCGACGGTCGTGGAGGTCGTCTCGTGGTCGCTGTTGTCCTTAAGGACGATGTCGGTGCCGCTCTTGTGCTTTCCGGCGATGGTTCCCTGGAAGCTGAAGCCGTGGTTGTCGTCGCCGACGATCACCACAGACCAGGCGTCGTCGCTCGGCTGCTTCGGGTGTTTGGAGCCGTCGGTGAAAAGGTGGATTTTTGCTCCTTCCTGGAGTGGTCGCTGTGGGTAGTGACGGAGCATGTAGTCGGTTGTCTCGTTGAGGCTCTCGTCGCAGAAGTCAAAGGTGAGGTCGGGCGGTTGAGTCTGCTGGAGTGTTTGTCGGATGGTCGGTCGCTCGTCGAAGTGCACGCTACGCTGCTGAGGCGGTAATGGTGGCGTGGCGGGTGCTGTTGTTGACTGTCTCCTCCTCCTGCTCCTCCTCCTCCTCATCCTTCCCTCCCCTCCTCCTCCCTCATCCGCCTCCTCCACCCTTCCTCTTGCCCCCCACTCCTCCTCCTCCTCCTCCTCCTCCTCCTCCTCCTCCTCCTCCTCCTCCTCCTCCTCCTCCTCCTCCTCCTCCTCCGCCTCCTACCCCCGCCGCTCGTTTTCATCTTCGTCGTCTTCAGGGTCGGCGGCACCGGCCGTAAGGCCTTCGCAATCCATAAACACAAATCTCGGGCGTTGGCAGAACTGGGTTTAGCGGGACCTTGCTTAGTGATGTGTACTGGGGGACGCCCCCCCCGCCCCGTTCCACGAACCTCCACTAACGGGAACTGCCGTCAACAGAAAAAACAACAGCTACGGCAGACCTGGTTTAGTGACTCTGGCCAATTCAGGGGCTCCAGGGCCCTACCACTAATCGGGTCCCCTCACCCGGGGTCCTGGCTATACCCGAAGTTCGCAGGATTCCTGATATGTTCCCATATCTTCTGGGTTTTCGCCGTCTCCCCCCCACCATGTCCTCTATTTTCTCATGTCTCCTTGGGAGTCGACCATCAATTGTGTCTGCGTCTTGGCTGCCTCGATACGCAACACGCAACACGTATCGTATTGACACGGAGCTCAACACGTAGGCTGAAAACGTAGGTCCGACGCGACACATCCGCCAAAACGTGGCCCAATACGTGGAGCCAACACGCAACGTGTTGACACGGACGTCTTGAACACGGGACGTGTTGCGTTTCAAAACGGGCGTATCGAGGCACCTAAGGTCTGCGTGCCTCCTTTCCCCTCCTGACGGTGGGCAGGCGCCGCCGCGCCCTTGGGCCCGCGGTCGGCCAGGCGGGGCGGCGCAGCGCCGGCTGCGCTGGCACCGCGCGGCACCGCGCGCAGGCCCTAGGCGGCACCGCCGCTCCGAGGGGGACCTTGCAAAGCTGCAGCCGAAGAGGGGAGGAGGAGGAGGAGGAGGAGGAGGAGGAGGAGGAGGAGGAGGAGGAGGAGGAGGAGGAGGAGGAGGAGGATGGGGAGGAGGAGGAGGAGGAGGAGGAGGAGGAGGAGGAGGGGGAGGAGGGGGAGGAGGAGGAGGAGGAGGAGGGGGAGGAGGAGGAGGGGGAGGAGGAGGAGGGGGAGGAGGAGGAGGGGGACCGCGCTCGTAGAGCGACGAGCGTGCTGGCGCGGCGTGGGGGGCTTCTCGGAGGCGACGACAGGGGCGAATAGCCCAGGGGAGAGCACTACATGTATTCAGGTGCGCCGATCATCTACACGTCGTTCATTTCTAATCGTGATCATTTCTCATTGCGCTCGCTTCTAACTGTCCCCGGCCCCCGAATTAGTGGCCAGGAAGAGGCCCAGGATAGAGCAGTTAGACATGGAAGCATCTTGGCCCCCCACGACATCAAAGAGCCTTTGAAGACTTCGACATGGACAACGTGCATGTCTTCGAAAAGGCCCCTGGGCTAGTCTTTGGACGCCCGAAATGGGTACGGAACAAATTGGTACAATGCCCAACAACAAATGCTGTCCCAAACCACCAGCGGCCGCTGTGTCCGGCAGGCGGCCTTCTGTCTCAAATGGACACAGGCCGCGGCGGCGCGGACAGCGAGTCCTGTTCAAAATGAACAGGCACTGCTGTTGGGCTTGGAACCCATTCTTTCCGTGCCCATTTCGTTCGTGCAGACACTCAGGGAGGAGAAAGGGGAGGAGGGGGAGAAGGGGGAGGAGGGGGAGGGGAGGAGGACAAGCTAGGTGCGCTCGCGTCATATCTGACGTCCTACCCCTCCCTCCCATCCCTTACCATGGCGCTGATTTTCTCTATCCGCGGACGCGTGTCGTAGCGGACCTGTGGCTCCGCGCGCGCGTGCGTAGTGGGTGGTGGTGCGCGTGCGTGCGTGCGTGCGTGTGTGCGTGGTTGTGTGGTGGTGGTGGTGGTGGTGGTGGTGGTGGTGGTGGTGCGCGGTGGTGGCGGGCGGATGGGCGCGCGAGAAAGAGGCCCGCGCTGGGGCGAGAACGCCATCCTGAACGACGGAGGCCAAACACCGATCCGAAAATGAGGCCCACGCTGCAGCGGGAGCACGATTCGGAACGATTCGAGAGCAGAAATGAGGCCGGCGCCTCAGCGAGAGCAGCATTTTGAAAAAAACCCAGGCGAAAACCCAACTCCCGGGAATCCTGTATGTTAAAAACAGTACGCGGGGGGGGGGGTCGGCCACTCCCAGCACGCCATCAGGGGAAGAGGGAGGGTAGTATTCATATTGAGTAATGGAGGAGGAGGAGGAGGAGGAGGAGGAGGAGGAGGAGGAGGAGGAGGAGGAGCAGCCCCTTCCCTCCAGGGCCCAATTCATTCGTACCTAGCGTGCAGATCTTCGCCCCTGTCGTCGCCGCCGAGCTGCGGCCGGTCGGCCGGCGCGGCGCGCCGACCCTTGGGCGCGATGCCCGCTGGGGCGGCGGCGGCCGGGCTCGCCGCCGAGCCGCTGGGGCGCGGCCGGGGCGCCGGCGCCGCGGCGCGCCCCTCGCCATCGCTCGGACGTCCATTCGCTGTGTTTTTTGTCCGGTTTCGTGCGTGGGTTTAAAGGATCAAGGATGCTCCTCGATGGTCCTCGCCGAAGGAAAAATGCACACGTCCGAGCGATGCCAAGGCCCTGGTGGTGTGGCCGGCGTGCCTCGTGCTCGCGCTCGCGGAGGTGCTTTTGGGGGGGGTGGGCGCCGGGTGCGAGGAGGCAGACCCGCCCTTTGCTGGGTCGAGGTGGTGATGAGGAGGGGGAGGATGGTGGTGGTGGTGAAGATGACGATGATGGTGCTGAAGATGATGATGATGCTGATGATGATGCTGCTGATGATGACGATGATGCTGATGGTGATGATGATTGTGATGATGAAGATGATTATGATCATGATCATGATGATGACGATGATGATGAGGATGATGAGGATGATGCTGACGACGATGTGATTGTGACGACAGTGATGGCGCAATTGATGATGATGACGACGATGCTGATGATGCTGATTGTGGTGATGATGGTGATGATGATGGAATGTTGTGATTGTGATGGTCATGCTGCTTCTTCTGCTGCAAATGATGATGCAGAAGCTGATGACAATCATGATGATGGAACTATAAACAGTCCCTTCCGTCCCGCTCCCCCCGCTCCCCGTGGGGTGGGGGCCTCGCTCAGGTTGGTGACGAAGGCGCTGCGCAGCCTGTACGGACCGATCTAACACATGTGTAGGCTGGACAAATAAGCTTTACAACGGTTGACCATCATGTCGCAGAGGCGGATACGGGACAGGACCAGGCGGGGGCAGCAAACAACTTTCAAAAACATCAAGTTGCCGTATGTCAATATATGATCCGACTGTAGTTTGCGGCCCCAGAACCTGTGAGACTCCATCGGCCAGGGGAGGTGAACAGGCAGTAAGGCAGAGGTGGAGGATGAGAGGGAAGGAGCCAGGAGGCAAGACCATAAACACATCCTATCTCCGCTTCCTCCGCTTCCTCATCCTTCTCGTCTGTCCTCTTCCTCCTCCTCCTCCTCCTCCTCCTCCTGTTCCTCCTCCTCCCCTCCTCCCCCCCTTATCTCCTGCTCCTCCTCCTCCTCCTCCTCCGTAGCCACTGTGTCCCAAGCGAACCGCGCTTCGGGAGGCCCCCGTGCGCGCCGCCAGACTCCCGCGCCGCGGCGCGCAGGCGGCTGGCGATGGAGGCCCGTGCCTGGCCGGCGGCCAGCGCACGGACGCCGGCTCGGCGGCTCCGCCGACGGCGGCGGGCTGAGCTGGGCCGTGTGCGGGCTGAGGCGCTCGCCCTGCGCATGAAGATCGGAGGATCGTGCATCCGGCCCCCATCCCCAGCGGCGTGGCCTGGGCCCCACTGGCCGATTGACCCCCCTCGATGGGGAGGGAGGTCGTTCCCTCCGTGTTTCGAGGGGTGTCTCCCCAACTGGGGTGGCAAACTGGTGGGGGTCTCGAGAGGGATGGGGATGGGGATGGGGGCCGGTTGAACGACACCGAAGCTCCTCCGCTGCTCCTCCATGGCGGAGCACGGGCGTCTGGGCGACCGCCTGGGCTGCCACGTCTCGTCCCTGGGGGAAGTGGCGGCAACCGCGCGGCTGCTGGGCGACCAGGACGTCGCCGTCGACGCGGGGGAGGCGACGATCGCGGGCAACTGGGCCAAACCTTAGTGGGCCCTGGAAACGACAAGTTCGTTTTTTCACCGGTTCCGTTTTGCCGTTTTTTGGCCGGTTCCGACGCCGTTTGTTTACCGGTTCCGTCGCCGTTTTTTGACCGGTTTCGGCTCCAGTTCCAATCCTCGAGCCGTTTTTTTGCCGTTTCCGGTCGCCGTTTTTTTCCCGTTTCCATTTTCGAGGGACATTTTTTTGGAAACGGTGAAAAAAACGCCCTCCCGTTTCTGGGGCCCACAGAGGGCCAGACAGCGTGCACCCCTTGGCCTGGATCATCACGACCCCCGCCCTCGCAGGGCTGCAGTCTGGGCCTCTGGCTACGGGGAGCCCGGTATCGGCGTCTTCAGCGGCGCCTTCGGGACGACCGAGGTGCTCCTGGAGGGCTTTCGCGAGCGAGAGGTTCAACGAGGTGCAGAGCTACGACCCAGTCCAGGAAGTGGAGCTGGACGACGAGGTGGTGGCCGTTCACTCCGAGGGTTTGCGTGTTCAGCCCGAATCGGAGCCTGTGGTGTCGGAGTTGGCGCCTGTCGCGGGCCTGCTGGTTGCCCAGTCGGTCGAGCATGGGGGCGACTTCGACGAGAAGAAATATGCGCCGGACGAGGCTGCGCCCCCGGCCAAGATCAAGTTCGAGGACGGCGTTCACGGCTAGGGGGCCGCATGCGAACCCTCCCCCGAATCACCCCCCACCGTTTCGGAGGGGGGAGCGTAGGGCAGGGTAGGGTTCGCGTGTGGCCCCCTAACGGCTTCAGCGTTGACGTGACGCCCGTGGTGAACGCAGGAGGGCCGACGGCGGCGGGCACCGTGGGGACAGTGGGGAGCGGGAGGCAACGAGCTCAAGGTGGCAGCGGCGCGCGGCCGCCCCTCGGAGGTCTCCGCCCGGCTGCTGGGCACGGGGGCCGAGTCGGAGGAGCCCGTGGAGAAGCGCCAGCAATGGACCCAGATAGACGTGCTCACCTCGGGGAGACGTAAGACCCGGGTACGGGGGACTCGGGTTGGCCCGACGAGGTCGTCAAAAAAATGACGAGGCCGAGCCTGCATTTTGACGAGGCCTCCCGCTGCAGACATCCCACGAAACTCCTCCTCGTCAAAATCCGAGGCGCGGTCGTCCACAAACGATGGCGAACCCGAGTCCTGGCAAACCCGGGTCTTACGCTCCCCCGATCATCCACCGCCTGGCCTCGATGGACGCGCACGCAGGTGGACCGTGAGGCCCTCAAGGAGGCTACGGAGGAGCAGCTCGAGGAGCTCGCGTCGCTTCACCTGGAGTTTCGGCGGCGAGTGCGGGGGGGAAGCGAGAAAGAGAAGGCCTTCTAAGAAGGCTCGGAAGTCCCCCGGCCCTCTGAGAAGTTTCCCACGCCTTCCCCGAAGACACAGGAAACTTCTTAGAAGGCGCGAGGGCTTCTGAGAAGTCCAGCCGCCTTCTGAGAAGGAATTCCCCTTCTCACTTCCCCCCCTTGGTGCCTGCAAGGGGAGACGCGTCAGGACAAGGCCTAGCTTTTAGATGCCAGCCTCACCGAACTCGTCAAGGCGCCCACGAGCAAAGTCGGCGCGCAGGCGGGCGAGGGAAGAGGGGGGCCCGACGCGATGCGCAGCACGCTGGGCAAACGCGGACTCAGCACAGCACCGCGCAGCATGAGAAGTTCGAGCAGCAGCTTCGCTTGCACGTGGACCCCGAGAGGAGGCCCCCTCGCGCAGCTGCGGAAGAAACGCGAGGGCGCCGTGCACGCGCGCAGAAAAAGGGGGCAGCGGCGGCGAAGGCGGCGGGCGAGGCCTGGCGGGGCTGAGCGGCCCATTCCCCTGTCTCTAGCCAGGGGCAGAAATCAGAGCCCCGAGTCATCAGGGGTTCGTTTTTCGGGATTCCGAACCCGACTTACCCCGGACCCGAGTTACCGCGGATTGTGCGGGCGCCCAAAGAGACGAGACGAGACGAGAAAAGGGCTGCGCTGTTCGGGGTACCCTCGGCTTTTTCCCCCGAGGGAGCCTCCGGGTCGGGGCCCGCGCAGGCGGCGCACTTCGTGCGCTGGCGGGTGCAGGCGGAGCAGCTGGAGGACGGCTGCGGGACCCCTCTTCTCTCTCTTCCTCCTTGCAGGAGCGTCCAATACTCCTCCTCCTCCTCCTCCTCCTCCTCCTCCTCTTCCGCCTCCTCCTCCATTCTCCTCCTCCTCCTCCTCCTCCTCCTCCTCGTCCTCCCCTTCCATCCAATGCGTGCGATAGTAATGATACAATGTCGAAGCATCATGGTGAGGATCGACCGATGGATGTTCTTACGAAACATATGAGGCAGAGTGGTTAGATTATAAGGATA